>VSWD01000004.1:38425426-38449113 GCA_033119305.1 Pinctada imbricata | reverse complement strand
CATTTTTCACTTTTTTCATTATATATGCCGTCCATAAACCCGGCCATCCCATGGTCATCTGTCCGTTATCTAAATGTAAATGTTTGATATTTTTATCTTCTCCTCTGTAGCAGCTGTACAGGAGACAATCATGATAAATTCAAAACTAAGTTTGTGATTTTCCAACCAAACTTAAGTATTATTGGCTCAGGTATATTATCAAATTCTCCTCTGCAACCATGGCACAGAATTTCATGAAAATATATAGGAAGCAAGCACTCAAGGTCTTGTGCAAAGAATGTATTTTTGTTCGAAATGATCCGCCAAGCAAAATAACTGACAAGGGCTCTGGTTGGCTGACTTTTTTTAGCTTACCTCACGAAGTGAAAGGGAGCTTGTGCTGTCACCCTGTCGTCAGCATCCGCATCTGCACTAGTATGTTATGAAGTTAATTTCTTTATTTTAAGTGCTAGCAAGGTCAAACTTGTACAGATATAGGTGATGCGTCTTAATGAGAAGATCACAAATCTACTTTCAAATGTAGATAATGACCTGTATTTTCCGCTTGAGTGCACATGTTAGGAAGATTTTGGTATCAATTTTAAGAAGTTTTATTTTTTTATTTGAAGTTAAATGAGGAAGGCCAAACTTTCACAGATGATGTGACTTTATGAGTAGATCACAAATTTATTTCAAAGGTAGGTCACGACCTATATTTTCCGCTTGAGTGCACATGTAAGGAAGATTTGGGTATCAATGTTTTAAGAAATTTCATTTCTTTATTTAAGTGCTAAGTAGGCCAAACTTACACAAATGCTGCATCTTTGAGTAGATCACAAATTATCTTCAAATGTAGGTCATGACCTGTATTTTCTGCTGCTGTTAATTTATCTGCTTTTAAATGATGCTAATGAATTTGTAGACGTTTAACATTGAGTGCACATTTTGGGAATATTCGGGTATCAATTTTAAGAAGTTTTATTTCTTTATTTTAAGTGTTAAGAAGGCCAAACTTTCACAGATGATGTGTCTTTATGAGTTTAGCAAAAATATACATTCAAATGTAGGTCATGACCTATATTTCCCTCTTGAGTGCACATGCTTGGAAGATTTGAGTATCAGTAGCACTTCCCTTTTCTGTTTTGTTTAGTTGTTAGCATTTTCATTGGTCCTCAATGGGACAGAACCTCAAATTAAAAATTATGTAATCTTTATTATTCCCTGTTTGCTGCCATGCATGATATAATGCTGCCATGAGGTGAGCTTAGATTACACTATGTTTAATTTTGTATAACCTGACTACGTAGAATTTCATCATGCATTCCTTTAATGCTACAACCTTGAATTCATCTCCACTTGGAAGTGGTATTTAGGTTCTTTGAATGAAGTACACATTCAGACTTGTTTTTGTGTACATTGGATTATGTCTGTTACAAGAATCAGCCACTCAATGTCCTCAAACATTTCATTGTTTTTCGACCTGATATGAAAAAGAAAATGGCCACCAAGGCCTCTGTTTGGCTGATGCATTACCCACTTTCAGCCATTGCTGAGAATTTTACCTTTTTTTACTGAGAGCAAATACGTAAGGTTCCCTATTAAGTTCGTTCTTTTCTACTTTATCTTACAAGACAAGAATGCACCTGGAATCTCATGAACAGCATAGAAAACAAAACAGTGTATTATCACCTGTCCCCCATAGGGATGCAACAGACATTGTTGATTTTCAAGGTCAAGGGTCAAATGTTATGAACGTTATGGACCTAGCTCAATTTCTCATGTCAACGATGTTATGGCAGCCAAGAGACTGGATTATTCAGTCTAGTTTACTTAGGATCCCAGTTTAAAAGCCTTTTGAATTGCATGTAACACCCGACATGACAGTTCCATGCAATTTCGGTGATTGTTCGATGTACATATTAGGTAAAGATGTTTTGTTTGGTGATGTTGCCAGCTATTCAATCGCAACCAAGAATGTCACTGATCGTTATTGAAACTTTTAGAGGGCCCTCATATGCTTTTATAAGATCCCTGTAGCGACTGAAGAACTCCTCAATGAAGAAGGGAGGAGATCTCCAACAAGACCCCGTTGCAGCATCAACAAAAAAACCATATGCAAAAACACAAAAGACGAGTACAGCACGAGACGGAAAAGAGACACACGACATGTAAACATCAAACACAAAGGACTACACATAAACCGGCGAGACCAATGGGCAACCGGTGCCGACTTTGGACGGCCATTTGTCACGCAAGTAACAAATGGTGTGGTTATCCTGGATTACGTGCGCACAACCCTCTCACTTCTCCAATTACCCAGAGGTCTCGAAGAACGTACAATTGTGGTGTAAAACAACCTCCTCACTGTAAGATGACCACACAAACAAGACCGCGAAACGTAGAGGCCCCAGAAACACAGATGAATATGTAAATGGATATAAGAAGAGGGCATGCATGCGTAATATCCGTGCTCTGCCGGCTGTAGCGAGCTCATGTATGTAATCACCAGAGGAGTCCGACTGACATTCAGAGAGGATAGGTGGTCGGGGCCCTGTCTTTTCTAGAGAGGTTTGGACAGGGCCCGTCATGGAGTACCGTCGTCACAGTCAGTCAGAGTGCAAGTCTCAAGGATGCGCTTGTACAAGACTGTAGATTGGTCAAGTACCATGCCTAGTGTCCGTCTGGTGACATTAGGATCATATCCACGGTATAAAAGGCGTTTGATGATTCTGACGTATTTTCGATGGTTATGCTGCCTATACCTTTGATCCTTCTAGTTTTGTTTATCATATCACCATAAAAGACAGGTTGTGTAATACCCAAAGTAATGTACTCTGTTGCGTGTATAGATCCGAATTTTAAAAGAAGTTGACTGTAATTTTTGTGAAATTTCCAGAAAGTCTTTACTAGTTTATGAAAGCGGAAACCTTGACCTTAAAAGTTTTTTAGTAATTTGTAAATTTCTACTATGAAAATCCAAAATATCAGTACATGCTCTAGCGTACCGAATGAGCTGTGATATGTAAATGCCGTATGACGGTAATCTTGGAACATCACCGTCAAACAGGGGAAATTTACTACGTTGAATATTTCAGCCATTGTATAATACAACCCCGAACGGGTAGCTTATACTTGTCGTCTGGCTTTGACGATGAAATCGTCATACTTGGATCATGATACATATATTCTCTTGCAATGATTTAGTGCACCAAATGCGGATTTCAACAAATAATGTTGAAGGTTTAAGAGAGGCTTTTTCCAAATAGTGAATAGATTAAAAGAGACATCCTGAAATAAACTTAATGCCAAAGAGTCAGATAAGAAGTGAGATACCCTTAGTTTTAGAATAATTTTACCTACTAGATCGGTATCTCGGTTGGTAAACTGTAAGTCCGTGAGGATATCGTTCCTCTGTTATCATAGTTTTTCGGCACAAGACTTAAAATGTACATGCTTTTGTAAGTTAAAGAAGAGCCGAACAATAATCTAAATATCACTCACAATAGAGCACAAAATTGAGCATCGACGGACCCCTAGCAAGCTAGAGGTGACAGCAGGTGCCCGGGAGGAGTAAGCATTCCCTGAGTGGGTGGCCGTAGAGATCAAAGATTGAATTAATTCAGCTTCGTACGAGTAAAGAAAATGTCGGCAAGGAGTGGAGCACAATTGTCCCCATTGGAAATTCGACAATTTGTTAGAAGACCTTTCCTCCAAACACAACAAAAATGTTGTCAATCAGGAAGTTTAACATCTGAATAATATCTGTTTCAGTGTAGTTATTTTCCAAATCGGACTTTTCTTTTACAAAGAAGTTTTGTCATAGTTAACACCTACACTAAATCCCACTTACATTCCCAATAAACCGTTCTGCCTCCTAAATAATAGATAACAACAAATCAGCTTTCGTCTCCTTTGTCTTTGACACAAGCAATTTAGATTTATACTTATTCTGCATGCATACCTAAAATGCATGAGAATCCGAACAAACAACGTTTCATTGCTGATTCCTCAAAATGTTCTACCAAATCTGTATCGATCTTACTCTCCAAAGTTTTATCTGAAATCAAATCTGGACTTCAAAAATATTGTACGACAGTTTATTCTCGTAGCGGTATTAACCAGAAGTGGATTCAAAGAATTCGAAGGAACTTTTTAAACATCTGAAATCCATTCAAATTAGTAGAGCCCATTCGAACAAAGCCTTTGATTTTTCGACACTTTACACTACAGTCCGACATTCTAAATTGCAGCATGTACTATCATATCCCACACATCCTGCTAGATTTTTCGGTACATTTTTAGACAAAATAATTTTCACACTCTTTGGACATATCACATTGTTTAGATTGAGGATCACTGACGAGGGTTAAGTACCCGAAACGTGCATGTCTGGTCCATGCTGCAAATTTATCAGTTCTCTAATAATGCTCTTGAATTTGAAGACGTTTAACATTTGAACCACTTGGTGAGTGTCACTGCTTCTGGACCAGGAGTCCCCGAGGGCTTAATTGTAGCCAAGTTCGATCACCTTCGGTTGATCGTCTGTCTCTTCAACGCATTCGAACATTTCTGTTGACAAAATATCTTGAAATTTCTAAAACATGGGTCCTGTAGCATCATATACCACACATCCTGCTACCTTTTTCGGTACATTTTAGACATAATAATTTTCACACTCTTTGGACATATCACATTGTTTAGATTGAGGATCATTGACGATGGTTAAGTACCCGAAACGTGCATGTCTGGTCTATGCTGCAAAAATATCAGTTCTTAAATGATGCTATTGAATTTGAAGACGTTTAACATTCTAACTTTATCCTCACATACAGATACATAGACGATGTGCTGTCCATCAATAATACAAAATTCCCGGATAACCTCAGTCGAATCTATCCTTCGGAGCTTGAAGTCAAAGAAAGTACAGAGACAAATAATTCAGCATCCTTTCTGGAAATAATGTTGTCCTACGACACCGATGGTCACATGAACACATCACACTATGACAAACGTGACGTCAATTTCACATCACAAACTCTATTTCTTTTCTGAGTAGCAACATCCCTTCATCGCTTGCTTATGGCGTGTTCATATCTCATTGATACGCTATACCAGAGCAAACTTGTACCAAATATACAGATTTTGGTTTTGAGAACTTGCACTCTGACCGACCGTGACGACGGGACTCCATTGGTCTCGTTGGTTTATGTGTGGTCCTTTGTGTTTAATGTTTCTATGTTGTGCGTTGGTGTTCCTTGTCCCTTTTGTGTCTTTTTTGAGTATGTGTCTGCTCTGTGTTTTTGCATTGGATGTTTTGGGGTTTTGCTGTAGGTGCTGCAACCTGGTGTTGTTGGAGATCCCCTCCTTTGTTTGAAATATGAAATAAACATTTCGACATTGAAGCATTTTAATGAAATAAACCGCGACACCTAAATATGTAAAATACGAAAAATGTTAAGAAATAAGCCAGATTTCGGTACAAATCAATGAAAATATGTAGGGTGCGAAACCTAAACCAAAATAATTTCTAGATTAAAAGAAAGCTGTGTAATTTATCTTTTTACCTATATGAAATACATTTTGATTAAGGGGTTTGGATTCGCGCCCATTTTAATTAGAAGATTTTTTATAGTATACGGTCACCGTGGTTTTCATTCAACGTGACGTCATATCTTACTCACGTGACTTTATAACTACCTGAAATATGAACCTCATATATTCGCATATATTCTAATAAAAGATAGAAAAATCAAAATTTTCATAGAATTATTTTTTACGAAACATAAAGGCCAATTTTAGGGACAAGTGGACCTTCTCCTTTTCATACGAAATCAATACCAAAGCATTGCACTACAAAAATGTGATTAATATGTAGTAAATGAGCGCATACAAGTTAACATTTTTATTATTGAATTTGAATACGTTAAAAAAATTCAGTTAATTATTACAAATAAAACATATCTGACAAAGTCCGAAAAGACCCCAAAACGCGTCAATTTCCATTTGTCAGATCTTTATGCCGAATACTTTTTTGACCCCTTCCATGTACATTGTCTAGATGTTATTACATTTTCATCCATGCTGCGGTTACGACGAAGAAGATTTTAGAAGAGGGGTACCTTATTTGACACTTGGCCCGCCCTTGATCCACTCCTGAACGGAACAAGATCCGTATCACAACTTTTGTAGGGGACCTGTTGTACATGAGGTCTACCAAGTTTTATCAGAATCTGTTTAGCAGTTCCAAAAGAGAAGTTGAAAATTTTAAAAGTTTACTATGGACTATGAAAATGGCTTACTTAGCTTTGCCCAGGTGAACGGAAGAGCACAACACTGATCCATGCCGTAAGGAATCTCGACCAAAACAAGATTCTGTCTTAGACCATTTGAACCATCCAACCGCCGACTTTACTTATATCTTCCGAAATGGAAGTAACCGGATGTGATATTTCTGCCGAATAGCAGCAAAGGGTGTTGCATGCAAGCAGGAGATGCTGACTCTTCACGGGCACCTGGCCTCACCCCTAATTGGGAGTTCGCTTCTTTGGCATGGGTACGTGCAACACATTACCATGATGTTCTCAACAATGTTCAATACCCTTATAAAATTGTTTGAATATGATATCTTAGAAACTTCAGTAATAATTCATATAAAAACGAACGTTTAAACATAATATATTAGAAATTTCTATAGAAATTGATATAAGAAAACAATCTAAAACTATCTAATGCAAGAAAACGAAACAAAATCTCTTTCCTCTCTGATAAAAAGATTAATATAAGTTTAACCAGGAATACGTTATACTGTATGCACCTTTATCTAAAAATTATCACTGAATCATACGTTTATCTAATATCTACACAATCGTATACACAAATTTCTTATCTTTTGGTTCTTCTAGTGCAATACACTGTTTTAACATATACATTTTTTTCTTGAGTCGTGTAAAGTCATGCCCCGGTTTAATGAGGATCGCGTGCAATATGCTTTTTGCCTTGGCTGCATTTTAGTTTTCATTGTTATGGCCATACCATGGTTTAGTTTCGTGTCATGGGTTTTGAGAGATTATCCAAAGATATTCGAACATATGACACGAGTTGAGAAGAAAATTGATTTTCTTGATAACAAATTGACTAAGGTGGTAGACGGACATCATGATTCCATCTCGCAACACCAAGAAGTATCCAAGGAAGGCAGTAACAAATTAACAGATCTAGAGACAACAATTCGCGAGGAAATGAAGATTCAAATAATGGAAAGTATGAGGGCATTGGAAGAAAGGATAGATAGGATCTTTGGCGAGAAGAGCAGGAAAGCAGATACAAAGAATTCAGGAGAACTCTAATAGATATGTTATCTTAAAGACAATTTCTTAACTATTCTTTCAATTATGCAGATAATTTTGGTAATTCATTCTTGCATGGTTATTGCATGGTTATACCCATAGTTGACAGTGGAATTTGATAAGAAATAAGATTTTTAAAAGAATTAACATTATAGGACTGAAATGCCATTTTGCTACTGTAATATTACAGTTATTATAGCTTTTCAAATTTTACGCATTCTAACATGCATTTTGTTTATAATTTTGTCAAAGCTTTTGTAAGTGATAACAAACGCGTTATATTTCAATTTCAATTAGTATCAATTTTAAGTTTCATAACCGTGATTGATTATGTTGCATCTTATTTTCTTTGTTTCTAAACAATACAATGTATGCATCATTAATTGAGGTTGGTTTTTTTCTATACTTTGAAATACAGTTTCTCCCCTCCTTTGTTTGAAAAAAATGTATTATCTTCCACACAGTAGAATTCCTGATATAAGTTATAAAGAAAACTTATTCTAAAAGACTTCTTCAATATCATTATCCATTTTGATCCATATCTTAAATGGCTTCAAATTCGATAGCATCATTTAAAACCAGATAAATTTGCAGCATGGACCATACTTGCACGTTTCGGGTACTTAATCATATGCTATATATCATATGATATGGTGGTTCTGCTTTAATTGTTTGATGGATCTCTTGGTGTGAATGTTTAAAAACTGTGTCTAGTTTACCCTATTATGTGTTTGCCTTATGTTTGTAGAGTTTGTTTTGCATCATGTGGGTGTGTTCCGCTGTGAGCACAGAGTTCAATTATACAGGTCAAAGCTTAAGGTATAGGGAATATAATAACAATATTGTCGAAAAGGTATGAACTATATACCGCCATTTCTTATATATTTTATATGTTTTATGGCTTTTTTGTTCGTATTCATTCAATTCACCATAAAACTGAATGGTTCCGAACATTGCCAAAGTCGTGCATCTTCGACCAACTTCATGGTATTAAATTTACTGTTATCAAAACAACCGGAAGTAGAGTATTATGCCCCTAATGCTTTAAGGCAAACGACCTTCCTTGTATCCCAACTCTGTCACAAAAGAGTATAACCCTCTATAGAGCTGTTCGAATAAGCAACGTAAACCTACCAAGGAACTTCGTTCTACGTATAGGTACGTAAAGGAACAAAATAAGGGATTGTCTCAAAAACACATTATTAAACATTCGTGACGATATATCTTGCTTTATTTTATCAAAAGGATAAATCTGGCAGCATTATAAGCGACTTTAGATTCTCAACTACTGATATTCAAACTTTCGTTTTGGTTTCGTCGTGCTCTTTGAAATAGTCTTTGCATTGATGGATTTAGTGGGGTTAGGGAGTTTAGTAAAGTATTTATTGGCCTCAAACTCACTTGTATGTGTAGACTGAATTTATGCCAGAAAATAGTCGCTGCCGTTCAATACCTTACTTAAAGTTTAATTTACATTTGATTTTGCAGTAAAAATCAGAATAAAAGCATGACATCCATGTCATGCACAAAAGCCAGAATAACACCTGAGCTCCTTTTTCTGATATACTAAGTTTGTCCAAATATATTCTTACAGCAAAGAGGATAGGGTTTGTTATGTGTAACCCCCCCCCCCCTCTTAAAAAGAATTAAACATTCCGCTAGCTCGCTTCCTTCGCCAGATACATTCTCTGTCATAAAGCGATAGAGTTTTTCATATTGATTAATGCTTCTTTTCAAACGGCTGTAATTTGATCTTAGTATATTCTGCAGTCAACAACACCGGTCATTCACTGCAAGGTAATGTGTGTTTGGGAGGGAGTGACTTCCCCCAGAACCCCCAGAAGGACGTTACCCTGGGTCCACTTTGATGGGACATAGAAGCCTTTAAAATAGACAACTTTGCGTTTTTCATATTCAACCCCTCCCCAAAGTCAAATCCTTTATTCGCCCCTTGTTTGTTTCACAGTATCAGATCGTATGAAGCGCATGATAGGTTGCACCTCTTACATTTTGGTCTGACCTAAAAGGGGAGAATTTAGAGGAAAAAAGAACTTCTTTGGCTTATCTATACGGTATCCTCAATCTGCACGGGGAGAAGGGGTTTTGAGAGAAGAAAGATTTTGGCAAAGGCGTCTTTATCCCAGAACTAAAGTGAATAATGTGAATAATGTAGAAATATTTTTATGTAAACTCTTGCTTTCTTTTCTTTGATTATTATAACAGTTAACAAAGATGCAACATATATTTAAAAGATTTTTTGACTGCTGCGATCACCATTATATAGAATAAAACTCTATTTCTAATCATCTTCAACCTCCTACAAAACCTGGTGTGTGAAATTGTATTCTGATTCCTCAATTATTCAAAGTTTTCGGCCCGCTACGGTATTAATTAATTTGAAAAACAGTGTCCCTGAGAATTTGAAACTTTTAATTGAAACTTAAAATTTATTCCAAAGGGTCTAGATAGAGGAAAAAATGAGCCATAAAAAGTTACCTTTATTTTAAGTTAGATATATCTCTATTGTAAAAACTGAATACATTGTCGGTGGCGCTGCTCACCCCAAAATTCAAAATGACGTTTATAAGGGTCTATAACTAAGAATGTATGCGTTAGATTCGCCTCAAAATTTGAATTTTTACAAATGAGAATGTATACTTTCATGTGAAAAGAAAGATTTTGCATTCCAAAATTTTGTAAAATTAATAAATTTTCAGGAACACCGTCCCTTTTAACTATTTCGTGTTCAAGTATTTCAGTTTTCAATCCCCTACCTTTTCAGAAAAAAACCCATTCTGGATCCTCCTATGCGTCCTGTACCTTGTCATCATTTTTAAGAATGAACCCGTCCGCTAAAGAAAAGTAAAACATATCTCAGTAGCTTAATATTAGGAAGATATAATGCTGTAAAGCGTTCCGAAGTGCCAAGAATCCATCGGCTTTCATTAACCCCCTTCCCAGGAACGTTAAAATCAATCTAGCTATGCCCCTTTCACTTCAATTTTCTTGGTAAATACCTTCTTTCGTACGGTTCTCCAGGCTATTTAGCACAACACTACAATTTATCATACCCCACAATTAAAGATTGAGGGTTTTTAGCACTGTTTATTTTTGTCTGTCAGTCGGTCGTTGGTTAATAACGACTCTATTAAAGTAGCTTGAGTTATTTTATCGATGAATTAAAGTAAGATATATTCTTAAGCATGTTTAAGAAACTACTTTTGAGACCACCCCTTATTTTGGTCCCATACGTACCAATACATAGTACGAAGTTCGTTGGTAGGTTTACGTCGCTTATTCGAACAGCTCTAATAAGTAAAATAAGATCAAACGAAATACACGTAACAACCAAGCCGTGCGGGATTTTTTTTAAAATTGTAATTTGGTAGTAATTAAGTCTTGAAACTCGAGAGACAACAATACTTACTGCAATGCATTTATTTATTTATTTATTTTTTTGGTCTTAGGTTAAACTTTTTAAACCCAAAGCCCTAAAAAAAATTTCTTGATCCGCTAATTATGCGTCAATAGGAATGAATTAAGGTGCATATGATTTTCATCCTGAACGTTTTTTTTTTTAATGAACATGTTGAAAATATCTACTATTGAAAGCAAGACATAATCTACAATATTCTCTGAAGTTAAATCGACGCCGTGCTCTGTTGACATAAGACTCATAAAATTCTGAATAGCGACCTGACGACGGCGTTATTTCACTGTACGAATAATACTTTTTTTAAGCAACACATAATGTACTCTTCTCTGTTTAAAAGATCCGACGGACATATGAATAAATGAAAAGCAATCAAGACTTTTAACCCTTGTCAATTTATACATGAAAATAGACATCAAATTCACGTAAAGTTGGAATAGATACATGTACCGTATACCGGTATCGATTGTTCTGAGTAGAAACTTATTTTTATTCAATAATCATTTTGCTGATATTGAAATTGGTCCACCGCAGTTTTATGTTTTCAATACAAAAAAAATAGCAACAAACAACGACGACAAAAAAAAAAAGAAGAAGAAAAAAAAAGAAAAAATACATGTTTAAGTCCCGCTAATTCGTTGTCTATGCGCGGATAACTTCAAAGAGGTTGTTTATACACCTGTACAGGTGAGCTGGGTGACACCGTGGGGAGTGGGGAGTGGGGAGTGGATTGCCACTGACTGAGTGAAGATGCTAAAATTACCCACTCGAATTCCACCCTATCGGTGGGGAGTGGGATATCTCCGATCTGCTAAAATATGTCTGTATTTCACAACCTGCATTTTATGGTGACATAATTGACAAAATAAGAATGATCAAAGGTAGACAGCATATTTATCGAAAATGCGTCAGAGTCATCAAACGCCTTTTATACATTGGATATGATCCTAATGTCACCAGACGGACACTTGGCTCGGTACTTGACCAATCTACAGTCTCGTACGAGCGCATTCTTAAGACTTGCACTCTGACTGGCTGTGACGACGGGACTCCATGACGGGCCCTGTCCAAACCTCTTTAGAGAAGACAGGGCCCCGACCACCTGTCCTCTCTGAATGTCAGTCGGACTCCTCGGGTGATAACATATATGAGCTCGCTACAGCCGGCAGAGCACGGACTGTATTACGCACGTCCTCTTTTTATATCCATTTACATATGCATCTGTGTTGCTTGGACCCCTGTGTTTTACGGTCTTGTTTGTTCATGGTCATCTAACAGTGAGGAGGTTGTTTTACACCACAATTGTGCGTTCTTCGAGACCTCTGGAAAATCCGGATAGTGGGAGGGTTGTGCGCATGTAATCCAGGATAACCACACCGTCTGCTATTTACGTGGCAGATGGCCGTCCTAAGTCGGCACCGGTTGCCCATTGGTCTCGTTGGTATATGTGTAGTCTTTTATGTTTCATGTTTCTATGGTGTGAGTTTGTGTTCCTTGTCCCTTTTGCGTCTCTTTCTGTGGGTGTCTGTTCTGTGTTTTTACATGAGTGTTTTGAGATTTTGCTGTGGGTGCTGCAATCTAGTGTTGTTGGAGATTTCCTCCTTTCTTTGATATAGTGTTTCCAATATACATTTAGACTTTTATGAACTTTCTTCTCTTATGGAGTCGTTGATTTCTGCCCTTATCTCATAATGGCAAAAGTTACAAAATCCATTTTCAAATTATTTCTATAGTATATTTATTTTTCAAAACTGTAACAGAATATCCTGGTATTGGTGCTCTATTGTGAGTGCTGTTGAGATTATCGTCAGGATCTTCTTTAACTAATTTGAGTCACACTTATGCCCTTTGCTGTGTGGAGCTCGTAAAAAAGTGCCCCACGAGGGGTTTGGCAGTAAGTATTATGAATATTTTCCCTAACATGGTCGCCATAGAACTTTCTATATAGATATAACCTCAGACAGTGCAATGCATGTATTTTATATATTGTTTTTATTTTTGTGCATGAACATCGACGGCGGATGCGGCTAGCCAACAGGGGATGCTTACTCCTCCCGGGCACCTGATCCCACCTCTAGCTTGCTAGGGGTCCGTCGATGCTCAATTTTGTGCTCTATTGTGAGTGCTGTTGAGATTATTGTCAGGATCTTCTTTAACTCATTTATATTTATATGTCGTATGTCTCATTTTCGTCTCTTGGTATGCTCGTCTTTGTGTTTTCGCGTCGGATGTTTTAGTGTTTTGCTGTTGGTGCTATAACAGGGTCTTGTCGGAGCTTTTTTATCAATGAGTTGATATTCAAAACGTGAGTGATTTCTCCATTTTCTTGCATTAGATAGATTCCATTGTTTTCGATTGTTTTCTGATATCAATTATAATAACAATTTCTTACATATCATAATTCTAATATATGTGTTTGAACCATGTCATTCGGTTATTGAACATTGTTGAGTACATTATGGTATATATTGTACAAGTCCATACCGTACGGAAGTCCCGTATTGGACAACACTTGAGGCGAAGAGTCCGATAAGACTTTTCCTTATGGCATGGGTAAAAAGAAGGGAGGGTAAGTATGACGTTAGTGTCTAATCATGAATGCTTTTGAATTTTTTTTTTAAGAAAATCAACAAATATTTACACAATTTTGTAAATTGATGTTGATCTAAACAAAAAATGAATTTAGTAATGCGTTGAAGTTGGTCATGTTTTCTAGAGGGTTATACTTTTAGGTGAAAGAGTTGGGGTACCAGAATGTTCGTTTGCCTTAAGGTTTGTCCTGTAGAATTGACGTTCTGCATTGAAAGCCACAATAATGCAAGGACAAATGTTTGTTTTATCTCCGGCAACCCTGTGCTAACTAACCACAGCAGAACACACCCACAGAATGCAAAACAAATTCTTCAAACATCAGGCAACACACATTATTGGGGACAACTAGACACATTTTTAACAGCAATTCTCTGTAAAAACCAAAGAATTTCAAGACATGTTGGCACGGCATGTTATGGATTTTTGAGATTTTTGGTATGGAAGTTCAATATGAAGTACTAGTATGCAAGTCAGTTTTTTTTTTTCAAAAAGGTTGTCGTTTTTTCAAAAAGGTTGTCGTTGCCATGGTAACCGTGTCTGAAGTTTCAAAAATCGGGAAATTTCATAGGAAGAGGCATATTTGTAGGCTTGGTTACCCTGGAAACGGATACATTTTTTATCTGAAATTACTTTCTTTCAATCCTTTTTATGATACATATCTGTAAAGTTTTTTACATTAATCTTGGATGCCTTTTGTGTACAAGATGAAAAATTTGGCCAAAATAGGGAATCAAAATGCTCTCTTTTGGGCATTTAAAGACCCTGTTTTGCATGTTTTTTATTGTTTTACAAGGTTGAAATTTTTACAAAAGCACTCACTTTTGAAGTCCAAAATCTAGTTATCCAATGAGTATCATCTTTCATCTATACATAAATATAAAGATTTGATTGGGTAAATTTGTCCTTTTATATGCAAACCAGTTTCAAATTTGGTTCCTATGGCAACAATAGGCTGAAAGATTTCGATACGATGAATTTAAACATAATCTTTATTAAACTATCAACGCATGATATTGGAACAGAAGTTCATGTATACAGCTATCAGGTACGTTTGAATATAAAGATGACCTTGAAAATATTTCAAGGTCACCCATTGCATTTCCAAGGTCATTAAACTTTAAGTGACCAGATTTGACGAAAAATCCTGATTTTCATAAAATGAAGACGCCAATATTTCAGAAACCTTCAGATATTGAACTTAACAGTCACATGCCATAAAATGATTAATCTAACACTAATTCCTTGAACTATTGATTAAGTTTCTTCACATTTTTGAATTTCTAAATTCTTGGTGAGTATTTTGATAAAAAAAGGATCGAAATCTATATTTTCTTGTTTTTGACAGAGAAAAAAATCCAATCGAATTATTACAGAACAACAAATTCAAAGATTTTTCTCCCTTATATTTATAAGCTTTCATAATAAATATGACCTATGAAAATATTCAAATAAAATTTCATTAAAATTGATAACAAAAATTTGAAAAATTCAGTATTTTTTGCAATATTTGAGTCTCAAAGTAGAAATGACCTTGAACTTCAAGTAAATGACCTTGAACATTTTAATTGTTATTAAGTGAAAGGATTAAGTCAAATCTACCCATGCATATATTTTGATAATCATACGTACGTAACTCTAAAGAGGAATAAAATCAATTTCAAAAATAATATGAAACAAGCAAACAGGTCTAGTGTTGCCATAGCAACGGTTTTTGATGACAGAATTTACTAGTAGGTAAAACTCCCAATTAGCCCACTCCAATTTTTCATTCATTTTATTTGTCAATAAACATATATTTTCTTTGATGAAAATCACTGGTCTCCTGTTGATGCGTTTTGCGATATTTAAGAGAGAAAATCACTTAATATCGAGCACATCCTATGAAAATCATGGAAATTGCAAAAAGGAGTAGAGCCGTGAAGGGCCAAAATCGGCCTGGTGTCAGAATTTATTCATACTGTTATTGGAAACCAGTGTTAACTTTTATGGAAAAGCTATTTTCACCTTAAAATTAAGCAGAGAAAAGGGTATAGAGAGCGGATAACGTCACTTTAGCCATGACGTTGTAACACCGTATTCTCATGTTATTATGTTTTGGACTATATTTTTCAAGCAAGCTGCCGAACGCATTTTGATTATTCATTCAAAACAATTATATAAATGTTATTTCTCGTTTAAAATATTTCTAGACTGACATCTTAAAAGTTACAATTTAGCACAGTATTTCTGTAATATTTACCGCATAGATACATATATAACCCTTCATTTTTCTCTATCATATCCGGGATTTTCCAATCTCAATATTTCTTGGAAAAAAATCTGATTTTTTTTCAATTTACAAGTTTCCAATGTCTAAATTTACAAGTTTCCAATGTCTATCGATGATCATTTTCATAAAAGAAATGGGTTATGACGGTCGCAAAACGTTTATTTTTAATCAGGAAGAAACTTAATGTTCTAACGTAATATGTATACATTTATAATAGTAAATAATTAGAAAAGAGTAAATCCATTTAAAAAAAAAGGAATCAAAGAAAATTAGAAAGAACAATTTTAAAAAATATCATTTTTCAATGCTAATAATCGAGGAATATAAGAAACTAAGTATCGATAAACCCTAAAATCACCCGATGAAAAAAAAAAAACCAAACAAACAAACAAATAATCAATATTCTGCGCACTGATCTATTTGGTGCTCCAAAGGATAAAAACAATCAGAAATAGTAAGAATTTTTTTTTACCAAAAGCTTGTTATTTACAGTGCCGAATCTATCATTTAGTTGAAAGGGAACGGGTCCCAGGACCCTCACTATATCCCGCCACTGATTCAGACAATCATTGGTTTTTGAGTTTCCGCAGAGGACATATTGTGTCTGGGTATGGTCACTGCACTGTACATGCATCGTGTACAGTCGGTTTAAATACGGAGGCTTAATCCTCAAGTAAAGTTGTACATATATGTACTTAGAGAAATGTTATTATTACAGTACAACATATGATTTTTCAAACAATGCAAGAAAATTTGAATTCATATTTGAAAAATGTAAAATGAATAACGTCATTCCAAGTTCTATCTCTGTTTAGCGTCCATCATTTTACAAAATCCATAACTATATTCAGGCAAGAAGAAATTCAAGAAAAGAAACATACACACAGTGAAGATCGTCAAAATTGATATCATCGAAAATGGTTGTACTTACATGTATAGTCAAACTGGGGCAATTGTCAAATAGTTATATAGCTATTACATGTACATGTATTTGACAAAAATATATTTTTAAATATTCATTGCCTCTTTAAAAAATACTTCATATTGTGTTCAAAACATAAGCACACCTGGGCGTGGACAAAGAAATGAAAAATGAGAAGCATTATATTTCAAACTAGCACACGATTTTCATTCGATCTATCACAGCTAGCTAAGAACCGTCCCCCTTCCTTTGAAACAAATTCTATATCTGCGCGTACATTTTTGGCCGGATTGCAAAGCAATTCCGGTCTATGACTAAATAATAAGATAAATCAAATTATTTATTTTCAGCAGGCGCGTAGCTGCCCATACGCAAGTACGCAACTGCGTACACATCATTTTGCAAAAAAAAAAGATAAATGAATAAATTAAAATAAAATGTTCAGAAAATAATCAAAGTAGAAAGAAAGAAGGAAAAATAGAACATCACTAAAACGAGATTATTTGAACAGCAAGGAAATAGAAGAATTACGTCAACATGTAATGTACTTGTAAATAGATATATATTGAATTGTAATTCGTCATTTGCTTTATACTTGAATATAAGCCATTTTACAGTGGAAATGGGGTGTTTCATATTGCCATATTTCACGAGCTTCCGGGGGCTACGACCCCTAGATCCCTACCAGGGCTTTGCCTTGGACACCCCCTGCCTAGACTGATTTGAGTACACATCACTTTTATTCTTGCTACGCGCCTGGATGTCCGTCTGTCAGTCCGTCTGCCGTCAACATTCTCAGGAACTATATGTAATAGAAACTTAATATTACACATGTTGGTTGCACATGACAAGACCTTTCAGTTTATGACGTGACATTTGACCTAATGACCTCGACCTTTGACATAGTTAATTAAATTATGATTAAGTTTGTGGTTTGTGATTTCGTGGCTCTACTCCTTTACATTTCAAATTTTCTTATTTCATCGAAAGAAAATGTAGGATTCTTAACTATAACGGTCCATGATATTGATATTTAGTCAATATTTCATAGTCTTTATGGCATTTAAAGTTGTTACCATGGATACCGCTATTTTGTATATATCAAAATGTCTAAAACAACAAAATGTACACTATGTTTTATTTAGTTTAAATGAAAGATCTCATTATTTCTGAAATGTTATATCATAGTTTGAGGTTTGGTCTTTAAGAATGATTATAAAAAAATCCTCTGCATATATTGAATATGTTGCTGTGGTAACCGGAAGTTGACCTAGTTTTCATAAAAGGCCTCAACTAAATTTCATCATTTTTTAGGGTCAGCTAGTTCAAATCTGCAACCAGGTACAAACGAAAATAAAATGATTCAGTATAGTAATAAAGTTTATTGAGTTTTATGAAAAATAAAATTGGGAAGCCTCTCAACGGTTGCTATGAAAACGAAGCTTAAACTTCCTTAATTTTGTGTAGAAACAAAACGACCAAAAAATGATTTCTTACTCTTTTTCATCTGTATTGAGTCTATTGACTGGATCCATTAGTCATTTTGCCGTAAAATCAATTTATAAATGTTGCTTTGGTGTTGAATGAAATAATTGAATTCTTTCATATATTTTTTGTTTCCATAGCAACCATTTATTCCATAGCAACTCCTTAGAATAAGAGATTTACAGAGATTTCGAGACCAAAAATTTAGATTGTGTTTTAGTTTTATGCCTTTTAGAGTGAAACAGTGACACACAAGCTACGTACTGGATAGCAACTACTCATGGCATCCATAGCAACCATGAATATTCCATAGCAACCGTTGTTGTTCCTTGAATTAAATGCGATGTAACCATATTCCTAACAATCTTAAATCTCTTTAAGCCAAATTGTACCATAAACGTTTGAGAAGAATTCAAGAAAGATGCAAATTAACCCCCATGCCCTCCTAATCAGTATTTTATATGTCCTTAGCAACGGATTTGAGTGTAAAACATAAGGCTATAATGACTATATTTATAAACCAAAAGCTGATATGTCAGGGAATAAAGATAAAGAATAACTGATATTACGTACGAAAATCGATAACCTTTTTAAGATAATTAAATTGCTGCAGAAAATAAACATTGAAAACACTGTTGAAGTTTAAGATTTTCAAGGTCAAAGGTCAAGGTCACATATCGAAAATCTTCAAAATCTTTGTATACAGCCCTTTTCATTGGATCTGTATTCAACTTCATTCAATTATTACTTATGGCAAGAGGAAATACCCTCTTTATTTTCAAGGTTTTAGGTCAAAGTTCAAGGTCACAAATTGTAAATATTTAGTATGGATTCCCTGTAAAAAACTAAAACAGCTGGCCACAGCATATCATGGATTTTGATGAAAATTTCTGTAATTTTCAACCTTAATCTAAAACAACGAAAACAAACTTTATTATTGTATTTGAACCATGGTTACCATGGCAATGGGGTCTATCTAATTGACACTTTCAGATATATGAGAAATAAGACATATTGTGGCATTCTGTTGTCATGGAAACCATGTCAAAGATAAGGTCTTTTTTAGGGTCATTTTATGCCTGTTTTTTGACTATTTTGAAGGTTGAAAACCCTAATTTGGCACATGATATAAGTATTCGATGTCACCTTGACAAAATAAATGTCCATTGCTGAAAAATTCAAGAAATAAAATTGAGGGTGAAACTCACCATTTTGTCATGAAAACTAATCAAAAACCGTTGCTATAGCAACTTAGAATCAATATTTCGGTGTACCGCAAATTTAAAAACATTGTTTTCCCTATTTTTGAGTCTTATGATTATGAAATAGTATACCTGAATACAAATTGCGTTTATCATTATCACTTGACATTCTAATTATTTCAAGGTCATCTGTCCAAAAAGCTCAAGGTCATTTCTAACTTTAGACTCAAATTTACACAAAAAACAGGATTTCCAATTATGTTTATTGCTTTATCTAGCTTGTTTCATTAGATATGTTGATTTGGAATATTGACAGTTGAACAATCTATCAAAAGAAGTAGAATTCATCACAGTTTTGTTAAATTATATTTCACTTCTACGTATGACATACTATTTTACTTTTTTATTATACTTATCATACTATTTATATAGAGCATAAAATTGAGATATTTAGATTTTTCTCATAAAATATGTTACATTTATTTCGGTCTTCAGTGGTATTCGATAATTTTGATACTCATCCCAACAAATAATGAAGTTATCATACTTTGACCCCTTATTGATTGTTCTATACCGTTTACTGTTAACCATGTCTTTTTTTTAGTGAAAAATCACAACATTTGGCCTGAAAGTAGCAAATATATTTCAATGACCTTGAAAATTGATCAAATGACCTTGATATTTTCTCAAGGTGGTGTTAGCATCAAATTATCTTTTATACATCTACATACCAAGTTTTATAACGATAGCAGGGATACATCTTTAGAAATTATCTTTTTACTCATGAATACGTTCCAAATGTTACCATAGTAACCTATTCAAAGGCAAAAAAAAAAACAGAAAAAATTTCATTTCTACATAAATTTCGTTCGATTCCCATGGAGTCCTAGGGTAGTTCTATTCAGGAAATTGGCAACTGTAATTCTAATCTTGTGCAACTACTGCATTATTACTCATGTCAAAATTAAGTGAAATACAGCTAAAATCAGGTCTAACTTGGCCTAAAATGGCACATTTCGAAGACCTAAAATGGCACATTTTGAATAAGCAATTTTCTTGAAATTGAAGTTTATATGGCCTACATATAGAAATAGCATTGAATAATCAAATTATATTAACTTAAGAGGGTTTAAATAATCTTTTCAGAAAATTGCATCTACATTAAACATTCGTTTCCATGGTAAAATTGCCTTATTTACAGAGTTTTTTTTAATACAAAACCTTGGTTAACATGGCAACGGAACGTCAGAGAAAAAAAATAGAAGGTCATTTCGTTCTGAGGACATCATATACACCTTGTGCACAAAACATATCCAAAGTCGTGGCCAAACATGTCAGATTTTCTTTAGGTTTTTACAGAGAATCCATATTAAAATCCTTGTATACAGCCCAGAGGTTGCAGTTTTGATGGGGTCTTCATCAAACTTCATACAATAATTGCTAAGGACATAGAAAGAACCCAATTGATTTTCAAGGTCAAAGGTCAAGTTCACAGACGACTGCTAATGTTTAAAATCGTTGTATACTGCGTAGAGGGTACATTTTTGAATGGGTATTCACCAGACTTCATACACTTATTGCTTATTACTTGTGTAAGATAACCAAGGTCACACATTGGAAATGTTTAAAATATTTGTATACAGCCTTGATGACACAATTTCGATTGGAGCTTCTGACGAGCCAGTAAGGCTCGTCCTGGAGTTCACTGAAGCATATCCTGAAGAGGAGAAGGATATGATTCAGTAATCCCCGGACCCTCTTATATATGGCACTATTTCTATAAAAGATATCGATCGGTCCCTCACCTTTAAATGAGGAAGGCCTATATTTCCCATTAACATGTGAGGAGCTTGTGAAACAAAACTGTCATTTCCTAATTAATCATCAAGGTAGATGAATTATTAACATACAGTGATATCTCTTAATTCCATTCTTCATACAATAGTACACATAATTTTAAAAAAAGGAAACACTTTACATTTGAAAATTCCATCTGACGGTGCTTAGCAGAGAAAAAAAAACGTAAAATGGTTGCTAAGGTAAAAGTTAGTTGCAATGAAGAATTTTGTAATCTGCCAATTATTTAAGTCTTTCCATATATAAATATGGAATAAAAATCCCTATTTGGTAATATGAAATAAATCGGTATCATGCATCTATGGAGCTGAAAGGTATGGTAACTAAGGTGTATATCTCGTTGCTAGGTAAAATGGGCAATTTCTTTTACATTTTAGATTAAAGATAAGCTCCATCTTAAAAATCGCACATATAACTAGATAAAACCCTGTCATAAATAGTTAATTTAAATTATTGGAAATGGTTGCTATGGAATACAATTGGTTGCTATGGAGGAGTTTTCACATCTTATATATATAATTTCTTATCTTTCTCATATCACTGTAAGTCTCTGGACCATAAGTCCCCGAGGGCACATGTAGCCAAGTTCGATCAACTTCGGTTGATCATCTGTCTATTCAACGCATTTGAAATTTTCTGTTACAAAAGTTCTTGAAATTTCTAAAGCGTGGGTCCTATGGCATCATATCCCACCCATTCTGATACGTCGTTTGGTACATTTTTGGACATAATAATTTTCACACTTTTTGGCCATATTACACTGTTTAGACTGAGGATCACTGACGAGGGTTTAGTATTCGAAACGTGCATGTCTGGCCCATGGTGTAAATTTATCAGGTTTTAATTGATGCTATTGAATTTAAAGACGTTTAACAATTTCCATAAATGAGTATACAATAGATATCCATACGAATGAATATAAATAAACTGGTATCATGCATCTACTGAACTGAGAAGTATGGTAACTAAGGTGTACATCTCGTTGCTGGGAAAAATGGGCAATTTTAATTACCTTTTTGATAATAGATACATTATTTGCAACATAAGAAAATATCCTTTTATAAGCCAAATAAAAAATTGCATTCATAACTAGATAAAAATCAGTAATAAAATGATAAATTCAATTCATGTAAATGGTTGCTATTGAATAAAATTGGTTGCTATGGAGGATTTATCATATCTTATGTATAGAATTTCTCATGTTTTGTAATTTGCATATTATTGTAAGACTTTTAATACATTAGTATGGAATAAATACCCATACTTGGTAATATAAGATAAGCCGGTATTATGCATCTACAGAACTAAAAGGTATGGAAACTAAGGTGTATATCTCGTTGCCAGGTAAAATGGGCAATTTCTGTGAAATTCTGGATAAAAAATAAAATTTTTGCAACATAAGAAAATATCCTCATATGAGCCAAACAAAAAATCATATACATAAAAAGTAAAAAACTTGTCATGAATAATTAAATTTTATCATTGAAAATGGTTGCTATGGAATAAAATCGGTTTTTATGGAGGATTTTCCCATATTACAAAGAAACATGTCTTCCTTAGTCTATTAATACAAAATAAGAGGGAAAATTAATTTGCAAATAAGAAAAGTTATCTAAAATTATTTGATATTGAAAATAATAAATTTTGAATTTTACTGAAAAAAGCGACTTTTTAAAACATTTTTTCCGAGTTTCCTCAAAAAGGCTTCCCAATTTTTTTCATGATTTTGATAAAGCTATGATTGGTTAATTATGCGCAATTTGTATTATATGTCCTGACTGTTGCAGATTTGAAATATTGAATTATGTTTTAGAGACATAATTTCAATTTTTCAAAATTTAAAAAATAGGCCTTCTTAAGATTACCATAGCAACGGAGTCACTTCAATTTAATGTTTATTATTCAATTTTTCTTTAACAATATACATGAGACATTTGTTTGATACTAAATTGAATTTAATTGAGCAGTGGGAAACATGAAAAAAATATGTTGGAAATCTTACAAATTTATAGATTTTTTTTTTTTGTCTCTCTGGCAGGTTTCCATTGTAACAACTAAAACACAGGCAAATATTCTTTTAAAAAGTTGAAAAACCTTTTTATTGCTATAAATGATCAAGGAGCATCAAAATGATTACAAAAAAGGTGAAAAAATGAAAATTAAAATTTTGAAGTTTCCATGCAATGCTTGATGATCAGTGATTTCCTCTCTTAAGATTGAAAATGGCCAAAAACATACTAAATTGGCCTTTATTTCGACCTCTATTTTTCGCTTCATTCTAACTGATTTTGGATTAATACAATACGCGTCCTGGAATATATATTACAAAACTAATAATGTCGAAGGGTTCCAAACCCATACCCTCCCGAAGATAACCCCAAACCAACCCCCATGCACCAGACACGCGCTTCGAACACTAAGCGTACCAAGTAAGAATTGAAGTTAGGAAGAACAAATTTCGTAAAAATGAACAAAATGTTACAGGGGTACATGGCAACGCAGTATCGGAAGCTGGCTTATTTCATGGTTTCAAAAGTGCTATAAATAGAATGACCTCGTTACCATGGCAACCAGAGGTCACATTGTTTTCATCCTCAGTACT
>VSWD01000004.1:38127736-38424926 GCA_033119305.1 Pinctada imbricata | reverse complement strand
TATACTCTGCGGTACTTTTATTTGTTAACACTGCAAATTAATAATATTATTCACCAAGAACTTCTTATCGCTAACAATGTTAATCATTACAAATTAATGCTAGTAGTAGTGATTTTCAAAATGGCACGGAAGATGTTAAAAAGAAAACATTGCTGTAGAGAAATAGTTAATCATAATTTTAATTTTAAATTGTCAAGTTCAAAAAGTCAACAGAATAAAAGGCTTCAAATAAAAATCCGTGAAAAAGAAAATCTAAAGTTTGCAAACAAAGCAAGCGATATTTCAATAATACTGGTAAATGTGTCATCCAAACTATCATGTCTATGCTGAGCTATTTGGGCCTTTACCCTAGAAGAGTTAATTAATTGTAAAGCTTACACGTACTAGTATTCGCGTAAATTTAAAATGTAAAAAAAAAAAACCAAACAAACAAGAAAAAACTAAACAAAACAAAAAATAATAATAACTCCACGCAAATCTAGATTCTGTTAGGTAATTCTGAAATCGGAGACGCTGTTACGTAAGCCGTTTCAATTCCCTCCACGCATTCAAGTTTCTGTTTAAGAGCTGTTGATAGGTCAATGAATTCCATTACATTCATTTCCGCCGGAAGAGAAAGTTCCACCTCCACAATGTGATAAAATCCACTATTATAAGCGAAGACATTGGCGACCGAAATAATCCGATGGTCGAAATTAATGCACAACCACGTAACCTTGCTGATGGTTTGATGACAGGCAGTTTTACCGACAATGTTATTACTTTGTTCTGTAAGTAACAAGATATGACATATTTACTTGATATATTCGAACGCTCCCTCAAGCAAGATTCAGTAGAAATAGTCATTTATTACGATAATAACGATTTGCGATACTTTTCAATAGTCCATTTTCGAGATAAGAGATTAATAGAATCTATCACGACGTTGAGACTGAGACAGGAGAATCTCATCCGAGTGTAAAAGATTTGCAATCCACGACGAGGCTTGCCGAGTCGTGGATGTAGCAAATCTTTTGCACGAGGATGAGATTCCCCATGTCTCAGTCGTAACGTCGTGATTGATTATTTTTCTCACTCACCTCATTTTATCATCACTTTAATGCTTTTTAAAGCTAGAATCGATACCAAAACTTACACAAATCTAACGATGACGTGACGTTTCTTTCTATGACGTCATAATAGGAGTCACGTGGAGTGTGAGACAAGGAAATCTCAAACTGCTACGTCTACGTTTTTTCTTTTGTCTCACGACGTAAGTGAGTGAGAAATGAACGTTCATTACCTTGACTTTAACGTAGCTCGCGGGGAAGCTTTCATCACAATCAAATGTGTACGCAGATTTCACCCTCGAATTTTTTTATGTGCACATCTACGCTATGACGTCATAAACCTTACTTGATCGTAACGTCACGTTACGTTGCGCGACATATATCGTTAGGGCGCAAATAATGGCTTTTTTTTAAATACTTATATTTTCTAGTAAGCGTAGCGAGCCGAAATTTTTAAACATAAACTTTACATTGTGTCTAAATTCAGTCAATGTATTTAGACACGCTTGCAATGAGAACCGGAAACTTTGAGGGATGTTTGGTTATATTTTGACTATTTCTAGGGAATGATATATGAATGCAATTTTTTCTTCAAATATTACGTTGGAAATTAATGTTCTTTCATCCATCCTCCTCCATCCTTATCTAATTTCTTTCTTGTACCATATAGACGGACGGAGAAGGCTTTACTTTTTTATTGTTTTTATTCACCACAACTTGTATGCTGACATAAAGAAATGCACATATCTTCTATAGATAATGATAACATAATATTGCATATACATGTAAGACATTGCATGAAATGTACAAGGTTAAACGGTATTGTATATAATTTGGTTTCATCTCAGGATTATACAAGAGTATAATTATCCTTAATATTTCTATCGTGATAAAAAATTATTGAAATTCAAAAGCTGTCGGGATTAGTTTTCAAAAATCAAATTTAAAGTTTCCCATCTGCTTTTAATTCGTTTTCTCTTTTGTTCTGACACAAGGTACAATGAATATAATTCCAAATTTCTATAGGATCTGGTGAAGGCTTTACTTTTGATCAGTCTTTTTCTCGCTTTCCTTCTTGCTTGTTTCTCATTGTGCACATCGGGGAAAGCGGGGGTGGGGGGTTTGTCCGACAGAAAAGGAGGAGGGGCTGCCTTATAAAATGAAATTAATCTTCTCAATACTTTTTAAATTATATGCAAAGCGGTGATTTACTTTAAGAATTTAGGAATACATAGTGTCTGAAAGTTCGATTATGACGTAAGACAAAGATTTGTATATATATCAGAAAGCAGAGCGAACCGGAATTGTTTTGTAAGGGGACGACCAATTTGATCCTGAGGGGGGAGGGGGGCTGGCAAATTTTTTTCGGATCAGATTATTTATTTTCAAAGCACGGCCGGCCGGAATGTTTATTTTCCAGTAACTAAAGATCAGAATATTTATTTTTAACCTGTAACAATCCTGACAAGCAAAAAAAAAAAAAGAAGGTCAGTGTTAAAAATTTGCCAAAGAGACTACATACATGTATGTGCAAGTTGTTTGTTTGTTTGGATTTTCATTTTATTTATTTATTCATTTCTTTATTAATTAATTTTTTTTTTGTTATCGGAAAAAAAAGATACCGTAGTGCCTTCTTGAGGAATTCCTGAACTCGGAGAAATGGAAATTTCATTTTAATAATATATATCACGACAATCGAGGCGGCTGAACGTAATGATAGAAAACGAGCATGAAATGAAAATCACAATGTATATCTTATATGGACCGCCCCTCCCCAACCCTTATCCGATATTATAAAGTATATGTACATATAAACAAGATGGATTTTTTTGTATACCCCGCCTAAAGATATCGGATTAAATAGGAATGAGCATGTCCGTCCGTATGTTCCGTATGATGTTTTCAAATATTTGAAGAAAAAAATGTTATGTACGGAGAATTTTATTTTTACATTAAGATAAAAGGTCTAGTTCGAATACAGCCCATGTAATTGTTGATTAATTATCTTTAAAAAAAGAAAGGTTTCTGGATGTTTTAAAGAAGACCGTTACAGAGAATCAAATATTCCGCATACTCCTTGACGTCATGTTGACATATGCGATCTGAACACGCTGTGACTTTGACGTTGCGAGTAAAATTGACGCCGAAGCCACGCAAAACAAATTTTCAATCTTAAATTGCAAAAAATCTGCCGAGAAGACCTATCCATGTTTTTATATATTCGAATTCAGCTCATTCTCTACTTTTAGGTGTAAGAAGGGCTTTAAGGGCCTCCACCACTTAATGGAGAAAATGATAATGAAGCAAGCCGTGTTTTGCCTTTTGAATGAGTGCGGATTTTTTAATAATAAGTTGCAAAATGGCGATAAAAATTGCAAATTTCCCCTTAGAGACACAATAATCCGTAGAAATACAATACTCAACATGGCAACAATATTTTTGATCTCCCTTTTCACCCTCCTTGGTCAATTTTCTAGATTAAAATTATTTTAGTTCAGAAAATGCATATTTTCGAATTAGAACGTCAATGCCGTCTTTGAGGCCTAAAATCTCGAAAAACTTCGTGAAATAGTTACATGAAAATTATATCAAAGATTGATCAAATCTTATATTTCATGTAGACAAATTTTCAGGCTATGTCTTCTCGCAAAATTTTCCGTGCCGTAACGCCGCGATGTACCTTAAACACACAGACACTCGACATCGCATCATTTGGCAATTTTTTCCATTGTGACGTCACATCTGACCGCACCGTCTTGAAGCACCTTGATGTGTTGTCATGCCTTTTATTTTGACGTCACAATGAAAATATCGCGAAATTTTGTGGTGTCTGGTTGACTTTTTCACGAGTTAATATTGGAAAATCATCTTTTTGATAGATCGTCTTCTGAACATAAATATATGAAACGGAAAGTTGTATATCAATAAATTGCTCACTGTCTTACGAGTATATGCTGCGAAATATGAATAGAAGTCATGAGACAAAAAGCTATTAATAGATCATACCACATCCTGTTTTGTACCACGTGATTGCAATGTACAGCGAGATAAGTATTGCTCCTACTGGATCTACATAAATGAGGGGGCGATACCGGAATCTATCAAGTACTTGTTGCGAACCTAAGTATACGAGAGAGACAAAGGAAATGTGTAAATACAGTTTCAAAACATGTATGTATGTACGGATGTAGGTAGGTAGGAATGTAGGTAGGCATCCATCCTTAGGATTCAAACGTACTTCTGGTAGTGTAAAAGAAACACGTATTTGAGATTAATAGAATCTATCGATCAGGGACAATGAAATCCAACCCGAGTGTCAAGGATTTGCTTGTACCACGACGAGGCCTGGACACGAGGGTTGGATTTCCGTGTCCCTGATCACATCTGGGGGATTGATTATTTTTCTCTTATTGTAAAAGAGCTAAGAAATGAGTTTATATGTATTCCTTTTCATATTTTGACCGGCTAACGCAGAATTCATGCATGACGTCACAATGAAATTACAGTTCAAAGCACTTCCGGAATGAGCTTGTCTCACTTTAGAATTTCAGTCATTCCGAGGTTCGCAACCGTTCCTATGGAAAATCTAATTTCTCGACTTTGAGACTGAATAACTGATCGGTACTTTAATGTTTATTATACCCAACCTGCAGGTTGAGACAACATTTTTCCTGTCACCTAATTTCGCGGACAAATCATTTTCTCACTTGAGACTAATTTGTCCGCGAAATTAGGCGTTAGGAAAAATGTTGTCTCACCCTGAAAGGTGAGATAAGCACATTCCGGAGATTTTTGAGCACTTTTAGACAGTGAGAAAAAAAAAATAAATCCGCAGATGTGACCAGAGACATGGAAATCCAGCCCCCAACCACATTCTTGACACTTGGGTTGGATTTCCCTGCACCTGATCACATCTGGGATAGATTCTATTAGTCTCAAGTGAGAGAAAAAATACTCTATAGGCAGGCGAGGATAACTTTTTCCTACCCAGATAGGTAAAAGGTAAGGTTTTAAAATCAAAATTGAAATCGTCATATTTGCCGTATTTAAAGCGTAATGTTCAAATGACCATTTTGAACACACCATAACATGATATCGAAGAAGGGAGCTGAAATATTGGTCTCCGGTGTCTATTTTCTTCTATTTCACTAGGCTAGGGGTCTGTCGATGCTCAACTTGTTGCTCAATTGAGAGCGTTGTTGAGATTGTCATCAGAATCCTCTTTAACTAATTAAGTATTGCTAGAATCCTTTACGAGTGATGCTCAGAGTTGTTTTGTTATCCTCTTGATATATCAAAGATTTTTTTTCAGCTTTGTATGAGTACAAAAATAAGACTTTAGTCAATAAGGAGTGGGGCAAAATAAGTACCCATTAGAATGCTGATAATTTGTCGGAAAAATTTCCTTCTACCTGCACTAAATATTTTCGACAAGAATATTTGGAATCTTTATAAGTCTGTCTGGGTTGTTTAAGATTTATACTTCACTTTATTTTACTTATTTGAGTGAGGTTCATAGTTAGTGAGTGCGCTAATTCAAATCTGCCCTATTTAAAAAGTCCTGGATGTGAGTAGTTAGCTTGATTGGCCTATAGATTTTTCAAAATTATACATAACGTTCAGATCTGCCATACCAATATATCCACATGCTATAGCAAGCGTATTGGAGAATACGTCGTTTCTGTGATCCTGTGCAAGTGCCTGGACGGTAGGACTGCGAACGCGCCGACAGAGGAGGTATAATACCAGCTTGATAACTAAAAAAGTAATTTGAATGTTAATTTCACTTACTCAAATGCATATAGTATAGTATATATACTATGTAAACGTCTCAAATTGAATAGCATCATTTAAGAACTGATCGATAAATTGGCAACATGGACCAGACATGCAGGTTTCGGGTACTAAACCCTCGTCAGTGATCCTCAAATCTAAACAATGTAATATGCCAAAAAAGTATGAAAGTTACTATGTCGAAAAGCGTACCGAAAGACGTAGCAGGATGAGTGGGATATGATGCTACAGGACCCACGTTTTAGAAATTTCAAGAAATTTTGATAACTGGAATTTTAGAATGCGTTGAAGAAACGATCAACCGAAATTGATCGAACTTGGCTACATGTGCCTTCGGGGACTCCTGGTCCACCAGCAGTGACACTCACCAAGTGGTATAAATGTAAACGTCTTCAAATTGAATAGCATCATTTAAGAACTGATAAATTGGCAACATGGACCAGACATGCACGTTTCGGGTACTAAACCCTCGTCAGTGATCCTCAAATCTAAACAATGTAATATGCCAAGAAAAGTATGAAAGTTACTATGTCGAAAAGCGTACCGAAAGACGTAGCAGGCTATACTATACTCAAATGCATATACTACATGTATGATATTATTCAATAACATGATTTCCTTAGTTTTTATCAGAAATATGTCTTAGGAAGATTATAAAACAGAAAAATAGTTAAATCTAAAACACCTATAGTAAAGATTGAAATGCCAATGGTGACGAAATCAACGGTAGGTGGTCCCCGAGTTTCCTCTGCAAGCGCTACTACTTTGACGGCGGCCTCTTTGATCATGTATAGAGATGCCACGCCCATAATTACAGAGAGGATAATGACGGCCAGGGATTCCATCCTGCGTCGACCTGAAGAAAAGATAAAAGAGTTTATCCTTCAAGGTATACATTGAGAAGAGGTACCAATCATAGTTCAAGAGTCAGATACATGGGTTGTTTTTCACCATAATTGTACGTTCTTCGAGACCTCTGGGTAATTGGAGAAGTGAGAGGGTTGTGCGCACGTAATCCAGGATAACCACACAATTTGCTACGTGCGTGGCAAATGGCCGTCCAAAGTCGGCGCCGGTTGCCCATTGGTCTCGTCGGTTTATGTGTAGTCTTTTGTGTTTGATGTTTACATGTCGTATGTCTCTTTTCCGTCTCATACTATGCTCGTCTTTTGTGTTTTTGCATCGGGTGTTTTGCTGTTGGTGCTGCAACAGGGTCTTGTTGAAGAGCCCCTCCCCTTCTTTCATAATTATGTAAGTCTTCATTAACAAGGCAATCGCGAGCCCCTGAATGGAGGACCAGGTGCCCGGGAGGAGTGAGCGTCCTCTGACTGGATGCAACATCCACCGCGAATGCTACTGTGTGACATAGAAATATGAAAATTTGGAACTTCTCTTGCTGTGCTTGTCTTCTCTATGTTTTCGCATCAGGTGTTTTGGTGCCTTGCTATTGGGACTGTCACCGAGTCTGGTTGGAGATCCCTTCCTTTCTTTCATATGTATAATGCTTAACAAGTATTACGTGGTCATCCTACCGACACTACAATTTTGTAATCAAGGGACATAACTCTTCAAAAATTGGTAAACTTTTACCTAATGTTACCTTGATACATGTATGTGACTATCCAAGACCAAGATATTTATCAAATTTCATCTCAATATTTTCTAGATATGATTTAAGAAAAATATTGCGAGATACATTGTATTAAAATATTGCTTGCAAAAATATATAATTGTCACACTTACTCGTCTCAATTCAGTCAAAGATAAAAAAAACGCTAATCTTTTTATGTTTCCAAATGGGCATTCTTTAGATGGATGCTAACTGTGTAAAACATTGAAGAGTACGTGTACTCATTTGGTTTTATTTAGCTTCACTTGGAATTTTATTGCCGACATTTGCATTTCAGTTGAATCAACTGGATATCCGTCAGAGCCAGGAGTTAAAACTTTTTCCAAGAAGGTTGCTGTTCAACAGCATATCAGATTGGTTTTCTTAGATTCTGACATGATCCATGATTCCTAGATTTATGTCATATTTGACATCATGTATATATATATATATATTTTGGCATTTCGGAAACTTGCCATTTCATCGAAAAATGTAATCGAAAGTAAAGGAGGTAAACATCTTAGCATCATCCCGCCAATGCCATTTTGAACATAGATTTTATTTGGATATGTTACTGAATCGACCCTTATAGAAATTTGGAGCCGCGCACTCTCTGTATATGTAAGGTAAATGCAGTATTTAAATTCTAAAAATAAAACCAGAGGGCGCTAGTGAAATGAATTTGGGCGTCTCATGAAAAGCACTTTGGCTGGAAGCATCACTATTGGGGATTTTATTTCCGTAACACGTGTTTGGTGCACGAAAATTGGTTGGAAATTATCTTCCAGAAGGTATAGAGTTGGAACACTTCCGTTTTATTGCAATTTGAAAATTCTCCCATTTCATCTAAATTATTTGTATCCCAATTCAAGATTAATAATTGAAAAAAGAGCGGTTATTGAGGCCGATTATTTCAGTTTTCATTTCAATTGCATACGTATTTATGTAATGAAAAAAAATATGCGTTTACGCAGTTTTATTTATCAGAGACGTATATTTTTATCCGTATCATTATTATCCGTATTATTTATAGTACAAATGTTCATAGAAAAAAGTATATTCTTGGTTCGTACGGTAGGATCAAACAAGTCATAAATTTAATAGTTTCATTGTACCAGTATTACATTCGTTATTTGACAAATCCATGGCAGTGCTATCCAACGAAGGGAGTGAGAACGGTGCATGTACTAAGATTTGGATTCCAAAATTTACCGACAATGTCTAACATATAGAGGAGAAAAACTCCTGCAAGTAGACTTCAGAACTCACCTATAATATGTATTCAGACTATCCAATGCACGAACCAGGGTACAATTAAATAAAAAAAACTCCTACATTTTGGTTGATTTCATAGAAAAAGCACTCAAACTCATTAATACAACTACGTACCTCTTGGGTATTTTCTGGGGTCAGTTCTTCGGACCTTGTTGTTGGTCCACCAGACAACGACTCCAGACGCAAGATCCACCACGCTGTCCACTAAACTTGTAATGATGGCCATAGAGCCAGACAGTACTGCTGCAGTGGACTTGCATAGCAATAACAACTGAAATAGAAATAGGGGTTTAACAAAAGGATATCAAATCTTTGTGTACAATGCTTGTTTATACATTGATATGCATGTCATGATTGAATCTCCTTTGACGATTTTGTAGCTACACTTAGCAATAACTTTCTTTAGTGCACCTGTGTTTTGCAGGCAGTGTCTTTTCCTATGGATGCTGCTATATATTAATTAGTACTTATTGAGAGAGAGAGAGAGAGAGAGAGAGAGAGAGAGAGAGAGAGAGAGAGAGAGTTTTACCACATTAGCTCCAAAGCTAAGTTTGGCGTATAGGTCGACCTTTTTCTGTAGTAAGTTGTATCGTTCTATCTTGTCATCTCTACCAGTATCGATCTCCTGATAACTCTGGAGGAGCTGCGATTGTCGCCGATAAAATTTTCTACAATAAATGTCAAGTAAAGATACCGGTATATACATTGTATTTCATTCCTTTTTTCAACAAACATCATACATGACTTATTTTTTTTTTATTTCAATACAGTCAGAATGATATTTCGCAGACATTTTTTTTACGATAGTTTTACTATTTTCCTGTCTTCTTACTGGTACCTCTCTTGTAAAGGTATTATTCTATAATATTTTCATCTAAAGGTTAATCTGGGCATGTGATATGCCATTAATCCTCATTTTCGTCTTATATTAAGTTTCAATTTTCAGAAAGAACATTATAGACAAACTAGTTTATGAATCCTTGTTCAAGGTTACATTACAAAACGGCTGAAATCACCAATGAGGAAGTTCTTCGGTCGCTATGGGGATATAAATAAAAGCATATCAGATCCCCCTTTCAAGAATGATCAGTGAAATTCTTGATTGCGATTAATGGCTGTCATCATAATCAAACAAAAAATATTTACCTGATATGTACATCAATATGTACACCGAGACAATCGACGAATTTGACAAGTAGCTGTTGCGACGGGTGTTGCATGCAATCAGGAGACGCTTACTCTCCCCTGGGCACCTGGGGCCGGTTTAAAAGCAACCAACGACACAGCTATGACGTACGACGTTCCTAAACGCTACGATTCAACTCATAAGCGTTTCACAATCTCGACGTAGTTTTACATCGGACGTAAATCAGCTGAAAATCTAGGACATCGTCAAAGCTGTTTTAAGTTGTACGACATTGGTTGAAAACATGGGTACAATGTGATAAAAATCGCAGATTTCGGACAAAAATAGAAAATTAAAGTACAAGAGTTACAAATGTAGCCAAGTTCGATCAACTTTGGTTGATCGTCTGTATCTTCAACGCATTTGAAACTTTGTTACAAAAATTATTGAAATTTCTAAAACACGGGTCCTGTAGCATCATATCTCACCCGATTCCTGCAACGTCTTTCGGGACATTTTTGATTCTGGGCTTCAGAACGAATTTTTATTGAATACATGAAATTGCACGTTCAAAAAAGACATCGACCAAAGGTTAATCCAGGGTAGGAGGTATCGGAAAGATGCAATTTTAGCAAATGTACAAAGTTGTCAAAAAAGCAATAAAAATAAAGATGCCAAAGGTATGCTAAAGATTTCATAAATTCAAAATAAGGTATGTGGATATACATCATAACATGAAAGGAACTTAAAATCATAAGGTTCGCATCATTTTCAACAATCTGCGAGTAATTTTAAAACATTTTGCAGCGTTATAGAAAATATCTAGAAAACAAAAGAAAACACGTGTGTAAAGAAGAAGATTTCCCATTCGGCAGGTAAATAATACAAAGAATTTAAGATAATATGGTTTAAAATCAAGTATCAAACGCAAGGACCTTGCAAAACTGAATGCACATGCGAAATATGAAAGTAGTGCAAAATCACTAGATCAAAGGTCAAGGTAAAGATTTGGTCTTACAACAAGCAAAGAAAATGTGAAATCAAAACTCAACAGATTAAGAAGATAAAAGAGATATGGTTACACCAGACTTCCTGAGCGATGCAATAAATACATGGGCCTTCTATTTTTGTCATCGATCTAGTCAGTTTAGAAAGCAGAAACAATGAAAATAAACAAAATGAAAACAGTACCTTGATATTGTCTTTTGGAAGTCTTGTAGAAGTTCAAGGTGCAAAATAAGCAATAAAAACCCCATCCTGCTACGTCTTCGATACATTTTTGGACATAATTTTCACACTCTTTGGCCATATAACATTGTTTAGATTGAGGATCACTGATGAGGGTTAAGTACCCAAAACATGCATGTCTGGTCCATGCTGATAATGAATCTGCTCTTAAAATGATGCTATTGAATTGAAGACGTTTAACATTTGAAGTAATGACAACGGATGGGTATTTTGAAATTCGCATCAAACATACTGCGAGACAACATACTGTATTCCAGATATGGAACCAATCAGATGTGGATTCTAAAGAATTCTAAGTAACTTTTGGAAAATTTGAAAGTCACAAATTTCAATCATATTACCAGCAAAACATGAAGTCTTTCGATTTCTCCATGCCCTATACTACCATTTCATATCACCAGCATAAAGTCTTTCGACTTCTCCACACCAAAAGCTCAAAAACAGACGGTACAATATTATTCGCAACACCTTTCTTTCTAAAATTGGAAACAGGAGACACAGATATCTTATCATAGGGCGGGAGGATACTACACTCTGTTTAAAACAAAAAGTATACCGTAGAAGATATAATCTGGATGCTTGAGTTTTTGATTGACAACATTTTTGTGGTGTTTGGAGGAACCGAATTCCAACAAATAGTTGGCATCCCCATAGGTACCAATTGCAACCAACTGCTTGCAAGCGGAATTTTTTTTATATTCAAACGAAGCTGACTTCATCCAGGCCTTGCTCTCGACTGGGCGAAAGCATCTCGCATCTCAGTTCAATTTTACATGAAATATATCCTCATTAACAAGAGATCAAGAAATAATTGAGAGCGACAGATCTATCTTTCAACGCAAACATCCATTTGATCACCTCACTGTATGACAAGCATGCTGATTTCAGCTTTCCCCTTTCGTGGGTAGCAATATTCCGTCTTCTCCTGCTAATGGCGTTTTTGTTTCTCATTTGATACGGTACGCCAGGGCATGATTTCATCATTAGAGCCAGACGGCTTGCAAGTAAGCTTCTTGTTCAGGGTTATATTATACAACGATATACAATGATATACAATGATAATATCACCGTTGAGGAAGTTCTTCGGTCGCTACGGGGATATGATAAAAGCATATCAGATCCCCCTTTCCAGAATGATCAATGACATTCTGGATTGCGACATATACCTGATACAAATGTATGAACAAAATGTACATCAATATGTACATCGAAGCAATCGCCGAATTCGACAAGTTTATATGGAGCTGTTGCATGCAAACAGTAGACGCTGACTCTCCACGGGCACCTGGTCTCATTTCGGAAGGTTGTACTTCTTCGATGTTTATTTCAACATTTTTGAATCAATAATTACTGTAAAATGAAATTTTTAAACTTATAAATATGCACGTTAGCTGATGAAAGCAAACTAACCTAGTTCCGTATGATAGCTTTAGTTTCTGTGAATCTTCTATATTTTTCTGTAGTTGATCTAGAGACACTTTCCGCTCTCTCAGATCTATAATGTAATTTGGACAAAAACTGTTACAAGAAATTAAAGTTACTAAATTGATTGAATTGATATCTTTAAAAAAGATTGAAATAAATTGATTTTTATGTAACATTGTTTGTAAGTTTTTTTGCAATGATCATGGATTATTGCCGATTTTGCTTATTTCTGATTGGCGGAGACGCAGTTTGATAAGTGTACCTCAGAGTGAGTTGACCGATTACGCTCGAAAGTGGTCTATTCGGAATTGGGTTTTTTTTTTTTTTTGGTTTTATCTTTTTTCTTTTTTGTGGTGTTAGATCTTTGACTTTGCGTATCATTACAATGTAAAAGTTTTTTTTAAAAATCCTGATAATTTGATAAAGCAGTTTTAAAATATTGACTTTTGATTTCGGTCTACTCGTAACTATACAGACCTGGTCAGGTATTAGTTAACCTCGGCCTCGGTAAACCAATACCTGACCAGGTCTGTATAGTCACGAGTAGACCGAAATCAAAAGTCAATAATTGTGTAGTATAAAACGAAAAAAAAAAACAAAACAAAACAAAACAAAACAAAACAAAAACAAAGCAAACAAAAATACAAAAACAAAAACAAAAACAAAACAAAAACAATGTAAAATGCAAGAAAAATAGATTAACGACAATGGTTTACACCTGTTATTTCTTCATCTTCATGTCTGTAGGACGGATTCTACAAATATATACATAGGATTAATTTGAGTAAGTAGTTGGTGTCGAGACATTTTTCTTAGTACATGTACTGACTTTCAGATTCATTGGGAAAGATCTCTAAAAAGGCAGAGAGAAAATCAAAGTCAAGTGACGTAAACAATTTTCTAGTTTTGAATATTCAAATTATGTACATATTTAGAAATAATTGTACCTGATAGCCTAGTTTTTGTCCATCTACCCGACCTATATTTTCTGTCTTTTGGTATGCACTAAAGGGAGCAAAGAGTCCATCTGTATTATTATTGTTTGTCCAAGGACACTCATGACCTTTCGTGGAGCAGGAATGTCCTTCAATATCCTTTTGGTCCACATTTTGGCATAGACTGATGTTTTTGCCACTCTGATGTCCATATTTTGGCGGCAATTCACACTCACATGGACAGCTTGGCGGTATAGTAAATACACATCCTAAGTCTGAACATCTCTCCACGTTAGGACAGATGTGGTCCGTTGCTGTCACGTGATTCGGGGATCTTTTGGGGTCATTGTTGTTGCTGTTTGGTTGTTGTTTGGACAACAGCGTGCAGAAAATCTGAAAGACAATAGCATTATATTTATAGATCAATGTAATCATATAATAAGTTCTCCTGTATGTAGATTTAATGGGCGCGGATTAACAAAAATATTTACGAAAAATTTAAGGATTTTTCGTAACTCTTGATCGCCTAGTTTTTCTTATAAACTAGAAATCGCGACATTTTGATATATTGATAATTTCAATTTTCAAGTATCATTTTCTTTTCCTTAATTAGAAATTGATATGGACGTTATTAGAATTATTTGCAGAATTTCAAAAATTTCATCTGTCAGAAGATCAAATGAAAATGTTTTCTCCTTCTTCTTGTTGTTTATTTTTCTTTTTCAGCTAGCCGAAACGTAAGCGTCGGCATCGGTTGCGAGTACAAAACTATCCCATGAACTAAAAGAGGTACAATGTAGGACTAAGGACTTTGATATTTCGTATGTGAATTTCTCGTGACCAGACCTTTCATTTGGTATACCCTGACATAGACCTAGTGACCTTGACTTTCCGCTTTCATAAACTTGTAAAAACTTTCAAAAATACTCTCAGCTTCTTTTGAAATACGGACCTATGCATGCAGCAGGGTATCTTTACTTTGGGTATTTCACAATCTGCCTTTTTATGGTGACATGATATACTGACAAAATAGAAGGATTAGGAGTGGATAGAATTTCCATCGCAAATGTGCCAATTCTTCAAACGCGCTTTTTGCGTCGGGGACATGATCCTGTTGTCACCGAGCGGACACTCGGCAATCATGTTCCTTGGTGGCCATATTTGTTGACCGATCGACACGAAAAACACAAACTCGGTGGAGGACCTTGAGTACTTGTCGTTAAATTCTGGCATACTGTGCAGCGGTTGCAGAGGAGAATCAGATGTCGGAAATGTGTCGGCCAATCAGAGCCCTTGGCGGCCATATTTGTTCGGACCGGTCGGTCTCGGTAGAAGACCTTGAGTACTTGACTCCTGTAAAGCATCGTGAAACTCTGTGCAGTGGTTGCAGGGGAAATGGAAGAACTGACGACGGACGGACGGACTTTAGACGAAGCTATGACATATCTCAGCGATATTATGAAGCACCACAAAGCGTAGGACAAAGGAGCTGTTAAGTTAAGGGCCTGATTTAGCCCTGAAATCACTCGATTATTTCACGTGCGCTGTCCTTCCAATTTAGATAAAAGTGTGTCAGGATAGAAATGTGAAGTACTATTAGATTCCTAGTGGGTTTTTTATTTAAATAAATTTGGTGAAAGATGCTAAGATCACGGGTTGAAGAGGTAAGGGTACAGTTGACGGAAAACGTCGAATATCGAACGAAAATGCTAAAAAATGCATTATTTTATACATTTTGTATGTTTAATTATGCTTCTATTACGTTATTATGTATAGGATAAAGACCGAGCTGAGGTCTGTATGAAGGTTAGATGCCCAAGGAGAGAACAGGGTGGTGTTTAAAGACCGAGGCCGAAGGCCGAGGTCTTTAAACACCACCCTGTTTTCTCCGAGGGCATCTAACCTTCATACAGACCTCAGCGAGGTCTTTATCCGACTTACAAACCGCAGATTTTCTTAAATTTTCAGAAAAAAAAATTCAAAAAATTTAAGACACCCCTGGTTTTCAAAATGAAACTGACCATGCAAATTATCGGGTGGACAGTAACGATTATCAGGCCATAGTAGAAAAATAGTTTGTTGTACATCCCGATAATTTTTCTGAAATTTTCTGTAAGGTACCCTCACTACCCTGTATTCGGTCAGAGTAGAAAATAACAGGTAAACAATGAGTTCTTTTTCCATTAAGGTTTTTGAATAGGTAATTAAATTTAAGGAAAGGTTTTCTAATCGAGTAAGGACAGTATTTCTTTATTTTGTCAGTCAAGTTCCTCAATATACATTTATTTGGAGAGCATATAGAATAATTGGTCTTCAAGAATAGCTATGGGGATCTAGATTGATTTGAGATGGTATTTTGAGCTTTTATGGATAGAAGAACCTGCTCACATTTCTCATTAAAGGATTGTTTCGCGGACTTGAAACACAGTATTATCTATACTATGGCCGAATACTCTTAATAATCAAAACAATTCACACCCGCAACTGAAATGATTTTCTTTTCTCCGCCCCTCATTGTTTTTTATTGACCTCCACACTTCACTGAACGTTCATAAAACCTAGTATATTTAGAATCGTCCGCGGTCTTTATGAAATAAAATGACCGATGTAAAACAAATGAATCACATTTGAAGGTTTGTAAATCAAAATAATCGACAAACTCTACCATCCGGAAACTCAGACAGACGGTTTTATTTCGTTCTTCTCAGTACTTAGCTTTCTGGCGCGAAATACACACGCGTGACACGGTATAGAAATAGACATTCTCGTTTATTTCCTTCCAAACGGTTAAATATTTGATCGGAACACACTCTGAATAGATTGTTCCATGATATAAACAGAAAAAGATTGCAATAATAACCTACTTTATCGCTCTAGAGACAAATATAAAAGTAGTCTTCCATCCAATGCAGTTTTGCACTTAAATTTGAATTCGCGGGACTTCTTTAGATCGACCCTTCATCCATTGGTAAAGTTGATAATTTCACAAATGATTCGTGTTTTAATTTCTTATTTAAAGACCTTTTGTGATATGATTAGGTTTTTTTCAATTCTGTTAAATACTTATTAAGAATTTTATTTTTAAAGTTGGGAACAAGATTTCAATAGCGGCCATGTTTTGCCGTATACCCGAAGGGGATTCCCCATTCCTTACAGGACACAGATCCCATTCCAAACGGTTCTTTGAATCTTTACGAATTTTTTTTTCTATGTGATTTAAATAAAATTTCTTATCTTTTGTGGTGAAGTTTAGCATACATGTCGAAATGCTGGAACCAGTGCAACCCCCCCCCCCCCCCCGCCCACCTCCCGAGTCCTGAACATTTTTTTTTTTATTCATTTTGATGAAAATAAAAGTTTCTTTTTAAAACTTATGATTTTCATCGGTTTCAAGCTTCAATCTGAGCTTATACCGTACATACAGAGAAAAACGCGGGATTGTAAAATGGGGGGGGGGCGTTTTTGCCTTATTGCGAATCGTTATATCGATACATGGATATACTTTTTTCAACTGATAAAGTTTGTTAATGGTCACTGACAAAGAGCAAGGAAAAGAATTTCAATATAATGCCAGAAATTTCTTTTTCTGGTTGATTTTACGCAATTTTTACAGATTGTTTTATCCAGCTAGGACCTCATGGGAAAAATTCATATAAATTCTAAAAATAAAGCATGAAGTTTTTGCATGTGAAATATCCCTAGATCAAAGTTGAAAGAAGACAACACAGTTTATTTTATGTAAATATCTTTATTTGGACGAGAACAGGAAAGTTTTGAAATTGTAATGAACTTTGACAGATATTGCGTGCTCAGAAATAGTCATGCCAAGAAATTCTGTCTAAATCTGCCGGTCGTCCCGATACGGTAGATCAGTAGAGCAGCTGGTATCATAATAGATGATTTGTAACGGTTTACTCTGTAGAAACTAAACCGCTAAGGATTTCTTGGCATGCCCCCCCCCCCCTTTTTTTTTTTTTTTTTTCGTTTTTCGCCTGTGGGACATTGTTTCCCCATCGCTTCAGAACCCCACTTTGCCAGAAATGTGTTTTATTGATATACACCTTTTGTGAAAGTGGCATTGTAAAGCGAGGGGGACGATGTTGTATAAAACTTTTCCGTTTTCCATTGATTTAGAACTGTGTAAAAAAAACGCTTATTTTGTCCCAAATATCATAAATTATCCCATCTGACTACAGATTAATATGAGGACCAAGTTACTTGACATTTCTACCAAAAAAAAATCTCAAATTTTGCACTTTGAAAATTCGACTTTTCATGGCAGATTTTACGCCTTAATCTTGACAGCTCCTTAAGGGACATGCGTATTCTCCGATGCCGACAACTTTGATTCACATAACTCGAAAGAGAAATCATTGTACTTCAGTTTTAGCCCAGGTAAATCACTTTAAAACTGTGAAACCATTCACACTATGCAAAAATGAATCAAAGTGTTACATGATGACGTGCGTTTGTCGATTATTTTTGAGCGCACCTGTACAAGATTTTGCTGACTGTGTACTCGGAGCTTCTCGTGGTTTTACACTATAGGTGAATGAGAAAGTACGGAGTATATTCTGGCTAAATGTCATAAATTATTTCATTAGGCAAGTATTTGCGTTAACATAGAAGGTGTTCACTTATAGGTAAAGGTAAATCATACATAGTATTATGTATAGCTGGTAAAGCAGTTGTACTACGGTGATTGATTTTTATAATAATATATTTTTTCCGTATTGTTCATGGTGGGGATGTAGCTCAGTGGTAGAGCGCTCGCTTCGCATGTGAGAGGCCCCGGGTTCAATCCTCGGCATCTCCATTTTTTCTCATCCACCTATTTTTTTTGCAGTTTAATTAATCATAATGATGAAAAGTTGATATACTAAATAATCCATTCTCTTGGCTGCCGTTATGTACAACAGACTGAATTATTTAGTCTAGTCTACTCTAGTAATAAGTTGACAACTGTCACGTAAAAAAACAAACTGGCTATCCATTTGTGCTTTAAAAAGTACATTGTTCAATTTGATATACATCCATCAAATATCAATTTGAAATTGCAACATAATTTATGTATTTAGAGATAAATTATAACAATCTTGCTCCCCACCCACCCATTTTCTGAAATTTAGATAGCGGCCTATTTGACATAATTCCCCATCTTGCTACATAATCCTGCTAAATTCATTCTGATAGATTTGCCAAGAGATGGAAATCCTGTAGCAAGGCGAGAAACAGTACTAGTACTAAGTTTAATATTTAACGTTAGTATCTATTGGTTTTAGCAGGGTCGTATATAAATAGTCCGACTTGCAGACCTACGACGGTGTTATCTGTTTTTTCGTCTTCGGTCTGACTGCTATGCATAGGCAAAACTTGAGAATTCCGGTGCGAAAATAACTTCGGCAAATCGTCCTTTTTTTGACAAATTCCAGTCTCTTCAACCAAAATATAAGTCAACCGGATTCCTGCCCCTAAAAAATCCCCTCTTGGCCTTGTTTCACCTCTGCGCACATGACAAAATGTCGTCGATCAGAGGAAAATCGGAAAAGAAGAAGAGGTGAAACCAGGCTTAGAAGGGATTTTTTAAGGGCCGGAGGACTGGGCGATTTATTTTTTAGTTGAAGAGACTGGAATTTCTCAATGAAAAGGACGACTTGTCAAAATTTTTTCGCACCGAAATTCTCAAGTTTTGCCTATGCATAGCAGTCAGACCGAAGACGAAAAAACAGATAACACCGTCGTAGGTCTGCAAGTCGGACTAGTATATAAACGTCCTGGTTTTAATGTTTATAAAAAACTTTAACCCTATCATTGCATAGAAAATATCAGTCCCGTGCACGCCCTGAATAAAATTCAGCAACAACAAGGCTTATATTTCAGAATTTTCTTCTCCTTGGAAATTATTTTATTATTATTATTATTTTTTTTTTTTTTATTTTTTATTTTTTTTCGATTCCCACTGAGCTCAGAGAATGTCCTTGAAAAGAAAAAAAAAATTAAAAAGTAGAGGTGGTTAACGATCGAAGAAAACAGGTTCAAGCTGAAAGTATAAATGCACATCTATATCCCTTCAAATTCCGATCCTCCATTCTCCAAGGGCGTGGACAGGGTGAAAGGGAGGGAGATGAAGGGGACGGGAGGAGGGGGAGAGGAGGAGTCTGAAAGGGTGAGGGAGTGGGCGGGAGGGGGAGTGAGGGAAGGGTGAAAACTGAAGGAATGGGAGATAGGGGCAGGATGGGGAGACAGGTACCCCCTGCCCCACCCCCTTCTCCCATCCCCTTTCATTCCCTTTCATGAACGCCGGTGCCACATCTTCTATTTACTCTTTTACCATGTGTTTATGGATTCAGAACCGTTATAGTTCTACCTATTACTTTTTTACTTTTTTTCACGTGACACAAATTTCTTTGTTTACAAACAAAGTCAGCTGATTAGATGTCAATGTCCAAGATTGCAGCTTTCTGATTCTAATGTAACTTTATGTAAGTACATGTGAGATATGTGTAATATATTAGTTACCTTTTTGTTTTGTAAATTACTTGTTACTTTGGTTTGTTGAAAACTTAAATACTTATTTAGTCATAGTGGTGTGTACTTTCGGTTTTGACCAGTTGACATACATGTACGTTTCGAACGTTAATTGTAATGCTCATGTTGACATAGAAAAGGAAAGGTTCGACCTGCCTTACTAAGAGAGCCAATATTTCTGATCTGGATTTAAGACTAGGATACGTGTAGACGAGGGCCGAAAGGAAGGAGGGGGTGTCATGTATAAATACACCATGTACTTGTGTACGAAGTAAAGCAAGCTCGGATCACAGGGGCTATATATAGTACACAAAGAGTACAGAATTAAACCCCCTTATAATTTATTATATATTATAAGGGGGGGGGGGGTATTTATTCTGTACTCTTTGTGTGCTGTAGCCCTTGTGCTCGGATCTAATAGAGTTAATGGGTCAGGAACCCCCCCCCCCGGAATTGGCCAAACAATGCTGATTTTCAATGTTTTTACTGTTAATTTTTTAGGCAGATACCACTCCTCTTTTTTGATTTTTCTAGATCAGCTCCTGAAAAGCCTTTTATTATCTTAGAGTGGTCACTGGTGTTACTAAAATGTCTCTAGCAGTTGGAATTTAAGTTTGAATTACTTTAAAATGTTGAATTATCTTATTGTCTCTAGAAAGTATATATATTCTGAAGGAAGTGCATGTATTGCTATTGTAGCTCAATGTGAATATGATATATTTCAACACAAATGTTGTACTATTTAGCTCATTGGTTTCCAAACACAGTGTAATTTTACCTTTCTTTCTTTCTTTCTTTCTTCCTTCCTTTCTTTTTTCTTTCTTTTTTTTTCTTTCTTTTAATTAACCATTTCTGGTTGAAGTGACAGTGTCGCTATATTTTAGTATATAGCTAGGAGAGAATTTATTAACATCCGTATCAATTCTACATATTTTATATATGAAAGACATTGTCAAAATAGACTTCGGGGCATACATAGAATTATAATGTAACACAATATAATTGCTACATTAAGATAAGTATACAGGTACCCGAACACCTGGATTATATATACATGTTATAATTTGCCCAACATTATTTGCTCAAGGTAGAGTATCCCTCAGGTCAGAATTGCTGGTAATTTTTTGCCTGGATGCCTTATTTTTTTCTCTTCAGAATATTGTTCTGATCATCAAACTGATATGGTTTTGGGAAAAGGAACTTTTATAGTTATATTTCATCACCTAAAGAGGGAATTTTCTTACTTTTCCCATAGGGTCCAATGTTAAAGTTCATATGGCTGAAGGTCTCGGTATAATCATGAAACCACCAATTATTAATATTTTGTTTGTATATCAGGTTTAACATAAGTTTTGAATATATGGAAATGAAAATATTGTAAAACTTGTTATTTAGGAAATATGAGCATCTGAGACCTGGGGGTTGCTCTACCTTAAAACGACAAAATAAAAATAATAGAAAGGAGGGGATCTCCAACAAGACCCTGTTGTAGAACCAACATGAAAACATGAAAACACCCCAAGAGAAAACATATAGAAGACACACACAGCAAGAGACACAAAAGGGAAAAGGAGCAGTATAACACGAAACACAAAAGACCACACATAAACCAATTTAACGAGACACATGGACAATCGGTGGAACCCGAGGACCACAATTAAAAAGCTGAAAGCTGCCTCACTGGATCTTTTTTCAGTTCCAAGATTGCACGGTGTATTTTTTTTCAATTTTGTAACCTGTTTCTAATATGTACAATTTCCCTTATCTCGCTTTAAAAAACAGCAAGCAACAACAACAAAATTATTTTATAGCATAAAAACTCTCCGAAAAACTAAAGTTTGATTTATCGAAGTTTCCAAAACACTTTATATTTACAGTTGATTTCATTTATTTTTTTTTAAATTGATTGGCGGCGGACAAATCCACCCCATCCCAAGGAAAATAATTTCACCTACTAGTATATATAAGACAATATATATTTCAGATAAAAATATATCAGATATAAATGTAAATAATGATGACCTATAAATATTTGTGTCATATGACCTCTTACACAATCTTATATTTCAGTAACGCAAGCGTCACGTACCTGATTGTTTGAAGATGTCATCCTCCCCGGCCCTCCGTCCTTTGGCCGCGGTCTGCCTCGCCCTGTGCTTCCTATCGAGCTGGTAAGTCGCTGACAAAATCCACCTTGATTTTCTCGCGATCATTATGCGAATATCAATCAAATTGTGACGATGATGATGTATGTATTTAGTGGACAAACTTTCGCTCACCTGAACCGAAGGGTTTATACCGGATCGTCCGTCATACGTCCGTCCGTCCGTCTTTTTCACATTTTCGAATACTCCTCTAAAATTGCCCGGAGGATATTAATGAAACTTGGTATGGATAAAGAAGTCCCAAATATCTGACCAAAACCAAGTCTTTGAAGGTTATATGGACGGACAATCCAGCAACTATCCATTCAAATGTAAAAGGCTTTCATTCAGGGGGAATAGAGGACGGGGTAAATTAGGTCCCAGAGGGTCCCCTTTAAAATATTCTTTAAAACTGTTACATGGATTAAAAAAACTAATGGTATATGTAATCATATGTATGATTCAATTTTCTTTCCGATCATCAAAATCCGATATCTAATTTTTCCTGGTAAAATAATTTACTATAATTATGATAAATGAATCTGCAGCCCTTTTATAAAAGTAACAATTAGTTTGGGTTTTTTTTTCGCGGATTTTTCCCTCGTTCTTTTTCATTTTCCCCATTTTCTTGACTTCTTCCTGGTCAGTCAGTTATAACACTGGACATGATGTACAGACAATTAAGGTCAGGAAGCGATGTGGACATTTCCTGAAACACATGCACCGTCCCGTTTATATTCATCATGATATGTACCATTTCTCTCAGTATTAAAGTAATCAGTATTGTTCATTGTTGAAGGAGGTTTACCGACAAGGTTATAGTTGTTAAGCCTCGTTTTACATCCTTTGATATTTCTGCATAGTCATTTTATATCCAAACAAACAAACTTCTTGCTGATTTGGACCCGTTATTTGGGGCCCTTGATATTACCAAATCGTATTGCTTTGTAGATTGAGGGGCATATTGATTTTGTTCTGTCTGTCTTTCTGTTCGTACGTCATTATGTCTGTCTGTTCGAGACGTCAGCTTTTCATATAATCTTTGAACGGTTAGTATTAATCTTTTTTGAGCTTTTATTTTTAAGTAGGATATTCCATTCCCGTGACAAGACCTTTCAATTTATGCCATAACATTTCACTCGGTGACCTTGACCTTCAAGTTTGACCTTCTTTAAAGAAAACTTTTACTTTGGTTATATAGAGGGTAAGGCATTAATATTTTCATGTAGATTCTTTGTAACTTGAGCTTTCATTTGATACCATGACGTTTGACCCAGTGACCTTGACCTTGCATGGACTTTCACAAAGTTAACCATGGCAATATACATGTATTTACTCGTATATCATATAAGAGAAGTTATTTCATATGTTGATTCCTAAATTGCAACACGAGCTTTTATTTGATACTCTAACCTTTGATCTAATGACCTTGACCTGAGACTTTGACCAACTTTTTATCTAGTGACCTTGACCTTTTTAGATATAATATATAAAATATATAAGGCACATCTATTGTAACTAGGTTATAAAGGGTACTTTCAACTTTAGCTTTTTTTTACTGGCAAACACTAACTTTGCCATCCCGCCATTGTTATTAGACAAACGATAATATGGTGGCATACTTATGCTAGGTTTACACTTAGCCACGATCGCCCCGATTGCCCCGACTGAGGTGAATCGTAGAGATCGTAAGAGAGCGTGGGGTTGAATCGTGACGATTGTAAGAGAGCGTGGTGGAATCGTGATGATCGTAGGAGATCGCAGAGATCGTGGCAAAATTTTTGATTCTCAAAAAATTGGCTACGATTGTCCCGATTGATCCTTACATCGTGAGAGAGCGTAGGAGAGCGTAGTGAACGTGAAGGAGCGTAGTAGAGCGTAACAGATCTTGACAAAGCGCAACAGATCGTAATATGCGATCGTAGGAGATCTTGGTGAAACACGTTCTCCTACGGTCTACTACGATTTCACTCACGCTCTTTGACGATTTGTTACGGTATCCACGATTCAGTCCACGATCTACAAGATTCGTTGCGATTCCAATATTTCTATAATGAAAATTATAAGAAGACAACCCGTTTTTGATGGATTGAAAGTGTTTTTAACATCCGCAACAATTTCTAACATATGAAGAAGACTAAGAAAAGAAGTCTTGAGAATCAGTGAGGTGCTGCATTAATTGTCTTCGAACGAGTTAAATATATACACGCAATCAAAGATTTGAATTGCTCAAGAAAAAATATTAACTTTAATAATCGAAAAAAAGAAAGATCAAATAAGGTTCATCAATGCCATTTCCTGCGTTTTGCGATTTAAAATATTCATCTCCTGGATATTAAGCTTAATCTTGTTCGGATATTGCAAGTGGTATTGAAACTGGTTGTCTATTTCATATCAAATCGTGTTAAATCGCGGCAAATCGTAGTCCTGCATCGTAACAGATCGCAACAAAACTTGATAAGCGTAGGGAACCGTGATAGAGCGTGGCAAAGCGTAATAGCTCATCTTGGTAATCGTACGGGAACGTAACGAAGCTTGAGAGAACGGGATGCAAATCGTAACAGATCTTATCTACAATCGTAACAAATCGCTACAGCGCGTATCAGAGCGTGATGGAGCGTCGGAGAGCGTGCGAAGACCAATTTTATTTATAGAATCGTGGAGCTCCACGATTTTGCTCAATCGTAGACATCGTAGGGCATCGTGGCTAAGTGTAAACCTAGCATTACGGAAGCGTATAGGTATCATACTGTTGTTGTGTTGTAACTATATTTCTTGATATACAATTTATCAACCTATAATGATATATAGATACAAGTTGATTAATTTTACTTATATGAATAAATGATATATTTCATTGACATTTCAGCACCTTCTATGTTGCATTGTCTGGTTAATTTTATACGCTTCCGTACATAATTCTGCCCCCTACATGCGAGATATATTTCTTCAGATAACGTCAACATGCAACTTATTTATGTCAACATGCAACTTGCTGTCGTTAACATGCGACTTATTTATGTCAACATGCATTTTAATTAAAATGCATGTTGACATAGATAAGCTGCATGTCAACATAATTATCTTGCATGTTAACAAAATCTGGACTAAAATATCTCGCATGTAGGGGGACAGAATGCCACCATACAGTTCTAACATTGCAACTCTGCAATTGTAATTTGTATATTCGTAAATCAAGATTTGTGATTTGTAGTTCTGTAAATTGTACATTTTTATCATTGCAACTCTGCAGTTGTATACAGATAGGTTGCCGATGACAAGACCTTTTAATTTGTGCCATATCATTTGACTTAGTGACCTCGACCTTAGATTTTGACCTACACCACATTAAAAAGAACTGAATTGGGCTGTATCTCTTGAACGATATAGGATAAGGCTTTGATTTTGGCAAACGATCAGTTTCCACTTTATTTGACCGATGTCGCCACATGAAGTAATCTTCTTTGCTTGACTTACTCATAAGCGGATTTAGAACATTTTTTACCGAGGGCGAGGAGAGGGGGTGGAGGGGCAAGCCATCTGGGGAGGGGTTCCAGCAGCATAAGGTTTTGAAATAAATTATACGTGAAAGTGGAAAAATCAAGGTTTTTTGGCAAATTTCAGGGAGGGAGGGATTCTGACGTCCTTCTGTAAATATAAGGTTTTAAAATAAATTATACGTGAAAGTGGAGAAATCAAGGTTTTTTCTGCAAATTTCAGGGGGGGGGGGGATACTGACGCCCTTCTGTAAACATGTAGGTACATCCGTACTAACTTGGATTCAGTGTATGCCTTCATTACACATTCGAGGGGAATGTACATATACGTTTATAAGTATAATTTGTCTCTTTTAAAATGTGTGCTAATTAATTTGATGTCAATGATTGATTATTGAATTATATATAATATATATGATGATGTAAGATTTGACATCGCAAGCAGTCGTCTTTCTTGTCGCGTGCATGCTTACAAGTGTAAATGAAAGAAAAGTTTATTTAAAAAAACGTACCATTTCTATGTATATTTTCTCTGTACAATTTATACAATATACATGCATATCATCTTGATGATTTGTAATAATGATATAATAATATTTGACAATATTATATAACCAGGATGTAACGTCGATTCTGATTGGCTGGAGCGCGAGTCATTATTTTCCGATAATGACCGCTGACGGATGATAATGACTCGGAGTGGTTTTTGTCCTGATTTTAGTATGTACGATAAAAATTAAGATAGTTATTTTGTTTAGTTTTAAAAGTTTAGATACACATTTCTCAAAAAAGTGTGATTAATTATTAAATTCTTAACTAAAAATTATGCGTTTATATTGATTTGAATCATATGTAGTCTTACAATTCGTTATATAATATAACAAATAAGGACTTGGCCTCGGTCATTATGTCATTATAATGACCCGATGAGATTTGTAATATTGACCTCGGCCTTCGGCCTCGGTCAATATTACAAATCTCATCGGGTCATTATAATGACATAACGACCTCGACCAAGTCCATATTTGTATGATAATATTTGATAATAATATTTGACAATAATATTGACAGTATTATATGACAATAATATTGACAATAATATTTGATATAATAATATTTGACAATCAAAATTTGACTATATAAGTCAATAAATAAATTAAAATGTCTTGAGTTGAACCAAACAGTGAGGTGTTTCTCTTGCAAAACTATATCACAGGAGCTCGATGCCAATGATCCACAAGAATATCCGCCCCTACTTTCCTTATATATAACTTTGACTAAAGAGAGATGGGAAGGGGCGGGTGTCATTATATTGTGGGTTGTTGGCATCGCCAGCTCCTGTGAACTATATATAATCCGGAATGCAGAACTGATGCTGATGTTGATACTGATAATTGTATCAAACCTGCATTCTGGACTAGCAAAACTATGGTTTAAATTTCACGATTACAATCGATTTTTAATATCTTAATCGATTATCGTAATGGGAAGGGTCTGGCGACGATGTCATCGACATCGGCGATAATCGGCACAACACTAGTGGTTTCTCCTTTGAAATTAAATTTAGCTTATTTTCCCAAAACATTAGGCATAAACATAGGAGCTCGATGCCAACAACCCTCAATGACACCCGCCCCTTCCAATCTCTCTCTAGTCAAAGTTCATACATATATAAGGAAAGAAGGGGCGGATATTCTTGTGGATCGTTGGCATCGAGCTCCTGTTGCATTAATTCACAGTTTGCTCATTTAAAGTATAAACTATTTGCAATATGAATCTTCTGCAGAAATTGGTTTGAGATTTCCCAAAATGTTTTTCACATACAAAAGGGTAAGGGGGGGGGGTTAAATGGCAAAAAAAAAAAATCAATGCTTTGCTTTTTTACTTTAGACTGTTTCGATCCCCTTTTAGTTGATACTCTCTACGAAGTTTAAGAAATGAAGAAAACATTCATTTTTATTAATTTTTTTTTATTTCCTTTTAGCCATGGATGGAAGTATCCCGAGGATCCAATGACGGCGTCATTTTTGTTCAAGTATGTGCCATTTTCCCCAATATCACCTATATTTAAAATTAAAAAAAAATGTAGTGGTCTGTCTGTCTGTCTTGCATATTAAGACTGCAATAGAAATATAGAAATATGTTTGTTCATTGTAGATTTTAGTGTTAAACAAAAGTCAACACTCACTCTGAATCACAGCGTTATTTACTAGGCGTCGGGATTTTTCGTACTGATGTCTTTTCGTACTGAGTTCTTTCGTACTTTTCGTTCTGAAAAGGATCTTTTGTACCGATCGGTGGGATTATTCGTACCGGTATGAATGATAAGTATTTTGATATGATACTTATAACAATATTTTTGTTTTGAATCTTCTCTATTGAAGTGCACAATGTTATGATAGGTGGTCGTATACTAAATTTTAAAGGGTCGGATTCATTTTAGTTAGTTCAAATATGCATGTTTTAACTGAAAATATCGGTTAAACGGCGTCAATTCGCTTAAAGGCTAAACTTGTAATGAAAACAATCGTTTTATGCTGTATATTAAAGTGGAAGTATTTCGTTATTCCATGTAACAAGCACGAACGATCACACTATCAAAATTTATTAGGAGCTCAAGTTAACCAGATCTTTTATAGCATAAACATAACATTTTTTCTGCAACCAGTGCGAAAGATCCCAGTAACAGGTACGAAAGATCCCGCACGAAAAAGTCGGTACGAAACGGTATCAGTACGAAAGATCTCGGAACCATGTACTATGGGTTATGTACATAGCCCATTATACTGCATCAAACAGCCGGGAATCGCGATAAATCCCTGTGCTCTGAACCCCTTTTTTTTCTGTGTTCCGACATCGAGTGCTTATGCAAATGTGTGTGTGCTTTCCTGTCAAACCTGAAAGAAGAATCAATGTATTGAATGAAAAGATGATAAAAACCGATTATTTTTCTATTATGTAGAGAGTGGAAACAGGATTTCAATAAAACCTACCGAGACCAGAGGCAGGAGTCAGAAAAATTCCAAGTTTTCCTTGACAACGTTAAAGAAGTAAACAGATTAAACCAGATATTCGAGTTAGTTTTTGAATTTACAGTATATTTTATGAAACCCTTCTCTCTGTCATCTCAGAATAATGTTTCGATTTAATTGCTAGTTTATAGTTTCTACATCGCCTTTATGTCAGTCAGTCTGTCTGTCTGTTTTAATTTTCACACATAATGACAGTGTATACTCTATGAATACAGTATGTCAGTCTTCCCGGTTGAGCTTCCTTTCTGAATGGAATTATATTATGATGAGGCTGATCGCTGGTAGATGTTTGTACAATATGTATTAAACATGGAGTGAAACATATTTTTCGTATCGTATATATACATTTCCATATATATTCTGGTTCAAATATTCATAGAATATCAAACACTTGTGTTCAAAATTTACCCTGATTTACCATATTTCTCGTCCCCTACGGCAAAGCCTCTCTGTCTATCTGTCTGTCCGTCCGTCTGTCTGTGTTTTAGTTTTCCGGACTTTTATCTGCAACAGAATAGACATATTGAGATGAATTTTTTTATACATAGCTTGGTCTTGGATAGCTACAGAAGAGCAAAGTCGAGTTTGGTCATGGTTGACCTATTTTTGCATGAGTTATGCCCTTTTGTGACGTTAGAAATTCAGCTTTCCAGACTTTTTTTTCTACAATTGATAAAGATATACTAGTATTGAGATGAAATTTGATATACAGCTCGGTCTTGGACAGTTACAGAGTAATTAACAAATTTTGAAATGGTTGACCTATTTTTTTTATTAGAAATTCTGCCTCTTGATGACTTACGTTTGAGTTTTGTTTTTTTTTTTTATCACTTTACCTATTTTTTTTACAGGAGTTGTGGCCCTTGAACTTAGCGTATAAATTTCAAGAAATTTCAGTTTTCCGAGCTTTTCTTCAGTTTTATTGCAGAATTTTTTGGTATCTGAGTACGTCTGTGATACTAGTCAAGTTCAAGTTTGGTTTCTTTAAATAAAGTTTGTGCCATAGCACTTGAAATTTTCAGTTTCCCGGACTTTAATTTTCCTATTATCAAACAATTTTAACTTGTTTTTGTGTAGACATTCGTCTTTTGATGTAAGTAAATATTTATCTTAAATTCATGTTAAATTGAAACGCTCTAGACAGAGCTACAGGACATAGATTCATGCCGGTTGCGATCGCTCGGTGATTCATAATTTTATTTTCACTTTCATATGATTTCCATATTGTAGCGGGAAAACGATTTTCGCCTTAAACCATTTTGCCGACATCTCTAACAAGGAATTTAAGACTACGATTTTGATGCCTAAGCGTAAAGCACCTGTGTTTGAGAAATTTAGGTGAGAACGTAGTATACAGAATAGAATTTTATCATAAACAACATATAGTAAAATCGTTATGTTTTAATTTTCTTAATTCTGAAGTAATACAATATATGTTATATTAATTTACTTGTTTTGTTCCTCATAATTCATTTGTTCAGATATGACAGCCAATTGTGCCTCACATGAAATTCATATGAAATTTTATACTTCACAGAAATGACCCTTACCTAAGAGTGTGTGATGACCTTAAACCAAGGTCATAGGTCAAAGGTCAAGGTCACAATAGACGTCATTAATAATACCTTGTATACAGCATAACTGCATCCCCTGTGGATGAATTTCAATAATATTTCACAGAAATCTTTCTTAGGACCTATGGGTATGCCATGACCTTGAACCAAGGTCAGGTCAAAGGTCATGAACTCAATAAACACCATTTTTAAAACATTGTCTGGGGCATAATTCCTATCCCTATAAATGGATTTCAATAATGTTTCACGGAAACTTTTCTTCGGACCAAAGGATGTGTCATGACCTTGAACCAGGGTCAAAGGTCACAATAAACACCATTAGTAATATCTTGTCCAGAATGCAACTTCTCCCCCTTTAGATGACCTTGATCTCAGGATAACTTTTCAAAAAATATTGCTGCGGTGGGTATTTTCGTCCCGTTAAGGGCAAATTTCATTACATTTGACCCCGAATTAATGCGCTTCTGAAGGTCCTTCTACATTGTGATTTTATAGAAATAGATATGATTTTCATTAGTTTGACTTACTCAAGTTAATAAGATCATTTGAGTATCTAATGAATCGATATGAATATTTTTGATTACCTCATAGGTACATAAGAGATAAACCAAAAGGTCCCTTACCTCAGTCCTTTGATTGGACAACCAAAAACATGGTGACAGCGGTCAAAGATCAAGGTCAGTCACAAACTTTTGTTTCAGATTTGCATGGTTGTTTAGTTTTATTTACAGTAGCTATTCTCTCCTCAATGTTTACTATATTTTCATTTATTGTGTTTCATATATACATGTATTTCTACTTTGTTTCATTTCATTGTTATCCATTACTTCATTTTCCTTTATTTTCATGTCACTGCCACGTCCTATATTTTCATGTTACTAGTTTCCAATATTTTCATGTTACTATAGTTTCCTATATTTTATGTTACTATAGTTTCATATATTTTCATGTTACTATAGTTTCCTATATATTCATGTTACTATAGTTTCCTATATATTCATGTTACTTTAATTTCCTATATTTTCATGTTACTGTAGCTTCCTATTTTTTCATGTTACTGTAGTTTCCTATATTTTCATGTTACTATAATTTCATATATTTTTATATTACTATAGTTTCCTATATTTTCATGTTACTATAGATTCCTATATTTTCATGTTACTCTAGTTTCCTATATTTTCATGTTACTATGTGTTGGATAGCCACACCAAATTATTGAACCCAGGTTCTTTTCTGTGAATAGACTAAATACAATCTACAAGGAACTGACTCAAATTAATCAACATCAAGGTCGATAAAACTAATTTTCAATATTTTATAATATTAAGTTTAGACGCTGATGAATATATAATACAAATGAAAATAATTAAACAATCATAGTGTAGAGGTAAACGTCTTCAAACTGAATAGCATCATTTAAGAACAGATAATTGGCAACGTGGACCAGACATGCACGTTTCGGGTACTTAACCCTCATCAGTGATCCTAAATCTAAACAATGTAATATGCCAAAAAAGTATGAAAGTTACTATGTCGAAAAAGTGTACCGAAAGACGTAGCAGGATTGGTTGGATATGATGCTACAGGACCCACTTTTTAGAAATTTCAAGAAATTTTGATACCAGAAATTTAGAATGCGTTGAAGAAACGATCAACCGAAATTGATCGAACTTGGCTACAGATTCAGTTTTGCTGAAAACTAAAATAATAAAGTGCCTTAAAGGAATCAATGTTCTAAAGCTCAAGACTAGTGATGGTCTGCAGATTTTCTCAGACAAGGTGAATTTATACTGGACCCCCAATTCTGGTGATCCATCAAATAAAAGATAAAAGTCAGGTCATATATATTTTGACAGCGAAAGAGTATAGTTTCACAGTAACAGACAAATAGAATATGTCCATCGCGGTTAGTCCTAGCTTGGTCACAGAGCGGTAATCGCGACACAATGATTATGATGTCACTGGCGGATCCCAGTTTGAGGAGGGCTATATGCTGCTTTACACTCCCTCCACAGCCTCTGGTGCAGCATATGATAATACATGTGTAGTTCAGGAAAATGGCCAGCCCCGGTGCTTTTCCAACAGTATATCCAATATATACCTGTCGGAACCACAAAACACAGTATTTCAGTTAGCGTTTTGACAAAGTTGACAGTTCAAATACCGGGTACACATTACCAGTATTCATTTCGACCGCTGTAGGTTCTTCCTTCGGTTTGATTTGTCTCCCATCCAGGCCAAGTGGTCGAGCGTAGGCGCCTGGAAACTGCTTGCCTCGGAGAGATTTATTGACTCAACATTTGATATAGCATGGTTAGGTGTAACGTCTCCTATTCTCCCCTATCTTTACAAACTAATTTTTGTCTTAACTTGCGAAGAACAAAAATAGGTATGGCCAAAGAGAAAACAAAAGTTATTGTCGAGATAGCCCAATTTGGAAATGGTTCTTCAATTTCGACTGTTTCTAATTTGCCTAAAGTGTTCAATAATTGATCGATATTTATTTCTTTGATATGATCTTAATGCTGTGCTAACTTTTGTGATTTGATGTTCAGTAATACTTTCATAATTGGTTCTCAGAATTAAATTTTTGAAAAATTAAAATGATCTAAAACAAATGAGACATTGTATTGGTTTTCCCCATGAAAATAAGCGGGTAATTCTACAGTATCACTTGAGGAGTAATGCCATTTTGGAAGTTGAATTACCCCAATCGATGGATTAACCTCTAACTTATACGGAAGTGTTCCAACTCTATACCTTCCTGAAGAAAATTTCAAACCAATGTTCATACACCAGACGCGTGTTTCGAATATTATATTCTCATTAGTGATGCTTCCAGCCAAAGTGTTTTTCATAAGCCGTCTAAATTCATTTCAATAGGGCCCTCTTGTATGTTTTGAATTTAGATTTGTACATTTACTTTACAGAGAGTGCACGGCTCCAAATTTTCTGTAGGGTCGATTCAGTAGCATATCCAAATAAAATCTATGTTAAAAATAGCATTGGAGGGATGGTTTCTAAAGTTTGAACTGTGTTTACAGACCTTTAATTTCCATTGTCATTTTCAAACAAAGGAGGGGATCTCCAACAACACCCGGTTGTAGCACCCACAGCAAAACTCCAAAACACCCAATGCAAAAACATAAAGCAGACAAGCACGGAAAGAGACGCATAAGGGACAAGGAACGTCAACGCACAACACAGAAACATCAAACACAAAGGACTACACATAAACCAACGAGGCCAATGGGCAACCGGTGCCGACTTAGGACGGCCATCTGCCACGGAAATAGCAGAAGGTGTGGTTATCCTGGATTACGTGCGCACAACCCTCCCACTTTTCCGATTACCCAGAGGTCTCGAAGAACGTACAATTGTGGTGTAAAACAACCTCCTCACTGTCAGATGACCACACACAAACAAGACCGCAAAACGCAGGGGCCCAATCAACACAGATGAATATGTAAATGGGTATCAAAAGAGGGCGTACTTAATACAATCCGTGCTCTGTCGCCGCGAGCTTATGTATGTTATCACCCGAGGAGTCCGACTGACATTCAGAGAGGACAGGTGGTCGGGGCCCTGTCTTCTCTAAAGAGGTTTGGACAGGACCCGTCATGGAGTCCCGTCGTCAGAGTCAGTCAGAGTGCAAGTTTTAAGAATGCGCTTGTACAAGACTGTAGATTGGTCAAGTACCAAGCCTAGTGTCCGTCTGGTGACATTAGGATCATATCCACGGTATAAAAGGCGTTTGATGATTCTGACGCATTTTCGATATTGATGTTTTTTATCTTTGATCCTTCTTATCTTGTTAATAATGTCACCATAAAATGCAGGTTGTGAAATACCCAAAGTAATATACTCTGTTGCCTGTATTGGTCCGAATTTCAGAAGAAGTTGACAATAATTTTTGTAAAATTTCCAGAAAGTCTTTACTAGTTTGTGAAAGCGAAAACCTTGTCCTAAAAGTTTCTTGGTAATTTGTAAATTTCTACTATGAAAACCCAAAACATAAGTACATGCTCTAGCATACCGGATGAGTTGTGAAATATAGATACCATAGGACGGTAATCTAGGAACATCACCGTCAAGCCAGGGGAAATTTACTATGTTAAATCCAAAATCATCTCTTTTGTCATACACACTTGTATGGATCTCTCCATTTAACAATTTTGATATTTAGGTAAAAAAAATGGCGTTTCTGTGTTTGAAACGTTTGCCTTGTTTAGAATCAATTCTTGTGGATGAATAACATTTTTATACTTTTCAAAAACAGGATTGTCGATAGTAAGATTAAATGAAAAGTCACCTGTAAGAAACGAAGATTCTGATTGGCTGAGAAATTTGTTGATACATCGATCAATACAATTTTTCAAGGCAGTCAATTTATAGCTCTATTTTTAGAACCGGGGATTCCCTCAAACTCGAATGAACTCGCTGCTGAAAATACAATTTGTTGATGTTTGCTTATCATTTCAAGGGTACCATTTCTTTTCTGCTTACTCAAAAATTAGCAGTGCATGTAGAATTTGCTCAAACTGGTCCTTATACCAAAGATATAGACAGACAATCGTTCGCTGTTTGAATCATGGCGGCTGCCATAACTTGTTTTGGCAGACGTATCACTGCGAAACACTCCGACTTACGAAATATAGTGCAGTGATTGATTGTTTTTAGATCCAAGAAAACACTCTGTTTTCCATAAATAGTTGATAATTAAATGAATCTTACATTTTTTTCTCTTGATGCAGGTATCACCCGAAAAATTGGACAGAAAACTTTGCAAATTGCAAAAAAAAATAATAATTTCAAAAAATATATTTATAAATCGCTACTAAACGCCGTTTGTATAGTGTGGATATGATCCATCTGTCATTAAACGGACACTTGGCTTGGTACTGGACCAATCTACAGCCTTGTACCAGCGCATTCTTAAGAATTGCACTCTGGCTGACTGTGACGATAGGACTCAATTACGAGCCCTGTCCAAACCACTTTAGAGAAGAGAGGGCCCCAACCACCTGTCCTCTCTGAATCTCAGTTTACATGCATGAGACGCTACAACCGGCAGAACAATCACTGTATTTCGTACACCTTATGTTTTTATATCCATTTGTGTGTTTCTGCGTCATGCCGTCTGTTTGTATGGTCATCTTACAGTGAGGAGGTTATTTTACACCACAGTTGTACATTCTTCGAAACTTCTGGGTAATTGGAAAATTGGGAGGGTTGTGCGCACGTAATTTGTATAACCACACCGTCTGCTATTGACGTGGCAGGTGGCCTTCCTAAGTCGGCACCGAATGCCCATTGGTCTCGTTGGAATATGTGTAGTCATTTGTGTTTGTTGTTTCTATGTGAGATGGCGTTCCTTGTACCATTTGCGTCTCTTTCTGTGCGTGTCTGCTTTGTGTTGTTACAATGGGTGTTTTGGGGGGCTTTGCTGTTGGTACTGCAACCGCGTGCTGTTGGAGATCCCGTCCTTTCTTTTCCAAAATGAATTTTGGCTGTGTCTAAAATCACTTTGAATTGTAGCATCACTGATGAGGATTTAATATCCGAAACACGTGTCTGTTGCTTAATAAATTGGTTTGAAATTTTCTTCAAGGAGGTATAGAGTTGGAACACTTCCGTATTATTAATATGAACACTTATTTCCTGTTGCGGGGTGGAGCAGTTAAACTCGTTCTCCGTGACATGGATGTTTTAAGTGAATTAATTACTTCTTCCCAGCTGTATCGCACGAAAGAAGCTTTGTTTTGGCGCTTTATCAATTTGACATCATAAATATCATTTGGCTATTTCAGTAACTTTCATATCAATCAAAAATTTCATCGAAATTAAAGGAGGTTAACATCTTAGTACCATCCCTGCAATGCTATTTTGAATATAGATTTTATTTGCGTATGCTACTGAATCGACCCTACCGGAAATTTGGAGCTGCGCACTCTATGCAAATTGCACAAATTTAATTGAAAATTATAACCAGAGGGCGCTACTAAAACAAGTTTTTGCTGTGTCCCTAATGAGGATTTAATATCCTAAACACGTGTATATACATGATAAATTGGTTTGAAGTTTTCTTCAAGAAGGTATAGAGTTGGAACATTTCCGTATTATTTTTTTAAGAAAATTTATAACATTATTTACAGCTGGCCTGTTTTGTTGAACTTCTGTCCGAGTTGTATTTAAAACGGTTAGACTTTTCTGACCAATATGAATTTCTGAATTTTGATTTTTAGAAATTTAATTAACTGCCGAACAAATAGAATTTACGTCATCTTCCGAAATTGTACTGAATACGAAACTTGGTGCTTTACCAAGAATAGGAATTAAAGCTCGTTTACGTCTTATACATTGTGGTAATTTTTTTTTTGGGGGGGGGGGTTGTGACATTTAAGTCTAATATTATGTTCTGAATAGCCAGCATTATTAGAAGTTGATGTATTAAAGCCTTTTCTTATAGCTATTATTGCATGATAAGATTGTGTAACCGCTCCATGTAAGTTTTCAATGTATGACGAAAAAGGTGAAAGATCAATTACAAAAACCAATTTCCAATGAGCATCTGTTACAGAGAATATAATCCATTCGTTGGAATAGTACATTTTCTCTCACTATGATCGCTCCAAATATCAATGCAATGATGGAAAATAATCTGAAAAGACATAAAATGATTGTATACTTATGGCTGTAAGTAACAACCAGACAATTAATGTCATTCGGCTCAAGGGTTATGGCCCCTTTGCCCGTAAACAACAGATACTACATGTACTTGTAAAGTAGTTGTCGAATAAATTATGTATAATTTACATCATGTCAACAAGAGCTGTTAAAAGCAATTTGACCTTGTAACGCTTTGACCTCTTTTTAGCTCACCTCGGCGAAGTTGACTGAGGTTATACTATAAGCCAGCGCGTCTTTGGACGTGTCCCCGTCCGTGTATAAGCTTGGGGTAGCTCAGTTTTTGACAAAGTAATGATGCTACAATAATCAAACTTGCAGGTGAACCCATGCATCGGATACTGCATCTGAACTACTTTTTCCGCTTGAGAGTGACTTGGTGAAGAACTTTGGGGTAGCTCAGTGTGACTTGGTTAAGAAGTTTGGGTAGCTCAGTATCTGACAAAGTACTGATGCTACAATAACCAAACTTTCACAAGTGACTCATCTTGGGATGCTGAGGTGAACCCATGCATCGGATGCTGACCTACATTTTCCGCTTGAGAGTGACTTGATTAAGAAGTTTTGAGTAGCTCAGTGTGACTTGGTTAAGAAGTTTTAGGTAGCTCAGTGTCTGACAAAGTGATGGTGATCCAGTAACCAAACTTGCACAAGTGATACATCTTGGGATGCTGAGATGGACCAAATGCATCGGATTCAGCATCTGACCTACTTTTTCCACTTGAGTGATTTTGCTTTAAAATGCCAATATTGACAAAGTATAATTGCTACATGTATCAAACTTGCATATTGGATGTATCTTTCATCAAACTTTCTTAAAATGACCTTGACCTGTTTCCGCTTTAGTGATTGTGCCTATAAAAACCAATATTTCACTAAGTTTAAGTGTCGCATGTAACAAACTTGCAGATTGGGTGTATTTTTTATCAAACTTTCTTAAAATGACCTTGACCTTCTTTTTCAGCTTGAGTGATCTTGCCTTTTAAAGCCAATATACATTTATTTAGAAATATGTTTACATTGAAATTTGTTGCCGCTTCTGTTATTACCTATGTTTATGTTGTACGGTTCCGCTAGCTTGGGCCGCATTTACAGACATATCTTCCTGGGTATTAAAAGCTTCAGAGTCCGCGCTCTCGTCCGAACCTGCATCTGAGGTCATAACAACATCTTCGGGTTGTCTCTCTCTCTCGAGCGCGCGTGCGTTTTGCATGTTCCGCTAAAGGAATATCATCCTCATATGAAGAATGATCGCACTCAGTTCGGAATCAATCCGCCATATGTATAACAGGATCTTGGTTATCCGCGTTTTCAGAATCAGATTCGCTATTTGAAGAAGTCGAATCTTCAGGAGGGGCAACATAATGTGCCCTTCTGAGTCGTACACATGCATTATTTTTAGGTAATTAATTCCCATTCGTCAAAAGTCAAATTTTCCAAAAGAAATATTATGATCGTCTAAAACCTTGATTTAATATGCACAGACATCAGACATCACATCATTTGGCAAAATTTTGAATTGTGACGTCATATTCGATCGCACTGACTTTATGAATTGTACGGTTTTCTATTTTGACGTCATAAAGAAAATATCACCAAATTTTGTGATGTCTCGTGTCTGTCTGCCCAATGAATATAACGGGAAATCACCTATTGCCGCTTGTCTAAATTGGTCCGCGTTTGCTTTAATGGTCGTCCCATCAAGTTGATTCTTATTGACAAAACTGAAAGGAGATGTCTGGTCAATGATTTGGTAATAAAGTCGCCAACTTACGTCAAATTTGTTTTTCTTCAGAAAGCTTTTATAATACACTGGGTGACCAATTTGAAAAGTAACAGGTTTAAAGTTCCTATTTACCTGTTTGGTTTGTTTTTGCCTAGCCTTTTTCAAATGTCGATGAACTGCCAAAAATGATTTGTGCTGAATTTGTCTCACTTCGGAATTTGTTCATTCCGAGGTTCGCAACCATTCCTGTGGAAAATCTAATGAATTGCCTTCTCGACTGTGAGACTGGGTAACTGATGGGTACTTCTATAATGTTTATTTGAAGAGCGACTCATCGGCACCAAAATATTTCCTGCTTGGCTTTAGAATATTATCTTAAGGTAGTAATACATCTATGTTATACATAAGATAAAAAGGAAAGAATGTTGATTAATCGTTCACACTAAATCGAATAGCTGCAAAAGTTTGGTAAAGATAGAGGTCCCAAACTGAATGTTCATCTCCAAGTGTTTTTGACAAGACATCATGCATGGCCATGTGAACTCTTTCTTCTGTGTTATTTCCATTTGGGTTGAAGAATGACGTAGTAATATGATGGACATTGAGTGACTTTAATGTTTCTTTGAGCTTTCTGTTTACGTTTTCTGTACAATCGTCAGAAACTAATTGCATAGAAGACCCTTACCAAGGGAAAATCTGGTTAATGAACAGGAGGGCGATCGTATCTAACGACAAATGCCTCAGGATAACCTGAGCCTAAATCAAAGTAAAGTCTGACCCCTTGAGTTGTCAAAAAAATACCTACCCAAAGGACGTTCAGGGTTGTCATCAGTCTTGAAAAGTCAGAGAAATTGCCTTTTTTCAATGTCAGGATATTGTCAAGGAATTTTAGAATTCGTCAGTGAAAAAATGAAAATCCATAAAAGTCATGGAAAAAATATTATGATTTTTAGAATTTTATGGCTATAGCGGTCTTCAGGTAAATTGAAGTTTATAAATGTTAAAGGCCTCAAAGCATCTGTTTTTGTTGTAGACTTTTATAAGGCCCCTCATATTGACATGAATAAAATTTTCTTTAAACATTTATTGGAATTCTAATGGTTCAGGGGGCATTGGTCAGTGAAAAATCACGAAGTGACGTTAAATACCGATAGGTGATTTTCCAGTAGATTAATTCGGCAGACATCACAAAATTGGCGATGTTTTCATTGTGACGTCAAAATAGAAAACATGACAACGCATAAAGTCAGTGCCATCACTTGACGTCGCAATTCAAAATGTTGCCAAATGATGTGGTGCATATAAATTCAAGGTTTAAAACGGTCATGGATTTTTTTCTGGAAAATGGACTATTGATATCTCCCGAAACGTAAGAAGAATTTTCTATGGTTTCTCCCTCAATTTTGATTGGGATTTTGACAAATCTGACAATAGTGAGCGCTTCCTCCATTTGCCGATTGAATGAATGCTTTTGTCTTTTTCAAGATGGGCTTGTTTTTCAAAAAGTCGTACACGCGCCTATGATTTAAAGATATCTTCGCTCCCGAATCGAATTCGGACTGACGGAAACATTTACAGCCTAATTTAACCTTTCCCGCCACTTATTGCCGTACAGCGGGAGGATTTTTGTTTCCCGACTGTAAACCCTCTTGTATCTAACACAACCTCTATTTAAGTGACCCTGTCTTTTGCAGTAGAGACACAACCTTGTTTCATTTATTTGAACGGCATTTACAAGTTTTCTTTTGTAACATTTATTAGTTTTATGCGAAGATTTTCTGCATATCCGACACCACTTGCGTGCCGGTCGAACTTGGTCAACGTCCATGGGGACTTCGTCCAGGTCATCAATTACACGACTTCTGGAGTGCTAGCCAAACTGGCCATTTGTAAGGCCGACAACTTTCATAAAATTCTCTTCGTCAATAGTAGCCTACACTGCTGCTTGAAAGCTGGTAGGGTTCAATCTAAGGACCTTTACCCTCAAATACTAGTAGTTATATCCCCACCCACGGTGAGAAGACACTTGATTTTGTCTACCCGTCCGTCCGTCTCTCACACATCGTGTCCGGGCTACTGGTATATCTCTTGAACCGATTGTCCGATCAGATAACTTTCATATTTTAGGATATTGTTGCTTAGACCCAAATGTTTTACATCGCCTTGACCCAAGGTCATGTGACAAATGTCAAGGTCACTTAGTACATTTTTAATGAAATTGTACAAGCTATCCTGTCCGGAGTATATCTCTTGAACTGTTTTCCGGTTCACTTTCATAATTAAATATGTTTACGTGTTATTTATGATCTAAAGGTTTCACATCATCTTGATCCATGGTCATATTACCGCGATCAAGGACAATTAGTGCATCACATGATAAATCCTTGGAATTCCATTGGTTAAGCACGCGGGGACTATGAGAGAATAGTGCCCGGCGATCGGGCACTATTGCTTTTTGCTTAACAGAGTTACGTCGCTTGGAGAGTAATGCGCTATAAATAGGTGTCGCCACTTCCTTGTAAATAATCTGAATTGCTAAGTCTATCCTTTTAAAATGCTATCGATGTCATGTGATGCACTAAACCTATTAATGCCCTTTTGTGTGGGTACTATTCTCTCAAAGTGTTGCTTTTGGAAGGTAAATAGTGCCCTCGCTAACGCTCGGGCACTATTCCTTCCAAAAGCAACACTATGAGAGAATAGTACCCACACAAACGGGCATTAATAGGTAATTAGTGCAATTTTAACGAAAGTGCACATGTCATCATATCCAGGCTATATCTCTTGAACCGTTTACCAAATCACTTTCATGTTTTAATATGATGACCCAAAGGTGTCACACCACCTTAATCCAAGGTCATGAGACGAAGGTCAAATTCACTTAGTACATTTTCAATGAAATTGTACATGTTGTTGTGCCTGGGCTATATCTCTTGAATCGTATACTAGATCACTTTCATGCTTTTGTATGTTGTTTGTTCATGATCGAAGGGTTTCTTATCACCTTGACCCAAGGTCATGTGTCCAAGGTCAAGGTCATTTATGTCTTTTTAATGAAACTGTAAATGTTAATCCTGTCCAGCCTATATCTTTCGAACCTTTTTTCAATTGTTGTCATATTTTAGTATATTGTTTATCAGGACTAAATATTTCACATCACATTGTCCCAAGGTCACGTCTTTATTTAGTAATGATATATAGTTCATATGCTAAACATGCCAAGGCTATATCTGTTGAACCATGTATCTCAATCACTAATATTTCAGTTTGTTGTTGCTCATGATCACCTGTATCCAAGGTCATGTGACCAAGGTCAAGGCCACTCAGTATGGTGATAATATATGCTAATCATGTTCGGGCTATACCTCTTAAACAATACAGTATAACAAGAAAACTATTGACGCTGGAAGAATTCAGATTCGAAATAAAAACCTGTAATTACCCATGAGCAAATAGAATCTAAATGTGGAATATTTATGTGACCCCCCACCCCCACCCCGCCTCTTAATATCATTGTCTTCTGCCCCTTCCTGAATCAATGGTTGCTCCCCAAACATTCACATCCAAAGCTATTTAACGCTTAAAAATGTTTGGCATTAGATGGAAATTAACATTTCAACTACTCGTCTCAGTCAAGTAAGAATCTCGAGATGGTCCCCAACCTTTACTATACGTTATATGAAAAGCTGGGGGCCCTCTCATAATTGTTCAATCGGGTTACCTCTTTTTTTCCATATGTGGCATGATAACCGACGGCTTCTGCCAGCGATGAATGAATCACTTTCATATTTTCGTATGATGTCGCTCATGACTCAAAGGTTTCACATAAAATTGGCCAAAGTTCATGTGACCAAGTTCAAAGTAACCAAGAGGGAGGGAGGGGGAGACATCTGGGTTTTTTTTCTGAAAAACATTTTAATACATGTAGTTTCCTTTTTCACGCTGCAGGTGCCGCTGGGTCGTGTTGGGCTTTCAGGTGAGTTTTTTTTTAAATAACCAAAGTTTTTGTTTTCATTATCAGATTCAACATAAACAAAATTGTATATACAGACAGAATTTAGAAAACGTTACTTGATTTCTTGTACCTTCTTTTTCAATCAGTTATTAGTATAAACCATCTCCAGGGCGGATTCATAAAGGGGGGAGGGGATTTGGGTGGATTCTTGAACACACTCCTCATGGACGGATCTAGAATATTTTCCAGGGCGGGGGGGGGGGGGGGGGGTTGGTGGGTTAAACCCATCTGATGGGTTCAATCCGGCTTTGGTATTGAACAAAAATATACCCACAAAACAGGAAAAAATATTTAACATGTGTAGCAAACTTCGGGGGGGGGGGGGGGTCTGTACCTGTCCTTAAACCAAAATAAAAAGGCTTGAAAATCTCCTCCAACGGACAGGTAGCAACCCCCCTTCCCTCCAAAAATAAGAACAGATCCGCCCCAGCTTCTTTTTGTATTTTTTGATTGTTTTACATTGCAACAGCGCCATTGGGAATGTGGAAGGTCTGTGGGCGAAACAAGGTAACAAACTGACCAACTTCTCCGTTGAACAAGTAGTGGATTGTGATGGACAGGAGGATGTTAAACAGTGAGTAACGCATTAAAAGACATTATTACATCGTTTATAGCTCACCTTGTGATAGAAAAAAAAACATGTCCGTCTTCTTTGCTTCCAGTCTTGTCTCTTGTATTCCACATAAAACGAGAAAATTTGTAAAATTCGGTTCTGTTTTGTTTTGTTTTGGTTTTTTTTAAAGGGGGGGGGGGGGGGGTGCATTGGAGTAAGAACCAAATTGTATACGTAACTGTAAGTAACTATAGTAAATTTGCCATGATGGTTTCCTCTTTTTCTTCTTCTAATGTTTACAGAAAAATTCGCAACTTTTTCGGAAAATTCGGAAATTATATTAATCAGTTTTGGCGATGCATTCGTAGTTATTATCAACATAGTGATTTATTGACAGATAAATGTGCCAGTCATCCATTTGGTTAAAATTCTACCGGCAATCGTTTCCTGAAAAAAAAGGCTAATTATACACAAATTGAACTGCAACGAATTCCCCATAATACAAAAAAGTTTGCATCTATAGATGTGCATATGAGGGTGTACGAGTGCATGCGCCATGTGTGTTTGTGAATGATAGCATGTACATGTAATATATATGTTCTTTTTTTTCATTTTATATACAAATTATTTTGTTTATCTTTCGACAAAACTTAACATACGATGTACGAGGTTGTTCGAAAATTTTTGAGACTTGTGAATATTTCAGAGGGCATGCGGACTGCGGTGTATTCGGTGGTTGGCCTTATCTGGCGTACCAATACGTGATGAAGGCGGTAAGTATAACGAATATGTGTTACACTGACCTCTGATACGGTAAATATGTCATTAATGAGGTCAATATTTCATAATAATGACTCGTCATGAAGTCATACGAAGTCCCGTGTATAACGCTGTGACGTAATGATGCACGCGAGTACCAAATTGATGGAACGAATTGATGGATGATTGAACTGACTAATTCGATTGGGTTGCTTGCATTTATAAAATTACATAAATGGACTAATTGACTTGTAACCAACAGTTGTGTAAGATACATTTTAGACGTTTTAGACATGTTAATTAGGCCATTTCTTGTTTTTATTCTGTTTTGCGTCCTTTTGAAATTGAGAAAGCTACCAGCCAACCAGGGAGACAAACAAACTGAGGGTTTTTAGCGGTAAAACCCCTGTTTATGAGATATCTATACTTACCCACATCTTAACTATTAGCAATTTGCCCCAGGCACCTGCAGTTCTGTCTGAACTTTTGAGACGACCCCTCAACCCGCCAATATACAAACCGAAGGTCACGTGCCTCAGTTTTTGTGAAAGGCCAAAAGAAACAGGCCTAAGTGGGGAGGTCAGGGAGGGTGTATGTGGGTAAGTATAGATATCTCATAAACAGGGGTTTTACCGCTAAAAACCCTCAGTTTATTTCAATATCTATACTTACCCACATCTTAACTATTAGCAAGAATTTGTAGCCATAAAGCTACTTGGAGGAGGGATAGGCCTGAAAATAGCCAAGTAAAAGTATAAATAGTAAACTATAAACTCACCAAAGAGTCTAGTCCTTCTTTTTATGCTGATTTGCCTTCAATGTTCCTAGAATGGATAATCTGGCAAATCTGGCCTCCTGTGATGGCACATCCCTCATATAAAAGGAAGTAAATGTTGATTCATTTGCCCAATGAGCTGCTTTAACAATCTCCTCTGTTGACGCACCATTAAAGAGGGCCCAGGAGGTAGATAACCGTCGTGTATCATGTGCACGCACTGATGTTAGATTTATTCCTTTTGTTTCAACACCGTATCTAATAAGAGAAACTATCCAACGGGATATAGAGTCCTTAGAAGCTCTCTGATGGTAATTTTGTTTATATGTTACAAATAAGGCTGTTTCTCTATTTCTTAGAGTCTTAGTCCTTTTAACATACATCCTCAACGCCCTACATGGACAAAGTAACTGGTCCCTTGCTTCAGTTGCATAGGTATTAAATTCGGGCACAAACAAAGGGTCCCAAGGCTTCCCTAATCGTTGTGTCTTTGCAAGAAAGTTTAGATTTGGCAATAGACGAATGCCATTTTTCTCAAAACGCATATGTTGCGAGTCAATAGAAAGAACATGGATCTCACTGACACGTGATGCTGTTGCCATAGCAACCAAGAAAACAGTTTTCCAAGTGAGATATTTGAGATCACAGGAACCTAGAGGTTCAAACGGTGAATCACATAAACTCCATAACACTGGCGGTAAATCCCAATTAGGAAGTAAAGTCTTCACAGTGGGAGACACATTATAGATCCCCTTAATAAGTCTAGATAATGACACATTATTGCTTACAGTACTGTGATTCCAACCTTTGTGTATGGAGGCAATAGCAGATTTATAACCAGATATAGTAGATGCCTTTAGGCCACGTACTTCATGCAGATAAATGAAAAAATTCTGCCAAATCAGTCACAGAAATTGTATACGGACAGACATTCCTTGAAGCACACCAATTTCTGTAGATTGTAAGCCGTGCATCGTACACTTTTCTTGTTGATTGTCTCCTTGAATTTGTAATGAACGACTCAGCTTTTTTTGAAAATTTTTTCGGAGAACCGCATTGTTTGATATTTTCCAAGCTGCTAATTTGAGACTTTGAGGGTCTGGATGTTTTATTTGACCCTTTCTTTGACTTAATAAATCCTCTCTTAAAGGTAACATCATTGGTATCTCCACGAGCAGACTTAGAAGTGTTGGATACCATGACTGCCTCGGAGATAGCGGCGCAATCAGTAGGAGTGTACACATCTCCTGTTTCATTTTCTGAAGTATCCTTGGGATTAATATGGTTGGGGGAAACGCATATGCGTAAATCCCCGTCCAACTGCACGCCAGAGCGTCGCAATTCCAAGCTTCTGGCTCCGGGTACGGGGAGCAGAATATCTGAATTTTGCGATTTTCTCTTGTTGCAAACAAGTCTATGTTTGGTTTTGTATAAATGTTGAAGAGCTGATCTGCTACTGTTTGACACAGGCTCCACTCTGTTATTTTCACTTTCACATTCCCTCGAGACAAACTGTCTGCCAGTACATTTTTCTTGCCCGGAATGTGAGCTGCTTTGATCTGAATGTTCCATTTCATGCACCATTGATAAATTGTCCACACCAACATGCACAACTGAGGAGACCTCGTCCCCCCTTGTCGATTGATGTAAGACACTACTGTCGAGTTGTCGCTCCTTATCATGAGAAGTTTGCCTATTAAGGGGTTCCTGAAGTGAGCAAGTGCTTTCTGCACTGCTAACATTTCCAGGAAGTTTATGTGTTTTGCTTTGTCCGAAAGTGTCCAAATTCCCGATACACTCTGATTGCCCATATGGGCTCCCCAGCCTTGATTGGAGGCATCCGTCCACATTGTGTAATCTGGAAGCCTCTGTTCCAGTACTGCCCCCCTGAAAATGTTTGACCCCTGGGTCCACCATGCCAAGTGAGGCTTCAGGGAGTCCTTGATCTGAACGAGATGCGATATGTCGTCCTGTCTCGGAGACCAATGGCACAAGAGGTATAGCTGGATGGGTCGCATGTGTAGTCTCGCTAGGGGTACTAAATCTATGCATGAAGCCATAAGGCCCAAAATTCGGAGAAATGAGCGGGCCGGTACAAAAGCCTGCTGGGTAATAGTAGAAATAGTTTGGCATAAATTGGTATAACGTTCCTCGGTTGGACAAACTATTCCCATTTGTAGATTGAACCGAGCTCCCAGATAAGTTATCTTCTGAGATGGATTGAGATGTGATTTCTCTAGGTTCACTACAAGACCCAAGTCGATTAGTTTGTGTAATGTTGTGACTAGGTGTGAGAGAAGGCCGATAGGTTCTCTGCTTTTGATTAACCAGTCGTCTAGATACATGTAGATGTAAATTTCTTTCATGCGAAGGTAGCCCCCTATAGTTGTCACTATCTTTGTAAAAATTCTGGGAGCTATCGCTAGCCCGAAAGGCATTGAGCGAAACTGATAATGGCGATTGTTGATGCAAAATCTGAGAAATTTGCGGTGTGGTGGAAACACTGGTACATGAAGATATGCATCCTTTAGGTCCAAGGATGCCACCCAATCTCCCTTTTCCAGAGCTTGAATTATGGACCTTAATGTTTCCATCTTGAAATGTTGCACCTTTAGGTACTTGTTTAATGGTCTTAGATTCAATATTGGACGATAACCGCCGTCCTTCTTCTGTACAAGGAAAAATGTTGAATAAAACCCTTGACCTTCTTGGCCGGGAGGAACTAACTCTATAGCCTGTTTTTCTAACAAGCTTTCTACCTCTTCGAATAAAAAATGATTTTGAACATCGTTCTGAGCAAATGTTACCCTTGTTCCAGTTAGCATAGGAGGGTTTCGAAACACAAGTTTTAAGCCCTGTTGGACTACATCTAAAATCCATTGATCGGTGGTGATTTCTTCCCACTTTTTTACAAATTGAATCAATCTGCACCCTACTGGTGTGTGAATTTGACTTTCCAAAAAATTCATTAGATGGAGCGGTAGATTCAAATCTACTTGCTGTTGTTCGGGCGAAACCCCGACTGATTCTGGTTACCAGATCCTTTGTCACGGGAACTGGAAAATTTCTCGAATTTTGATCTCCCAGATTGAGAATCCCGAAATGTCTTGCTCGACTTCCTCAGTTGTGCATGTTGGTGTGGACAATTTATCAATGGTGCATGAAATGGAACATTCAGATCAAAGCAAGCATATAAAACAAAGTTGCAATTTCATATAATGTGACTTTGTGAAATCCTACAACAGCTTTTTTTTTATATCCTTTGATTATTGACGGATTTTAATCAACAAATGAATGATAAATAATACAATGTCTTTTATTGCAGTACTTATATATTTTTACATGAAATACAAAACTGAACAATTTCTCTTTAATACTGTATAGAAAATACATTTAATTTACAAAAGATTTAATTATTTCAATTTTGTTTTGTTTTATTACTTCAAAACAGAAAATAAAAAAAGAAATGGCCTTAGTAACAGAAACAAGTACAATTATAGATCGTGGAGTTATTTGAATGATATTTAGAACGTTTTTGTTTTTGTTTTTCGCTAAATGTATTAAGGAATACACTGGTATGGTCCGGTTTAAATACATGTATGTGGTTAGTCTATGCCTTGAGATTGTCCGTCTGTTAGTTAGTCCATCTATTACTGGTATGGTCCGGTTTAAATACATGTATGTGGTTAGTCTATGCCTTGAGATTGTCCGTCTGTTAGTTAGTCCATCTATTACTGTCAAATCAAAATATTTTTTGTCCGTTTAGTACAGTTTATTTACAAGAGGCTTTATGAAGTATTATTCGTCTACGCAAGTATTCTGAATCTATAAATTGTAGGAAGTTCCATTTTTTGCGTGCTATAATTGAAATGTGGTCTAGATTTGCATCTGTCAACGATGCACAATAATATTCGCCTCTTTCCATTGACTGGAGGGTGCGGGTGTCATTGAGGGTCTTTGGCATCGAGCTTCTGTGTTCGCAAAATATGAGAAAATTTGAGCAAGTGTGAAAAAAGAAATTAAGGGGAAAACCTTTAGATTTTAGTTAAACTTGTCACGGACTTTTTAAGGTCGCTTCCTTTTAATTCCATTTGTAGGAAATTTGAAGTTATCCGTATTGATATACTGAAGAATTACAATCTAATGGGAAATATCGAAAAAATGAAAACCGACAGAATGTTTTGTATCTTCCGTTTATCTTTCTTGTAGGGAGGATTACAAACCTGGGAGGATTACTGGTATTGTTGTGGTCTAGGTGGCGCTCCTGGCACATGCGCAGCGTGTCCTGCCCCCGGGTACAACAGCACCCTGTGCGGACCGCCCATACCTTATTGTAATATGACGCAGAGCTGTGCCACAAAACTCGACCCCAAAAAGTTCGTGCCGAACATGAAAATTGTAGACTGGAAAGCGGTTGACCAGGTCCGTTTGTCTAATAAATTGAATTTTAAATTCAATTGAATTTTAATTAATTTTTAATGAATTGAATTTGATTTATTGAATATATAAATTCCATACAATATCATAAAATTTTATGTCTTGATGCCAATGAAAATTCTGCCATTATCTGTGAATTACTGTCGAGTTATTGACATGGGACCGTATTGCTCCATAAACATGATAAATACAAAAAAAAAACAATGAAAAAGGGAAATTTCGAAAAGTGTAAAATTTCGATACTAAAACACGATCATAATCTTTGTAGAACGAGACGATCATAGCAGAACAGTTAATGAACATTGGACCTTTGTCTATAGCGCTGAATGCTGAGCTTTTACAGTTTTACCACCATGGTGTTTTTGATCCGCCCACTTTCCTCTGTAATCCACAAAACCTTGACCATGGTAAGATTTGTTTTTTTTTTATATCTAATTAGTACTAGTCTTACTTATCTCCTTATATGAATTACCAAACTCCTTAGACACGATCACATGGATTTATCGCGCTTCCCAGTTGCTTCATGTACTATGGGTTATATAACCGTAGTACATCAAGCAACCGGGAAGCGCGATAGATCCCTGTGGACATGATTGCTCTTTGATGAATACGAAATGGAAGAGCAATAAACATTGCGACTTAAGGAAATTAAAGTGTGTTTGAGTTCTGAAATTTTAGGGGGAAAAAATACATGCTAATCTCAGAAACTGTTCAGTTTGCAATAGAACAAATGCGCCTGTAATATATATTCTGTATTCATATGCATTTTTATTTTATGAGTTTTATTCATTTCTATTTTTAGGTGTATTGATCGTTGGATTTGGAGAAGAGTCATCTGTATTAGGAACGAAAAAATATTGGAAAGTGAAAAACTCGTGGGGAGAAAAATGGGGTGAAAAGGGATATTTCCGTATCATTCGCGACGTCGGAAAATGCGGCGTGAACACTCAAGTCACAACAGCCGTGTTGGCGAAACAGTAGCGCGACACTTTCACTGACGCGACTGTAGTTCAAAAAGTGTAGAAACAATACTCATGTGGTGCTTTTGTATCTGATTTTCATAACTTCACAGATTTTTCACTCATTTTTTTTCTCTCTCTTTGAATTGGCAAATTGGATAATGACGTTATACGGTACCAAAGGAAATAACTTTGAGAACTTGCTTTTTTCTACATTATTGATAGTTGGGAGGATCGATATTTTTTTCTCTGATAGGGCGGGGGTCCAGCCTATAAACTTGAAAATAGTGCATATAAACGAGAAAAATCAGGAATTATGTCAAGTACCAGGGCGTCCAAACACCTTAATCCCCTCCCTCACATTTCTAGGCGGCCATATAAATTATATGATATTGACAACTTACTTGATTTTCTATTTGCATGATTTCAGCCTGAGAAATAATGACACGTTAATCCTTATATTTTTTTACAAACAGTATTCATGATCTATGACCAATGTTAGTAGACATAAAGCTAGCTCGATCTAGTCTTTTTTTCCACGTTTGTACATTCCCGTTTTGTGATAATGCTTCGTATGTTCCTTTGAATTGTATTAAAAAATAAACATATTTTCATAGATACTGTTTTATTTTTTTTTTGGTGTTTGGCCTATTATGAAATGCTTGGCATACTGCTTTGATACAGGTCACATTTGTCAATTTCTATGTTGTGTTTGTTATAAACCAAGTGTCATTTTTGAAGGATGTCAAACACACAGGTTAATGCTCTACACTGGATGACGCGGATATTAACACCAGCTATAAACTATTTAAGGGGGTCCAGAACAGTATCCGAAAGAACCCCATCGGAAAGCTCTAGATCAATTATGACGTCATATACAGAAACGGCGACATTGGCGCGTTTTTCGCAAGAACGTCAGCATTAGGTAACGTAAAAATAAGGGGGAGGGGGTAACAAAATCATTAAAACTTAAAAACTGACGGTCAGATTTCAATAGGAACTTATCGATGTTTCACTTGACATATGAATAAGATAATATCAAGTTTTTACGGAAAATAAATGATAGGGTTTCAGATAAACCGACTTTATTATCAAAAATTTACAACTCAAAGATGTTCTGAAAATAGACATAAATTTATCTCCTTTCCACGATTTCTTTTAAAAGTCTTAGTGATCATTTATAATTCTATACATATCAGATTGCCCGCATCATATCTAAATGAAAAATACAGAACTTGTTAATATTCTGCCTCTGTAGAAGTATTGTAACTGTTTTTATTACCTAAAGTTTGTTAATTTTATATTTATTTCATATTTACGGCCCACTTTGGGGCTTTCAATGGGTATATATGTACGTTCGTAGCTTCAAAACTAACGGTAAAAAAATGATGAAACTTTGCATGTAGAAAAAGTATGTTTCAATTATGAACATTTGTAATATTTAGGAAAATTAAATGATAGGATCTGTATTTAGTCTGGCTGTCCTGGACCTCCTTGGCCTTGAGGTTCTCCAGTGAGCCGGACTCCACTATTGTACGACTCTGGTTGTCTGTTCCAGTCTCTTGTAGATCTGGGGAATAAGGAGTCGCTATTTTCGAAAACCAGAGTTTCTTCCCATTTGAGACGGTATCTGACGTAGACTGCTTATGACGTCATCAAATTCTATGGAAACAGTCCTAAAAGTCTGGGAAATGACGGTGTAAAATCGACGTTACCATACCATTTTCATGACGTCACAATGGTTTTACGTCAGATACCGTCTGTAAGGGGAAATAACTCTGTATTCCGCAAAGACTCATGTGTTGGCCTTGGTTTTTCTGAGTCTGCCCCTGGTTCTGCTGTCACCTGGTGTGTAATACTTGGCTGTTTTTCAGTTCGGTTTTGACATGGAATAAATCATTGAAAATTTTTCATGCTCGCTGACTTCGGACTTCGGACATCGCATTTCGAAGGGACTTTTTCACAAACGCAAAATATAAATTGTATTCTAATGAACTTCGAGTACTTTGCGTGAAGAATTTATTTGTTTTCATTTGTATAAATACATTTAAAGTTGACCATTGTCATTTTGTCCTTGTGTGGTCTGATTTAACGCTTCTAATCGCGCCTGATTTCTTTTAAATGACCCCTAAAGTCTGAATTCCATAGTACGTTAACTTGAAAAATGTCCATCAAGATCTAATTATTGATTTCTAAAGGAATGTCCCAGGAAGAAAAAGCAGTATTCGATTGTGAAAGAATGCTGGTACCTGCGCGGGCTAAAACATGTAAAATTGATAAGAAATTTGAAGCCTCATATATAAATATAAAAGTTAAGAAATATGAACTAAAGTACTAATAGGTTCTTAAGAAAACGGAAATTTACCTTTTATTTGTAAACGGCAAAAAATAATAACTAGAAAATTTAAATGGTAATGCAGAAGGAAAAGCACTATTCAAAGAACTAGCATTTTTAACCAAATAAGACATCATTTTTGGTGTACTCATAGGAAAATAGCAATATTTTACGCTCAGAAATTGTCCAACTCATTTTTCTAAACAAGGGTCGCGTATGTTTAATAAAACGGCAATACCTATTCATACAGGTAGAGATATTCACTGATCATTCAGGAATAAATCTATGTGTACAACTATGATTATGGCTATTGCATTAATCAAACTTGACCAGTGTAGGTTTTAATGACTTAGCGCATGGAAAAGGTGATTTACCGTGCTATTTTCATATGTGTAGAGGGGAAACGCAAAAATGATACCAAAATAAAATTTCATTTTCAAACAGTGCTCTAATAGTTGAATATTTCTCTCGATATTCATATGTGTCTATCTTAAAGCGTTTTCACATAAAATCAAAATTTCTGTTTTCTTAATTGGCTGTTAGTACTTTAGCCAGCCGTGGTTTATTGTCCAGTAATTCCACGAGTCACATGAACCAATCAAGTTATTACCGAGCCGCGAAGGGTCGAGGTGATAATTTTATTGGTTCATGTGACGAGTGGAAATCACGGCTAGCTAGTTGTTATTTCTATTCTAATATAGCGCGTGAATGGGCGGAGCTTAGCGCACTGGAAGTTTGTTGGAGATTTACCTAGTACATACATTTCTAGAAAAATTCAGGTCAAATTAGAATTAAGGTTCCCACTTAACTCAATTCAGAATTACCTCATTTTTGCACGGTGGGTAATCTTGCAACGCAAAACATTAGGTTTATCTAAATTTCGTGTAATACAAATTATTTTTCACAAAAAGGGGCTCACTCCGAATGTGATGCGGTGTAAGGATGCTTTAGCTACGAGTTTTATCCAAAGTAAGAGAGGTAATATTCTTTTATAAAGCAAACCAAAGTAAGAGAGGTATTATTTTTTATAGCGAGCGGAGCTCGCTGCAAAGGCCCGAAGGGCCTTTGCGAGCGAAGCTCGCCCTTATGGTAACGCGTATACACATATCTTATTGAGAAAATATGCTGAATCAAAGAATGAGAATGTACTACTATGCTTTCAAAAACTTTCGTCCCCTTGCAGACAGAGTTGCTGCGGAGATGCTGGATATTGCTATTTAAATTTTTTTTCGACTCCAAGTAGACGTATATGTTATACTCAATTTTTGTTTATAAGTTAAATTTATTGAAAATATTTTCCGTAAATCAGGTAACGATAAAGCATCAACAAGGCGGCGTAACCACGGGAAATCCGACATTTCCGGTTTTAAACGAGACGTTTCGCTCTGATTGCTTTTCTCGTCTCGGGTGGTTTCGAACTGTCAGAAGTCGGAATTTGTTTGTTTTTTCTTTTCTTCTTAAGTAATTTATTTTCAGCTAGCCTAAACATTATTCTTACAAAATAAAAATGAATTATAAAGAACCATATTTTTGAAGAACCATATTTTATGCCCCCCTCCCCCCCCCTTAAAATGTTCATCTGCTGGTCTAGATCAATTTTACAAATGCTTCCGTGTTCCCACTCGCCTTATACACCTTTTTTGGCAATCATCAAACAAAAAGTTTTTTAAGATAAGATAAGCCATCATAGTCAAAATAAAAAAGAAAGATCTTTCTTTATTTTATATAATCATATCTATTTTCTCTCCGCTCGCACAAAAAGGCTTTGCCTTGATTCATATTAAGCAAATCCTTAAATACGAGACTCACAACAGATGAATCAGCCCTCGTAACGTAAAATGTAATAATTCAGTTTATAATGTACATTTTGCACTGTTATAACCAGTTTCGAAAAAAAAACTGAACAAGAAAAACGAAGCGTCCAATTCTACGACCGGAGAGCAGCCTTCCAGACAGAAATGTCTAAACTCAAGACAAGAGGTTCTTTGAAAATGGTATTGAGACCCTTGAACACCGGTGGCAAAAGTGTATAGATACTGAAGGGGATTACGTAGAAAATAATGCAAGGTGTCCTAACTCATGGTTAGGGCGTTATTACACTGCATCACATTTCCCTTTTTCTTATAGATTATCCATTTTGCGCAAAAATATAGAAAAATCAATTTTCTGCGATACGAGATTACCCACCATGTTTTGGATTGGAACCATTTCTTAAGGAAATTTTAAGGTAGAAAAAAAAAAAAACAACAACAGCAGTATTTCACTTTTAAACTGAGAATTTTAGGGGGGGGGGGGATGCCCGCCGCTTGAATCCGCCACTGTGTTTCCACTGTCATGCCAAACGTGTAATTTTATCCAAAAACCAAATATTCTGACAATATAATTAATATATACGTGAAACTGCCAAAGTCAGAAATGTCTACATTCTTATCTATGAAAGAACTGTCAGACTTTATAGATACGACTGTTATAGAAAAGAGAACACACACAGAACGGGGACATAGTGCCATTACATACAGGTATGTTGAGATTATTTTCATTACGTCATACTAATGAAACATTCCCAGGACAACTTATTTCCCGAAACATGTACGTCTGATACCCCGTATTTAGACATTACTGTCTGGAAGGCTGCTCTCCGGTCGTAAAGTTGGACACTTCGTTTTTCTTGTTCAGTGGTTTTTAGCTCACCTCGACGAAGTTGAGTGAGCTTATGCTATAACCCTACGCGTCCGCGTCCGCGTCCTCGTCCGCGTCCGCGTCCGCGTCCGTGTCCGCGTCCGTGTCCGCGTCCGCGTCCGGTTAAGAAGTTTGGGGTAGCTCAGTATCTGACAAAGTACTAATGCTACAGTAACCAAACTGGCACAAGTGATTCATCTTTGGATGCTGAGGTGAACCCATGCATCGGATGCAGCATCTGACCTACATTTTCCGCTTGAGTGACTTGGTTAAGAAGTTTGGGGTAGCTCAGTATCTGACAAAGTACTAATGCTACAGTAACCAAACTGGCACAAGTGATTCATCTTTGGATGCTGAGGTGAACCCATGCATCGTATGCAGCATCTGACCTACATTTTCCGCTTGAGTGACTTGGTTAAGAAGTTTGGGGTAGCTCAGTATCTGACAAAGTACTAATGCTACAGTAACCAAACTGGCACAAGTGATTCATCTTTGGATGCTGAAGTGAACCCATGCATCGTATGCAGCATCTGACCTACATTTTCCGCTTGAGTGACTTGGTTAAGAAGTTTGGGGTAGCTCAGTATCTGACAAAGTACTGATGCTACAGTAACCAAACTTGCACAAGTGATTCATCTTTGGATGCTGAGGTGAACCCATGCATGGAATGCAGCATCTGACCTACATTTTCCGCTTGAGTGACTTGGTTAAGAAGTTTGGGGTAGCTCAGTATCTGACAAAGTACTAATGCTACAGTAACCAAACTGGCACAAGTGATTCATCTTTGGATGCTGAGGTGAACCCATGCATCGGATGCAGCATCTGACCTACATTTTCCGCTTGAGTGACTTGGTTAAGAAGTTTGGGGTAGCTCAGTATCTGACAAAGTACTAATGCTACAGTAACCAAACTGGCACAAGTGATTCATCTTTGGATGCTGAAGTGAACCCATGCATCGTATGCAGCATCTGACCTACATTTTCCGCTTGAGTGACTTGGTTAAGAAGTTTGGGGTAGCTCAGTATCTGACAAAGTACTAATGCTACAGTAACCAAACTTGCACAAGTGATTCATCTTTGGATGCTGAGGTGAACCCATGCATGGAATGCAGCATCTGACCTACATTTTCCGCTTGAGTGACTTGGTTAAGAAGTTTGGGGTAGCTCAGTATCTGACAAAGTACTAATGCTACAGTAACCAAACTGGCACAAGTGATTCATCTTTGGATGCTGAGGTGAACCCATGCATCGGATGCAGCATCTGACCTACATTTTCCGCTTGAGTGACTTGGTTAAGAAGTTTGGGGTAGCTCAGTATCTGACAAAGTACTGATGCTACAGTAACCAAACTTGCACAAGTGATTCATCTTTGGATGCTGAGGTGAACCCATGCATCGGATGCAACATCTGACCTACATTTTCCGCTTGAGTGACTTGGTTAAGAAGTTTGGGGTAGCTCAGTATCTGACAAAGTACTGATGCTACAGTAACCAAACTTGCATAAGTGATTCATCTTTGGATGCTGAGGTGAACCCATGCACCGGATTCAGCATCTGACCTGCATTTTACGCTTGAGTGATTTGGATAAGAAGTTTGGGGTAGCTCAGTATCTAACAAAGTACTAATGCTACAGTAACCAAACTTGCACAAGTGATTCATCTTTGGATGCCGAGATGGACCCATGCATCGGATGCAGCATCTGACCTACTTTTTCCACTTGAGTGATTTCGCTTTTAAAAGCCAATATTGAGCAAAGTATAAGTGCTACATGTACCAAACTTGCATATTGGATGTATCTTTGATAAAACTTTCATAAAATGACCTCGACCTACTTTTTCCGTTTGAGTGATTTTGCCTTTAAAAGCCAATATTGAGCAAAGTATAAGTGATACATGTACCAAACTTGCATATTGGATGTATCTTTGATCAAACTTTCATAAAATGACCTTGACCTACTTTTTCCGCTTGAGTGATTTTGCCTTTAAAAGCCAATATTGAGCAAAGTATAAGTGATACATGTACCAAACTTGCATATTGGATGTATCTTTGATCAATCTTTCATAAAATGACCTCGACCTACTTTTTCCGCTTGAGTGATTTTGCCTTTAAAAGCAAATATTGAGCAAAGTATAAGTGATACATGTACCAAACTTGCATATTGGATGTATCTTTGATCAATCTTTCATAAAATGACCTTGACCTACTTTTTCCGCTTGAGTGATTTTGCCTTTAAAAGCCAATATTGCGCAAAGTATAAGTGATACATGTACCAAACTTGCATATTGGATGCATCTTTGATCAATCTTTCATAAAATGATCTTGACCTACTTTTTCCGCTTGAGTGATTTTGCCTTTAAAAGCCAATATTGAGCAAAGTATAACTGCTACATGTACCAAACTTGCATATTGGATGTATCTTTGATCAAACTTTCATAAAATGACCTTGACCTACTTTTTCCGCTTGAGTGGTTTTGCCTTTAAAAGCCAATATACATGTACTAAGAAATATGTTTGAATTGAATTTTGCTGTCACGAGGTGAGCTTTGTAATCTGTGATTACCTATGTTTTTTTTTCGTAACTGGTAATAACAGTGCAAAATGTACATTATAAACTTAAGGTATCCGTTGTACAAATGAATATCAAGTGTATTATATAGTTAGAATCACGGCATATTTTTACTTAAATATACCTTATACAACATAAGAAATGGTTTCTATCATCAAGGGTCGGCATGCCGAAAGTCGCTCAAGCCACGGAAACTATCGAGACACTGCCGAAGATTACCGAGATAATTTTAACACTTTTTAAATGGACGAGACGTCCGCGTGATCTTCATTTGTACATTGGATACGTTAATTATTGCATTTTACGTTACGAGGGCTGATTCATATGTTGTGAGTCTCGTATTTAAGGATTTGATCGAATTTTATCAGATATTTTGCACTATTTTTCTACGTAATCCCCTTCAGTATCTATATATACACATTTGCCACCGGTGTTCAAGGGTCTCAATACCATTTGTAAAGAACCTCTTGTCTTGACTGGTCAGACAGCCATCCACTGCAAGTATGACGTCATCATCGGACTAAAAGTTGGTGCCAGAAATAGCTGCTTTCAGTTTTGGAAATAGATGAAAATCTAATGGAGCAAGATCAGGTGAGTAAGGCGGATGCTCAATCAAATTAAAACCATAATCATGAATGGCAGCCATGGCAGTGACAGACTTGTGAACAGGAGCATTGTCCTGGTGGAACTACACACATTTACTAGTGAACTTTCCACTGCGCTTAAGTTCAATATTTTCCCGTAACTGAAGTGAAGCATAGTATGTGCCATTTATTGTTTGTCCTTTTTGGAGATAATCTATCAGCAGATTACCTTCTGCAACCAAGGAAACCCAGGTTCACAACATATCAATCAGTCCTCGTACTTTAAAAATATACATTTTAGGCACGTGTAACCATATAGCCTCTCCCCACAATATTTACTTTAATTTGCACACTGTAGAAAGAGGAATAACTCTAAACTAAATCGATACATTTATCAGAACAAGAAAGTAAAATAATATTAATTCACATAAAGATAATTTTGAAACAAGATTAAATCCAGATTTAAGAAATTCGCAGTTAATCTTAAGATTTTACGGGAAATATCTTCTCAACTTTAACATGTTTAATTGTAATATTGATTATTCAATACTTGGAAAGTCCAGAGATTGATAAGAACTAAATTACAAATTCGCTTTATCTATGAGTTGGAGAAATGATTGTCAATTCTGCACGTGAGATACCAGCATATTGAGTTTATCTACGTACAGTCCCTCATAATTTCAGATGCTTTTGAAGAGTTCTTTGAGGAATTAACACGAAATTATCTAGAAATATGTCCATCATATTGTGCAATTCCCCTCCCATGTTTAAATACAATATGTCATTTTTCAATTGTCAGATTTACCTTCTCGTTGTCAGAGACTTTCTCGCATGCTATGGATTCTGTCAAATTATGTTTCGTGAAATAAACTTTGTTAAAATTCCAACGATGTTTTCTTTCCATGAAACAATACTGCACATTTATTAATCACACAACGCGAAGTTCCAAGTATGGCATGTAAGGCATGGTCCATTTGATATTCAGGGGGGGGGCTTGGGTTTTTTGTCGGAGCAAGATTATTTTTTTCGCCCCGGACCGGGGCAAAATTATTTTTTTTCTGGCAAAGTTGGAGCAAGGAAATTTTTTTAACAAAGTGATGCGCATGCATATTAAGAATGTTTGTGTTTTATCAATAGAAATTATTTATATTTTTACTCAAAACTCTAAATATTAATAAATTAGTTTATTTTTGTGCAAGTATTCAATTCACTTTTAAACAGAGAGATAAAAGATTTTTACAATACAATTCTCAATATTTTATATAAGGTACATGTATATAACATGTATAAGAGGGTCTGAGGGGAAGGACAAATTTTTAAATGTAGAATTGTAAATTGGTGAATAACTGAAGTTCTCCTTCCAAGCTTACAAGAACATAACTATATGGGATACATGCAACATGTATTAACAGTTGAATACATAAACATTGATAATTAGGTAATATATTTAAGCTTTTAAGGAAGCCCTTTCTCATTCACACACATGTATAACTTTTGATATCTTCAAATATCTGAACTTAAAATACTTTTAGTAAATAATGTTTTGATAGAAAAGTATGGCGAGCGAAGCGAGCAAAAATTTTTGATACAATTTGAAAACTGCGGCGAGCGAAGCGAGCCGGAAAATTTTCAAGAATTTCAGCGAAATTTTATGGTAATTCTTCAAATTCAGATTATTTGTAAGAGCAAGATTATTTTTTTTCTGTCACACCATAAGCAAATTAATTTTTTTCATCAAAATTGAGAGCAAAATTATTTTTTTCGAAAAAAACCCAAGCCCCCCCCAGAATATCAAATGGACCGTGCCTAAGCGCATATCGGCTTACACACGCTTCCCGATTGCTTAATATCTCGGATTGTAAGGGAGTTACTGATTTCAAATTTCGTATGAAGATTGCATCGAAATATACCACGGAAAATGGGTTTTGACATTGATTAGCCTGTTTCTAAAACTTAACGATGTCTTGTCGATTTTGATTAAACCCCCTTCTTGGTGCAAGGGTCAGCGCTTTAGATCACTCGCCCACGAAACGCTACTTATAAGCGAGTCTTAGGTTTAATATAATTTATTCTTTATCTTTCAGGAAGTTGAAGTATTTCTTCCAGTGGGAAGGATGATACAAATAAAAAGACAAACACTCATTGACAAATGCACGACTGTTCTGTGGGGGGATGGAAAAAAGATAAAAAAAGGAATAGAAAAGAATAAGAGATAAGAAATTTCCAATATGACTTCGCTTGCAGCACCCAACACAAGACAACGACACCCCCCCCCCCCCCCCCCTCCGATAGTAAAACAAAGAATAGACATTTACAGAGAGAGACACAATTGGAAACGAGGAAAACCATAAAAGACCAATCATATAAGAGTGCACATCAACCAATCAAGGCCAAATGGCAATTTTCAATTTTCGCCGACTTATGACGGCCATATGTCACGTACATGTAACTATAGACGATAATCAAGCTTCAATATACAGGTCAAAGGTAACTTAATTTCAAGGTCAGACAACTTGAGATTTAAAAAAATCTGTCTCAATCTTCACAGAATAGATATGTATATATACAGGTCTTTGAATCCAGCTGCTACATCCCCTCAAAATTTGGTAAGACGTTTATAATAATCATAATGTTACAGAAATTCATTTATAGTGTACAATCCGTCGTCGTTTGTCCGCTGTCGTCCTAATCCGTTGTAAACATTTCCGACTTCCACCTTCCCCTCTCGCAGCTAATTGACAGAATTAAACGAAATTTTGCAGGAAGAAACAGCCTAACGTCATCTACCAAGTTTGTATTTTTCGATAGTCCCGTCAAACAAGATGACCGTCATTGGGTCTGTTTGTCGGAACATTTTTTAACTTTCCCCTGCGACCGCTATGATGGAATTTCACAGAAGCTTCTTCGACCCTATCTTCGCAAGATGGCTGCCAATCGTTTTGATTCGCTGACACATTTCGACTTCTCTCTTTGAAATTGCTACGCAAAAGCTCCATGAAAATTAATTAAAATCAGTTTCTTAAGGACCTCTCAAGACCCGGGAAAAAAACGACATTGAATCTGATGGGCTGACACGTTCTCTGCAACCGTTGCACATACGTTCACGATACATTACGCGAAGTAAATAATAAAGGTCCCGTAACAAGTTTGCCTTTTTCAATCCGATCTGTCAGACAAGAAAGGCTAGCCGCCCATGGACCTAAATGACTGACCCTTCTCGAAAGTATTACATGTACCTCCGAAATCGCTAAACAGTATCATATTAACATTGGAGGATATAGTTATCATTGCTTTAAAAACACACTTGGTATATCGAATCAAATGAGACTCATACATGTTAGCGATAAAGACTCTTTAAAGAGACTTTTTTCTTGTAGTATGGAGAATTTGTTTCATTTATTTTACAGATATAACTTCTTTGCTGCATAATTTTAGGAATTAGCAGTATAAAGAAAAATGCAGTCGTTGGGTGTAGCAGTACCCCTCATACTGACGTCAGCTTTGTTTCTGTAAGTCATGCTGTTTTAAAAATATTCATATGAATATTCTTTTTTCTCACGAAGCACTCGCGCTTGACGGCAATAAACAAGCTTAGTGATACAAAACCAAAACAAGAATCGCCCGGAGACAACTGCAGCACATTAAATGGACTAACAAACAAAAGTGTATGTTGATTATCCGGATTAAATGCGCACAACCCTCCCACTTATATGGATACACATAGAACTTGTGAGCAAGGCGCACATTCATTAGCGAACAAAAAGCCTATGACGACGAGAATCATATCGTGTACGAATCATTTGAATTTCTAATTTTAAAAAAACTTAAATTATTAACTAACAACAAATGTTCATAAATGCACTACATCAATCAAAGTGATTTTGGCATTTATCATCTATTGCATTTAGGATAGACACCAATGGCTTACGAATGAATTATGAGAAAAGAGGCCAGGAAAGCCGATCACATGATCATTGATCATTCGCGCCTGTTCAATAATAGCGAGGGGTTCCGGAATCTATCACGAGCTGGTTTGCCACAGAAAAAAGGTAACCGACTTTATTCTGGATCATACTGTACATTTTTCATTTCCTGTCACGGATTATGTCATAGGTTATCTTACGTAATTATCACATGTCGTAGATTGATTAATGATAAATCATGTACGTAATTCTGATATCAAAGACCACGCAAATGAAGCAAAACTTGATCCAAAATCAGAGACAATGATATAATATAGCAAAACATCACGATGGGTTGATGTATGAGGAGAGCGTAATAAAAATTATGATATTGTTAAACTAGTATTATTACTGAAAAAACGATAACATTCTTGGGTAGGATGACCATGCTCATATATAACACGAAAAAATGCAAGGGGTCTATAATTTAAAAAAATCATCAGACATCATACAAACGAACTGGAGACGAGTGTATCAGTAGCTGATTTGGGGTAGCTGCATGTTTTAAGACTACCCCAAATCTTACATCAAATCTTATGGAGCATATGTGAAGGAGACTCTCTGCTTTATGACGATCTGGAGTAAATATTAATTAACTAGTGCTCTGCTGACCTGAACAAACTAATCATTTATTTATTATCCAAAGAGTCTTGGTAGCGTCTGAAGAACCTGTGTTCTAAGTTGTGTGGATGTTTCTTTTGTTGTTGTTTGTTTGTTTGTTTTTGTTTGTTTGTTTGTTTGTTTTTGTTTGTTTTTTTGTTTTTTTAGGTGAGTCACAAGTACACATGAATCACAAATGATATTTCATGATGATATCATAATAAAATACATAGTTTTTAGCTATCAATCAACAGGGTTGAATCAAATAACTTAAGGCAGAAGTTTTTGTCAGGGAATATTCTTGGTACAGTAGCACTCAATTCGAATACATATACAAAATATAAAGACATAATTTCACAAATAAAGACATAATTTAACAAATAAACATGATAAAGACATAATTTCACAACTTTTTGTGTAAGTTATGTTTTGATATTTATCGTTTGCTTGTTCATTTGTTTGTTTGTATTGTTTTGTTTTGTTTCGTTCACATTAAACACAAATAACATGAAAGTGACTTTTTGACAGTAGTTGGTGTGATATCCGCGGCGTCCCTGGGATTCAGTATACTCAAAGGCATAGCGGAAAATGTAGACTACAGCCGCACATGCGTAATTGGGATTGCCAACTTTGGAAACCGGAAGTTGATAAACCCCACGTGGTATCTTAATCATGGCGTCATCAAAGACCCACTTCCACGTTACTTACTTCCTGGGAAAGCTGCTGTACTCACGTTTGAGAAAACTAGTTGTGAGTCTTATTTCAAAACGTAGAAAGTTGTCAATCAGAAATTTCATGGACAGATTGATTTGCAAATATTGTGAATTACAAGAACTTGCAGAATTCATGAAAGGTGCGCTGAAGCATTTAAGATATTTTCGCTTTCGCTTTAATGATTGATCCAATAGAAGGTTAATCATTAAAGCGAAAGCGAAACTATCTTAAATCCTTCAGAGCACCTTTCATGAATTTTGCAATTTCTTGTAATTCACAATATTTGCTCTTTGGAATAATCAAATTTGATTCTCATCAATTTGTATCATGAGATGGTTCCTCTTAAGGCACATCAAAATCTAACATTTACATTTACCATATGGGCATTTTTTCCACAGTATTATGTCCTTAACTATTTCACATGTGAAATAAACATCAAAGAAGTACCTAACAATTATTCAGTCTCAAAGTCGAGAAGGCAATGCCAAATCGTGAGAATTCCCATCAGAACGGTTGCAAACCCCGGAATGAACAACATTCCGAAGTGAGACCAGGTGCCCGGGGAGAGTTAGCGTCACCTGATCGCATGTAATGCCCGTCGCTACAGCTCCATGGAAACCTGTCAAATTCGATGATTGTCTCGATGTACATACTGATGTACAGATCAGGTAAGTATGACAATGAATCACTTAAATTCCCCATTAAACAATATTCATAAAAGATAATTAGAGACACCCGTTTCATCAATGAATCACAAAAAGTTTGGATATTATTATAGACGCAATAACCGGAAGTAATGGAGTGCTGACGTATGAGGTAGACGGAACCCAAGATCAGGTGGTAGTTATGTGGGACGTACCTTTCAATTACCTTCTCAACTCAAACGAGTTCAATGTACAGGTAACTAAAATGTCCTGGTTTAAATCTTTCATTCAAACTTTTACAAAATTTTTCCCTTGAGAAAAAAAAATATTCTAAATGAATTTTCTTCAAAATTATCCGTTGAAGTAAAATGTATACTAAGTTAGCATTGTCACTTCTTAATGATCGGTCATCGATTTTTAATGCTTTAATTTGTTATATTTTTGATTAGCCATTCTTTCATATATTTTTTTCTTTCTTTACAATTATGTTATGTACCAACTTTGTTTCAAGATTTTAGCCAACGTAAAAGCAAACAAGAACCTGTTTCTCCAAATGACAGTACATGAAGACAAACTGACCGTTTCTAACAGTGGTCACTGGCTATCCAAATACAGAGACAACATTGCTGTGCATGGAGCGATGACCAATAACGCCAAGGCCTCATTGCTTGTCCAAGTTGAGTTTAACTTGACCTCTAACTATGAAACTCACCAGATATTTGGTTGATACCTTTGATCTTGATATTAATGTTATATTGGACTTGTATAATTTTAAGAAATAAAGATTCTGAAAAGAAGCCTTGATTGCTTGAAAGAGAAAACTTGAAGAGATTATGTCCATTTGGAGTCTTGAAATAAAACTCATTAGAACACATGTAATCTCCTCTGTGTAATGGGATGAATGGAAAGGGTTGTGATCACGGTGTGCAGATAACTGCACTATTACTATTATGCCACACCGGTGTTTAGTCCTCTACCGGCAACACCGAAGGAGATTCTTAGTTTCCTCTTGGTCTGTCTGTCTGTCTGTCTGTCTGTCTGTCCCACATTCAGTTTTCCGGAAATTATTTTTATCGCTGTCGCTGCATATATTGAACTCATTTTTGGTATTTGGATATATCTCAAAGTGATACAGATCAAGTTTGAGTTTGATTTAGATTGACATATTTTTACAAAAGTTATGGCCCTTAGTAGTGTAAGGATCCCCGCTGTCAAGGTAGTATTTTTAGAACTGGGGAATTCCGGGATTTGTGTATAGGAAAGGGGGAATTCCGAGGGGAATTCCGTGTTTATTTTTAGGTATTGGGAAGTCCATGGTAAATTCGAAGGGAATTCCCAATTCTATATTTAGGTGTTTGGAAAGTTCCAGACCTATATTTAGGAAAATTCTAGAAAATCATCTATTCGTGGAAGGAATAATTTCCCCCTACAACTAGATGAAAAAAGAATAAAGACGAATTGAAAGTTTATACATATTTTATTCAACATTGTACATATTTCAGAAAAAGTCTATGCACTGTACTGTGGCCTCACATTCTGACTCACCATAGGTGAGCGTCCTCTATTTGCTCCATAGATGGGTCGTCCTCTGTTTGCTCCATAGATGGGTCTGGGGTAATTTGGCCTGTAGTTGTTAGGCTCATAGTTGTTGTTGGGTCCCGGATACGTGTTGTATTCCTGTTGTACAGGACAGTCTTTGGCCCAGTGTCCCATGCCTTGGCACTTGTAGCAAATGTCGTTCTGCTTCTTGGGCGGCCGAGGACATTCGGTAGCAAAATGTCCCTCTTCATTGCAATTGTAACATACGTATCTGGCTTTCTTCTTGGGTGGTTCGTCTCCTTCTTCTGCATTTCTCTTGTTATCCATCAATGTTTGGATGTCGGCTTGCATCTTGGAAATGGATGTCTGTACATCTTCCATCATGGCAGTCATGCGCTGACAATTGCTATGGATGTCGTCCATTTTGTTGTCTGCAGGCTGCTGCTGTACATTGCCGTTTGGCCATTGAAAGTCAAAGTTGGTTAAATCAATATCAGAAACTTGTTGAGATGCCATCTTAGTTGTGTTTCCTATGAAGCACATTTTCGGTGCACTGAGGTGCTGAAGGTGCAGCTATTGGGTGCAATGAGGTGTTGAAGGTGCACATGTAGGGTGCACTTAGGTGTTGAAGGTGCACATTTAGGGTGCACTTAGGTGTTAAAAGAGCACATTTAGGGTGGACTTAGGTGCTAATATAGCACTTTTAGGGTGCACTTAGGTGCTTAAGGTGCACATTTTGAGTGCATTGAGATGCTGAAAGTGCAGCTATTGGGTGCAATGAGGTGTTGAATGTGCACATGTAGGGTGCACTGAGGTGCTGAAGGTGCACATTTAGGGTGCACTTAGGTGCTAAAAGAGCACATTTAGAGTACACTTAGTTACTAAAAGAGCACATTTAGAGCGCACTTAATTGCTGAAAGTGCACATTAGGTACTGAAGGTGCGCATTTAGGGTGCACTTAAGTGCTAAAAAACACATTTAGGGTGCAATTATGTGCTGAAGGTGCACATATGGGGTGCATTAGGTGCAAATGGTGGGCATTTAGGGTGCACTTAGGTGCTAAAAGAGCACATTTAAGATGCACTTAGGTGCTGAATGTGTACATTTAGGGTGCAGTTACGTGCAAACATGTACAACGTAGGTTACATATGTGTCAAGGTGCACATTTCAAGTGCACATATGCATACACAGAACACAATTTGGGTGCTGGAGGAACACATTTAGTGTACACAGTGTAAAAAAGTGTATAAGCACATTAAAGTGCAGATGGTGAGCACATGTACAGTCCCAGCTTTCATATTTGCTGCTGGTGCACATTATCATTACCAATCTCATCTGTGGAACACATTTCAGTGTTTGATGAAATAAAACACAACACGGATTTTTAATTCAAATTTTATTAAACTATTTGTTCAATTTGAACAAGAAACACATGAAAAAAACAGTCATATGAATGTTACGTAACATTGATATAAGTATTAATGAACCAGAACTATGTACAATGGTTTGACTAACCTAATAAGTTAACATAATGTCTCACAATGGCATCGTTTTCAAAAAGGTTTTCTGTGAACAAGGAAGTAATTTCAGTCATATCTAAACCCTTGTATCGATGAATCAAATAAAATATGCAGTGATGTCCACATACAACAGAGTGTCTGTCTTGAACTTGTTTGGTGTTCCAAATCCAGGAGTCTACATTCTTATGCATAAAGTCTGAAAATTCCGTATGCAGTGGTGGTAGGCCATAACTGTCGTAGTATTCTCCATTGCCACACTGGTCCAAGTAGATTGCAATCCAGTGTTGACCCAACTGGCTGTCCAGATCGGTATTGCAGACAAGCGAGCACGGTAATGTTTTCACTGAGGGAATCCTATTTCGAGCAAATACACCAAGGAAAGATGATCCTACATTCTGTCTCATAACCTTCTGTATTTGTTTAGTGTTCATTGTTCTAGGTTGCAAAATCAAATAATACATTCCTGTTGCGATCAATCTCTATGATGTTATCAAATTCAGCATACACAACAACACTGACGGTTTCTGCCAAGGCTTGAGAGAAGTGAATTTCCAGTCTCAGGTTACCATGTTTTATAAGGTGGAAATGACCTGCTTCAGATAAGTCTGGAGTCAGATCAAAACCAAATACTGTATAGCCATTTCCATATTCTTCCCTACTGATATCGTTTCCTTCATCGTGGAAGATCTTCCCAGACCCCGTAAAAAGGCCTGAATAACTGCGAATAAAACGACTGCGTCCAAAGTTAGGTTGCAAAGGTTTGGCTGGAATCTGCTTTCCGTCAACATAGAGTGCCATAAACCCAATGTTGTTGTGCTTGAAATTGAAAGGATTCTTCGTAGCTACTCCGTTGTAAGCATCATTGTCTACCAGACCAACGAATATGCGCTTAGGCATTTGTCCCAGGAACAGGTTCTCTTTGTTGATACTCATGCTTCCACTGGCAACTGAAAATGCTTTAGTCTCAATACGCTTTATGGGATATTTGGCTGTCCCTCTCTCCAAAGCTTTGATGTGAGCCATTCTGACCGTGTTACTGATCCTAACTTTCCGCACAAATAAGGCAGCGTCCATGATTTTGATTTTAAAGTCATCATTGGTTGCCATAAGTGCAAATGCATCTTTGCTCCTGATCAAATTTATCTTTGCATCCACTCCATTGAGAAGATATCTTTCTTGGAAGAACATATCCAAATGAAGTTTTCCTGTCAGATCAACTATTTTGCTACGGGCGATTAATGCTTTTCGTTTAGTAAAGCCAGCATTATCATCTGTTCTGGCTTCCATATTACTACTGCTATCTTTGTACCACATCTCGGAGGTGAGTTGCGATTCCTTGGCTGATTTGCCATAGCTTAGAAGGTTCTCCAGGTAAGCTCTGTAGGCATAAGTGTTGGCCGGCATGGATATCAGTTTTTCGTTTAAAGAAATGTTGACTTGGCTGAAGAGCGAATGCAACCAATTGTTCACAGGCCCTACATCTGACTGAGCGTCGAGGTTTGCGTTATTGTTTGCCGCGACTATTTTGGCTTGCAAATACAAGAAGGTGTTATTCAGATCCAGATAATCATCCCCTGAACCGGAAATATTAAATTCTATAGGTCCCGAGTCAGTAATAGAAGACAATGGCCGATGTTCTACCCAATGTCCATATTCAATGCTTGCTTGCGTTGGTGGAACAGCAAACAAGTCCAACTCTGACTTCATGCATTCACAGGAATGTTGATGGACCAAAGACATGTTGATGTTTAGGTGAAGATGTCTCTTTTCGGTTTAGATGTTCTCTGTACCTTTGCTCGCTTAGGAATGACAACTGAAGAATTCGCACGCCGCTTTATACCCTTTCGACTAGGTTCTCCGGGTGGTTTTGATATTCTGCCTCTTGCTTGATTCATGATATTTCTTCCCGCTTCTTTCAGTCGTCGTTCTGTGGATGTGCGTATGTTTTCTCCACTAAGTAAATCATTAGCAATGTCAAGTCCTGTTGATAAGACTTGTTTACCCAATGCTTTTGATCCTTTTTTGATGAGAGGCATTGCACTTTTCAAAAGACCGCTAAACATGTTACCGATGCCATGTCCTCTTTGAATTCTTACTCCTTGAAAAGCTGGTAATCCATGTCCTGCTTGATCAATGTAATATTCATCAATCGCATCTCTGTTTCCTTCAAAGCGAATACTTTTGTCTGTTTGGAATCTCATTATGACTGTCGTCGCCGAAAGTGTAGTATCACAACGACCTTTCCTCTTTCAAATGGCACTGGTAAGCCAGTGTCGTCTCTTATATCTATTTCTATGGTGTCAAATTGTCTCTGCTGTAGTGGTAGGTACTGAATATTTTGATAAGTATGAGAAACCATTTTGCCAGACGATCCCTCTATTGGAACAATTCTCAGTAATGGTACAAGTGCATCACCTACCATACTAGGCGCTACAATGTTACTGTAGATGTACAGAGAATGAAATCCTTGTGTCACGTCGCACACCCAAGGAGCTATATACACACCAGCGTCGAATTCCTCTTGTTCAAAGCCTAAGATTTTAGCAAGAGAGTTGGACAGTTTCAAAATAGCTTCATTCACTATTGTGATTGTAACTTTGTGACTGACGTCATCAAATTCTATTTTCACGTTATCTCCTCCATCGATGCTCCCTTTCAAACCCCATAAAGTCCTCATGAGCTTTTCAGGTGAAACGTAGTATCCATTTTTCAGCACAAACTGAACTCTTGGAGCATCTGGATTTTCGGTTATCTCAAACCATGCTTGGTCCTTTGATACATTATACCACGAATGTGGATACTGAATTTCAGTCAATCCCACTTCCCACTGTCCTGATAAATCCAGGGAATGATGTAACTTGACACGATAATTTGTCAAAGTATTATTAGAATAAGTTGACATCGAACTATTACTTGGGAGTGTCAGGTAAAACATGTTGAATGGCCGATGTGTGCTAGTACTGGTGTTTTGGGCAAACTAAAGTCTTGAGCAATATCTATCCTTTATATGTAGTCAACTGATTTCTGTTGATCCAACTGTTGAATGATTCGGGATATCCATGCCACTTGACAAGATATTGAATCTGCTTTCCTTTCTTTCTTTTCTGTAACACCTCTTCAATTCTGTATACGTCATCAGATTTAACGACCTTTTGTAACTCTTGAGGATAAAATGTTCCTTTCAACGGTTCTCCATTGTAGTCATTGATGCGATACACAGGTGGCTGACGTTCACGCACTTCACTAACAGTAAATATTTCTTCGCTCCAACTAGGCAAGTAATCTTTCTTAAATGCCCGTCTTGCTTTGCTGATTCGAACCTGATCTCCTATTTTCAGGGTGGTGTTTTTGACATCCAAAGCTTTGTCATCATAGAGATTTTTCCAAACTATGATTTCATTCTTTTTTGTTGCCTGTACTGGAGCCATTTTTATACTCCTGTGATGAGTATGGTTGTATGAATACACCAAATCCTCCAAAACATCAATGTACTTCAAAGTATCACTATGTGTAAAATATTTCCACATCTTTGTTTTCAGAGTTCGATTAAACCTTTCGGCTATGGAGGCTTTAATGTCTTCATTCTCTGTTGTGAAGAAATGTACGTCATTCTCTCTCAGGAAAGACTGAAAATTTCTGTTGGTAAATTCACTCCCTTTATCTGTTTGTAGCTGACGAGGTTTTCTACCTGACTTGAATATTGCCTTGAACGCTTCCACTAATGTTTTGCCTGTTTTGTCGTGCAAAGGAATGACCCATGCATATTTGGATAGAACATCAATGCAGGTCAACAAGTATTTGTATCCATCATTGTGTTTTGCAATACTTTGCAGGTCAACGAGATCTGCTTGCCATTGTTGATCGATACCAGCCACAAGTACTTTTCTCCTTTTGAAACTTCGACGCACATGCTTATGTAAAGTGTAGGTGTCTTGCGTCATCAACCAGTCTGAAACATCTTGTTCTTTCACTTTCAAATTGCCGAGTGCTTTTTTGAATGATTTCACTCCGCCGTAACTTCCAGGATGTTTTGGATCATAATACTTTTTGGAAAGTATTTTTGATGTTTCCACCTTCTTCTTGGCTTTCATGATGAGGAATGATAACTGGACTTGACATAGATTGTATTAATAGGTGTTAATATGGTGACCAACGAGGCGTAGAGAAGGATGTTTTTGAAATGCTGCTCTTCTTTGGTGTTTTCAATCTTAGCTTCATACTTTCCGGATCTGATTCGTAACCTTGTGCCATTGATGACTTGAACTCGGGTTTGTCATCTGTTAACGTCTCCAAACTACTAGATGACGTATCTGATTCTGATGAATCATGCTCGTCTTGCAACGGATCCTTTCCAGATTGTATCCAGTTCCATCTCTCCTTGTGCCCTATGAGATCCTGTGGCACATTAGTTTCTCGAAGACCAGCACTAAATACCTGCCACCCACGTGGTTCGAAATGTTTTCTTCGACGTAAAACATCATTGACAAGATCGACAATATTACTGTTTTTGATCCGTTCACCCTTATAGACAAGTTCGCCACGGTCATTCCACTTCATGTCGGGTTTTGATTTGATTTTGTGTAATAATAGTTCTGCTCTATTTCTCATAGTCTTTGGGACAGATTTTATAATTTCACTTTCGATCGGGTCTGTTGTGGAAGATCCTTGGTCAACTCCAATACTTTGGTCTGTATTGAAACTGGCATCATTTTTCGGTGCAGTAGTACTCCTGACAACTTGTACTTTGACCGGTGGTCTGTTCTCATATTTGTCATCATAGATGAGAAATCCTTGTAGTTTCTGCTCGTAAGCTTTAACTTTTTCTCCCATGGAAAGATCATCTCTTTGAAGAATAGACTGCATCTCGTCGTCAAGTCTTGTCATGGATTTAATTGTGGGATTTCTCACTACATCATGATGCTGCAATCCCTCTAACAATTTAGGTTCTACCAGTAACATTTTCTTTGTGTGCTCCATTTCAAAGTCCTAATAATTTTGAAGCCAAAGGCGCAATCACTGGTGCCAACAAGGGTCCTAAAAGAGCAGGTAAGATTCCACCAATTTGTAATACTTCTTTCTTTCTCTCAGTAGGAACTTTCTTATTGACAAGCTCTCGGAGCTCCTCTTTGTAAGGAGCTAATGTGCTAAACTGGTCCTTTGTAAGGTCGACATTGCCTTTTAAAACATTCTTGACACATTCACAGAGGCAAAGTATCAATAACCTATCTGCATCTCGGATGACGCTTCTACACATAGTGGGTTTCGCAAAAAGCAAATAGTTCAAATCAGCCGCATGGTCACGCAGGCGTTTGCAGGAATAAGGAAAGGAAGCATCTACTAAGTCGTCATCGTCACTGTTTTCACTATCATCGACGTGAAAATTCTTCATGTGTCTTTTTAATGCAAAGAGTCTGGAGAATTTCTTTTGACATTTCATGCACTGTAAGGAAGACATGTCGAGTCTTTGATGTCACTATTTCAACTGCACTCACAACTAACCCGTTGATGTTTTTATAGTGCCTTTTTCATGTCTTCCTTAAATACACCCATTGGTTTTGTCCTGGGAATATACGTGTACGAAGTCGTAGATGTTCTGGTGTGTCTTGCTTCAAATCAATTAAAAGGTACCCATAGGGATCCGAGGTGGCATCATAAAAAGCCTCCTGCATATATTTAACATTTCCTGGATACATCTGCTTGGCAAGATGTGTGATTTGGGATGCATCTCTAAGGTTTTTGAACATTACAATGTAATGGGAATTTAAACTGATCGTCCTGTTCTCTTTTCCTTTGTGAAACACATTCTGCACTATGTAGATAACACTGATATTTCTGTGGTGACTTTTCTTGGTGAATAAAGATGTTATCCTTTCGTCTGTTTCTGACATTAAGTCGTCAATAATAACTAAATGTCTCTTTTGAGGATCAAGAGCTCCTATGTCTGGTAGTCCCTCTACAAATTCAACTCCGCGTATAGTTGCGTAGATGGGCTGCCATTCCCCATAGTACCAGACTATGTGATCCGGTGTAGGTTTCATCATTTCTTCTATGTGAGTTAAAAGACGTCTCACAAAGTATGTCTTACCGCTACCAGTAGGTCCTGCTATAATGCATGTGAAAGGATGTTTCATTCTAGGATCCATGATCCTACTACTCTGATTACAGATAGACAAATGAAAGTACAACACATAACCCAACATTTAAATATGGATGCGTTTGAGTCTATTCAATGGCATTTTCTAAAAATTCTCTCAACTGAGTGTATGTTACAATTGCAATGAAGAGGGACATTTTGCTACCGAATGTCCTCAGCCGCCCAAGAAGCAGAACGACATTTGCTACAAGTGCCAAGGCACGGGACACTGGGCCAAAGACTGTCCTGTACAACAGGAATACAACACGTATCCGGGACCCAACAACAACTATGAACCTAACAACTACAGGCCAAATTACCCCAGACCCATCTATGGAGCAAACAGAGGACGACCCATCTATGGAGCAAATAGAGGACGCCCAACTATGGCGAGTCAGAATGTGAGGCCACAGTACAGTGCATAGACTTTTTCTGAAATATGTACAATGTTGAATAAAAATGTATAAACTTTCAATTTGTCTTTATTTATTCTCTCATCTAGATGTAGGGGGAAATTATTCCTTCCACGAATAGATGATTTTCTAGAATTTTCCTAAATATAGGTCTGGAACTTTCCAAACACCTAAATATAGAATTGGGAATTCCCTTCGAATTTACCATGGACTTCCCAATACCTAAAAATAAACACGGAATTCCCCTCGGAATTCCCCCTTTCCTATACACAAATCCCGGAATTCCCCAGTTCTAAAAATACTACCTTGACAGCGGGGATCCTTACACTACTGCCCTTGGACTTTGCAAATTTTATGAAAATTTCAGTTTTCAGACTTTTTTTCGCTGTTAATGCATATATTGAGCTCTTTTGTTTTCTTTGTTGAGCATCAGATCAAGTAATGTAAACCTAGTTAACCTATCCGTTAAAAAACAAACACCAGAGAGAGGTGAATATCTGCAAAAAACGGAGGAAGCATCAAAGAGAGTAGGATCGCATGGTAGTGAGGCAAAGAAAGAAGCACAAAATGATCCTTTTTAGGTTAGCCAACCTTTGTTAGACTAAACATCCTCTTTAAAATCTTAAGACTACACTTTTGTTTAAAAAGAAAAACGGTAAATATAATTCCACAGGGAACGTAGTTAAAGTTCTGTAAATTTATTGCTCTTTTGTCAAGACCAATAAATTAAAAAAAAAAAAAAAACGAAAAGTGATGGAAAACATGAAAATCGACCTTTTTCAAGCAATACCCTGAAACCCTATACCATTCCTTCGGCGCTTACCAGAGAAAAGAACAAGGTATGGCCATATTAGTGGATGATTATGTAAAGTCGGCCCCGGTATTATTATTATTATTTTATTTTATTTTTTTTTTTTTTAGTATTCATCATGTAATTTATGTTTTGTCAGTCATATGTTTCGACTTTGGCAGTGTCTGCTGTGTTTGATGACCTCTCTTGTTTGTTGAAGTAGTTTTGTCTTACGTTTATTGTTTGTCTGCGCATAGAGTATGTAATGTATTGAACATGAAAATCATTGTTCGAAAGCATTTTGAATAAAGGTAATGCATTGGCTATTCATAGCTCATACAATAATGATTGTACAAGTATAAGATTGGATTTGTTTTGTTTTTTTCATATAAACATCAAAGAAGTACGCGTCAATAAGTCAGTAATTCAGTAAGTCGAGAAGGTATAATTGCAAAATCATCGGAATTTCCGTTGGAACAATTGCGAAACCCGGAATGAACAATATTCCAAATAAAGACCAGGTATTCGGGGAGAGTCGGCGTCTCCTGTTTGCATCCAACACCTGTCGGTACAGTTCCATGAAAACTTGTCAAATTCGAGGATTCTCTCGATGTACATATTAAAACATACATAACAGGTAAAGAGGTGTTGTGTGGTGATGTTGACAGTCATTCAATTGCAATCCAGAATGTCATTGATCATTCCGGAAAGATGGATCTGATTGTCGACTTTGAGGCTGAATAACTGCAAGGTACTTCTTTGATGTTTATGCTTATATCTTCAATGATGATTTCAGCCGTTCTATTATATGACCCTGAACTTAGCCAAACTTCCAAAATTATTTCTCATTGCACGTGGTCTTGCTTTAGCGATCGTCGGGTTATGACGATAACTATAGCTCTTACCTGTGTACAGCGTCCTATTCTTATTTGACCAGGACCTTAAGGTGCGTCATTGGTCACGATTTTGGACTATTCTTGCGCATCTCTTGTTTGAGCACTCATTGAGCTTGACTTTAATAGATATTTCAATTTATTATGGCCAATGTATCATTTCTTACTCTTTTGAAAAGACTTTAATTCATTAGACACATTAAAGCGGCCATGTTTGAAACTTTGATCTAAAATGAATGAAGTATGCGTAAGAAAATGCTTCGCGGTAATTTCTGTAAAAATTGACGGGGAGGTACCTTTTTTAACTGTTCGGATTTCTTTTACGTAAGTTATTACCCAAGATTTTTGTTTTACGTATGGAATATTATTGATTTAAGCTTTTTTATAAGGTATGGCTGATGAATACTGAAAAATTATAAATTGTTTAAATTCAATCCAAAATAAGGCAAATTTTCAGCTCTGACACTTTTACAAGAAAACCACAAAATGACACTATTTGTGAGCGTCTGTTCTCTCTTATTTGAACACGGACATATACTTTTTCTTCAATATTTTGAAAGGTCCTCCCTAGGAGCACGTATTACTGTGTGTTTGGAAAAATCGTTGAAATTCGGTATCTCTGAAATTTTGATCTTAACTTGGATGATTTTCGTTATTTTTGTGTAAAATCTAGAAAATTTTAAATTATCGGTGAAGTTGGTACCTAAGGTAGCGCTTTATCAAATTCTACTTTGATACAAAGTTTCTAACCTGTTTTATTGTATAATAACAAAGAAAAGTAAAATAAAAATCAAATGAGTGCATTTCAACACTTTTTGTATTTTCTTTACAAATGTGCTATTTTTAGCAACAAATTTCCGGCATTTTTTTTACCCAGTTTTCAAATAAGCATAAATCTTGATTTTCATCACGGACCTATTAATTTTCCTTCATAAAATGATTAAGTGACATGAATACTATATTTTCATATGGTTATCATAAAATCGTTGAAATTCCTTCATTCAGAAATGACATGCCTTAAAGGCACACAAGCAACAATATATACAAGTACTAGCCTTCTCATTGCAAGGTTCTAATTTTGCCTGGTTTTGTGTGCTCGTTGGTTTTTCGTTTTTCGATAATTGCTGTTGTAAACTATAGCCTTAATTTGCAGTTCCAGTTTTGGAATTAAAGATCGAAATGACAGAGATCCACATAGATAGTAATTCGGTCTTTTCGAAATATAGAGTTACTTCCCATTTGTGCAGGTATCTAACGTCAACGCATTGTGACGTCATCAAATTCTATGGAAACCAGCACGAAATTCAGGGTAACAGGATTACATATATGACGTTTTCAAAGGAATTTAATGACGTCACAATGCTTTTACGTCAGATACCTGCACAAATCGAACGCACGACTGTAAAATCGAAGCAAGGTGTAAAATAAAAATCCTTTCTCTGTTGGCTAAATCCATTAACAGAATACATGACAACACGTGCATTTTTAACATCAATGAAAGAGAAAAACGAAATGTAAAAAAAAAAAACAAATCGATTTAAGATTCCATATTTATTTATTTCACAACATCATATAAGACAATGTTAACACATTCTATTTCAATATCATGATTGGTGATAATCAACAGTCATTTGTGCGTCAATCTCGATATTAAGAAACATAACAAAATCAACAACCCATGGATCATGAGTACAGAATTCATTAATATAACAATTGGAATGTTCCTTTTTTTTTAAATATGTGCGTACTCGTATTATCATTAAGGAATTATAAGAGTAAAATTTTTAATTTATTTACAGCGTGTAGAAACAAACTATAATTTTTCATCTCTGACTGACTCGTACTAATTTTTGCAGAACTGACCTACCTCTATGAGAAAACGTTTGGTTGCCAAGGCTAAGTGAATTTTGTATGAGTATATAGTTTTGCCATCGCTCCTTTGCCAGTTGTGCGTGAACATCGACGGCGAGTGTGGCTAGCCAAGCAGGGGATGCTTACTCCTCCCGGACACCTGGTCCCACCGCTAGCTTGCTTGGTTCCGTCGATGATCAATTGATGCTCTCTTGTTAGTGCTGTTGCGAAACTTGTCAGGATCTTCTTTCTCTCATTTTTGTCAAACAAATGTCCTTTGCAGCGGGGTTTGACAGTGTTTTAAATATCCTCCCTGACATAGTCGCCATAGCACTTTCTATATAGACATAATCTCAGACATTGCATGTTTTGCAGATATTGTTTTCATTTTCGTGCATGAACATCGACGGCGGATGTGGCTAGCCAAGTAGGGGATGCTTACTATTCCAGGGCACCTGGTCCCACCGCTAGCTTGCTAGTTGTCTTTTGATGCTCCCTTGGTGCTTTATTGTGAGTGTTGTTGCAAAACTTGCAGTTCTTCTTTTTCTGATTGTGGTGATAATAATAATGAATTTATTCCTCTAGTAGGATTTTGTTTTCCCTCATCTTATCTTCTCCTGTATGAATTAAAATGTAATTTTGAATTGTAAAAAGAAATTCCCATGGAACAATTGAATGAAGCAAAGATTTATTTCAAAGATTTGGTTAAATTACGTCCATCGGTAATCTAATATGTCTGGTCCATGCCGCAAATTTATATGTTCTTAAATTATGCTATGAATTTGAAGACGTGTAACCTTCTTATGGAAGTAAACAGTACATAGTTAATACGTCCATAGTTAAATTAATAGAAAATTATCTACTACTTAAGCAGAGGATGTAACTGACAGTTCTGATTACACTATTTCACAATATCTACCCAGTTTACGATTTCGTTGAGACTAAAATGAAATGTACATCTATTTGCATACACCGGCACTTTTTCAAGCTTTCGATCAAGAAGCAATTTTTCTGAATTTGGTGTTTCGTGACCTGGATTTTCAACATCGCATACTTCTCTACGACCAAGGAACGGACATTACCTATATTTTTCATAGTGAGGGGTCCTCTATAACCACAAACTTTTCTTTTTAATCATAAATTTAACAACATATTACATGTAGAAAATAATTGTTTGGAGGAAAATCATAAAGTGATCAAGCAAGTGCTGATCTAAACGGGTAAGGGTGGTGTCAGGAACACCTCCCCCCCCCCTGGAATTTTCTTAAAGCCCAAATTTGTCCGTGTTTTAGTTTAAAAGTTTTCAAAACCATAGGATCACCCATAGATGAGCTGGATTTCCCATGGGAAACATTTATAGATTAGTCTGTGTCAAGTTTGCCCTGTTTCCGCTCCTCCACAAATCAAAGGTTTGATACTATAATACTTATTCTTGCTAAATACACCACCTCTACCGGAACTATTAGATCGTTGACTGTTCTTTAACGACGCAACTCTGTCGGACTGAGTGCTCCTCTCAGAGATGGAATTGCTCTCAATGTGCGAGAAAATCTCCATACGGGTTCCGCGACAACGCGAGGTCAGAACTTGTACATACTGTTTCCGGAAAGTAGAATTTGTAATGCCATATATTATGAAATTTACTGAATAGTTTGCGGTTTCTAAACACAAACATGTTAGAGCTATTCCGATGACGGCTTCGCTCGACATGTCTTTGTAGGAATTTGTCAACTTAAAATCCATTATCAGCTGATTAGCGCAATGAGGCGTGGTCAAAATGAAAAATACTACACTATTCACGAACAACATTTTCGTAATTCTTTTCTCTTGTATCAATCGTATTTCATACGTTGAATTTTCTTCCTTGCAAAAATTTCTCACTGTAATCTTGAGCCCCGCTACTATTAGACAATTACAAATGATCACTGCCACCATTGGCGATATATCAAACACTATTGCCATAAATAGACGATAGTATTTCCAAATTCTCTCTGATGTATGCATGTAATCTAAAGCCTTCTGTAACGCTGGTAATTTGTGTTGGTTGTCTTGTATTTCTGCCTTGATGAGTTGCCCCATGGACCCGACATCGATTAGAACGACTAAGACGAATAGCGATATAACTAAAGATATAGACTTCCGGTGCGACGCTGAGCTGTGAGATTTTAATGGCGTCCATACTGCTATTACTCTCTCAACAGATAAAGTGACAATAAAAGTCCGACCCACGCGAGCAGGCGTCGTAGGTAGTCTTAAAAGGAAATGTGAACTCACTGCGAAACTGTTGACTATGTCAGATTTGAAAAGCTCACCCCAACGGTATACCATAAACACAGATTTTACTACTAACGTTAAGATATCGGAAACTGCGAGTCCCATGAGGAGATACTGAAGAAGCTACTTTCTTTTTCTGTCTTCGTAGTGTTTCTATTGTGAGACAATTTCCGAATGTCCCGACTAATATCAAAACCGGATGTACAACGAGGTAGACTACTATAGCCATGTGAGTCATGGTCGGACTATAGTATGATACGGTAACGTTGGCGATATTCGCCGTCTCATTTTCAGCGCCACTGAGAAAAAGGATGGCCTTTGTATTGGTATCTGTAACGTCAATTTGCCCATTCCATGATGACGTCATGAACATAATGCTGAAAAAAGAAATGCATGTAGTAGTTTAAGCAACTTGCTCTGAACAATGCTGAATTTTCCGTTCAAAATAATCGACTTACATTGCAACTCACAAGAAATTCTGTAGATCTATATGGAAATAAAAATATATCGAAATATCTGATGATATATTTTTTAAATTATCTATCCGAGCTTTCAATGATGTTCCACAATAGGAATGTTTAACGTCTTCAAATTCATTAGCATCATTTAGAGCAGATAGATTTATAGCATGGAATATATTGAATCTTGGTAAATATTCATTTAAGAGCTAAAACAGTATCAACCGGAGAAGATTGCAAAAATACTATGGCTTTCACCTTGCAATCAAGCTTATGATACTCTCATATTGCAAGGAAAACAATCGCTGAAAAGTTTTAAAATAATGGAACTCTTTCCCCTATTCTTGGCCATGCAGGTAACCTCTATTCGAATCATTTAAGAAAATGACTGTCTTACTTTTGGTGATTATGGTTGGTCACGTGCAAATTCCGTGAATTCTTGGAAAATTAGCACGTGTCAAACCAGACTTATACATCAATTAACACCAAAAGTAAGTATTTACAAACGCTTTCGAAATCATTTCTATAAAATTAGAAATTCACGTTACACAAAATATAGAAAATTTATGTAGAATAATTTCGTTAGATATAAAACAGATGATAAAGCTACACCATTTTTGGATCTTGATGTCAAAATCAATAACGGAGAAGTTCAGACAAAGATATACGTCAAAAGAGAAGACTTCAGTTTAGTTAACATAGTTAATTTTCCTTGGCTTGATGGCGATGTTTTAAGGTTGCCATCCTACGGCATTTACCTCTCTCAGCTCATCAGATACGCTAGAACTTGCTCCCATGTTTCTGACTTCGATGACAAAAATAGACAGATTACAAAGAAACTTATCAATCAAGGATTTAGATACCATAAACTTGCAAAATCTTTTTGCAAATTTTACAAAAACTATTCTTAACTCCTTTCAAAATTTGGGACAACACTAGCATCAGAGTATGTATCATTGTGAATTTCATAATCTTCATTTCATGGTGACTTAGTAAACAAAATCAGAAGGATCAAATGCAGACCGAACTTCAACCACAAAATGTAAGAAAATTGTCGGTCGCCTTCTTTACAGAGGATATGATCCCAACGTCTTCAAAAGAACACTGGACATGGTACTGGACCAATCTACAATTTTGTACCAGTGTCTTTCCCAACGTTGCACACTGGCCAACCGTGACGAAAGGACTTCATGACGGGCATTGTTCAAATCTCGCCAGAGATGAATGGGTCCTGATTCTTTTTTTTTTTTTTTTTTTTTTGTCTGAAAGTTGTTCAAACTTCTCGGGTGATTGATATTGAACTCGCTTCAGCCAGCAGAGCTCACACTGGTTTACGCATGTCATAGAATTTTTTTAGATCCTTTTACATACAATTTGTGTTACAAAAGGCCGCTGTGTCTAACTACCTTGTTTGTGACGTCACCTTACAGTAAGAAGTTTTATGTTTATACAACTATTGTGCGTCTATGGAGACCTCTGTGTATCCGGATAAGTGGGAGGGTTGTGCGCACGTAATCCGGATAACCACACCATTTGCTAAACATCTTCAGAATGAGACAATATGAAAAGTTCCAAGGTTTTTTTTTTACTAGGCAAGGGAATGTTATGCTTCATGTCGTCATGTATCTCAGAATGCGTTGAGTTTGTCAATACACATCAATACACATGTTATAGTGTCATTGAGCTCAATGATCAAGGTCATTAAAATGAAATTGCCTGTATGCGTAAAATTATTTATTTTTTTATGATATTAAGGTAGCAAAATACCTATAGGTTACAGGTGAATATCATTGTATCTTTACAAATTACATGGATACATATAAGATTTTCTTTACCAATCAATTTAAATGATAGAAAAGAATACAACAACGACACTGTATGCATGGTTTGACATTGAGTTTTTGTTTTATGTGTCATTTATATGGTACCGATGTGAATTTTTACGTTATTATTTATGGGGGTACATGATGGCAAAATGGTGAAGGATTTTCTGAAACTTGTCTATAATGATGAAATATTTGCCCAAAATGAATTAAGATATTTATAAAAAAAAAAGTGAAGATTCGAATGTCTTTTGTGTAACTATCAAGGAAATATTGCAAAGCTTCGAATTTTGATTTGATATGGCATAAATCTTAAGAAAAGTTCGATCCGCTTATCGTTGTTTGGGAACCATTATGTTCATTAGACAATTGAAAGTATAAAAACCTGGATTGAGATGAACTTTTGGTATTTATTTCTTCATTTAGGATAATTGATCAATTTAAGCAGTTTTAATTACCTTTTGACATTGAATCCCTTAAGTATTGGCCCTCCTTCACATGGGAAATCTACTAGTAATGTAAATATAGAGAGCTATTCACCAAATTACAAATTTTTTTCTACATAATCCCCTTCAATATCTATACACTTTTGCCACCGGTGTTTAAGGGCATCATTACCACTTTAAAAAAAAAACTCCTTATCTTGACCGGTCAGAAAGCAATCCACTGCAAGTATGACGTCTTAGTGACAGACTGTAGAACAAGAGCATTGTCCTGATGGAACAACATATCTTATAGTGAAGCATAGTATGTGCAATTGATTGTTTGCCTTTTTTGGAGATAATCTATCAACAGAATACCCTCTGCAACCCAGAAAACCGAGGTTTTCTGGGTTGCAGAGTGTACCAGCAGAGGTAACTACCTAGTTAAGGGAACGATATCCTCAGGGACAAAGAGTGCACCAGTAGAGGTATCTACCCAGTTAAGGGAACGATATCCTCAGAGACAAAGAGTGTACATCAGGGGAAACTACCTACTTAAAGGAACGATATCCTCAGAGACAAAGAGTGCACCAGCAGAGGTAACTACCTAGTTAAGGGAATGATATCCCAAGAGACAAAGAGTGTACCAGCAGGGGCAAATGCCTAGTTAAGGGAACGATATCCTCAGAGACAAAGAGTGTACCAGCAGAGGTCACTATCTAGTTAAGTGAACGATATCCTCAGAGACAAAGAGTTTACAAGCAGAGGTCACTACCTAGTTAAGGGAACGATATCCTCAGAGACAAAAAGTGTACCAGAAGAGGTAACTATCTAGTTAAGTGAACGATATCCTCAGAGAAAAAGAGTGTACCAGCAGAGGTAACTTCCTAGTTAAGTGAACGATATCCTCAGAGACAAAGAGTGTACCAACAGAGGTTACTACATAGTTGAGGGAACGATATCCTCAGAGACAAAAAGCGTACCAGCAGATGTAACTATCTAGTTAAGTGAACGATATCCTCAGAGACAAAGAGTGTACCAGCAGAGGTAACTACCTAGTTAAGGGTACGATATCCTCAGAGACAAAAAGTGTACCAGCAGAGGTAACTATCTAGTTAAGGGAACGATATCCTCAGAGACAAAGAGTGTACCAGCAGAAATAACTACCTAGTTAAGGGAATGATATCCCCAGAGACAAAGAGTGTACCAGCAGAGGTAACTACCTAGTTAAGGGAACGATATCCTCAGAGACAAAGAGCGTACCAGCAGAGGTAACTATCTAGTTAAGTGAACGATATCCTCAGAGACAAAGAGTGTACCAGCAGAGGTAGCTACCTAGTTAAGGGAAAGATATCCTCAGAGACAAAGAGTGTACCAGCAGAGGTAGCTACCTAGTTAAGGGAAAGATATCCTCAGAGACAAAGAGTGTACCAGCAGAGGTAACTACCTAGTTAAGGGAACGATATCCTCAGAGACAAAGAGTGTACCAGCAGAGGTAACTACCTAGTTAAGGGAAAGATATCCTCAGAGACAAAGAGTGTACCAGCAGAGGTAGCTACCTAGTTAAGGGATCGATATCCTCAGAGACAAAGAGTGTACCAGCAGAGGTAACTACCTAGTTAAGGGAACGATATCTTCAGAGACAAAGAGTGTAATAGCAGAGGTAGCTACCAGTTAAGGGTACGATATTCTCAGAGACAAAGAGTGTACTAGCAGAGGTAACTACCTAGTTAAGGGAACGATATCCTCAGAGACAAAAAGTGTTCCAGCAGAGGTACCTACCTACAGTAGTTAGGGAACGATATCCTCAGAAACAAAGAGTGTACTAGCAGGGGTAACTACCTAGTTAAGGGATCGATATCCTCAGAGACAAAGAGTGTTCCAGCAGAGGTAGCTACCTAGTTAAGGGAACGATATCCTCAGAGACAAAAAGTGTACCAGCAGAGGTAGCTACCTAGTTAAGGGAAAGATATCCTCAGAGACAAAGAGTGTACCAGCAGAGGTAACTACCTAGTTAAGGGAACGATATCTTCAAAGACAAAGAAGAGTGTACCAGCAGAGGTAATTGCCTAGTTAAGGGAACGATATCCTCAGATACAAAAAGTTTACCATCAGAGGTAACTGCCTAGTTAAGGGAACGATATCCTCAGATACAAAAAGTTTACCATCAGAGGTAACTACCTAGTTAAGGGAACGATATCCTCAGATACAAAAAGTTTACCATCAGAGGTAACTACCTAGTGGTTGAAATATTCAATATTGAAATATATCTTCTAAAATCACTTTTGATGGATTAATTTGTTGCGCTATTGTGAGTGCTGTTGAGATTGTCGTCAGGGTCTTTTTTATTTCATCACTGATGAGGATTTTTAAGATATCCGAAACACGTGTCTGGTGCATAATAAATTGGTTTGAAATTTTCTTCGGAAGGTATAGAGTTGGAACACTTCCGTATTATTCTATTTTAAAATTTTGAGTGCATCATATGTGCTTTTCAACAAGTATAGACTCATCAGTTATGTTCAAGGCAATCAAAATAATGAATAAATGAAGTGCAAAAATTAAGGTGTGACCTATTGAGTAGTTGCGGAAAACAGAGTTATTTCCCATTTGAGACGGTTCCTGACGTAAAACCATTATGACATCATGAGGATGGTATGGTAGCGATTTTATGCCGTCATTTATGGACCGTTTCCATAGAATGTTATGACGTCACAATTAGTCTACGTCAGAAACCGTCCCAAAGGGGAAGAAACTCTTGTTTTCGAAAATAGCGAATAATTTATGCCGAAGGTTTATTCAAGGACAGAGGTACATGTATGCGTTCAGTGACATATCCCTTGTTTTTAATAATTTCTCAAAGTTTGAGAATTTAAAAATGTTTTTAGTCTAGTGCTGAAACACTGTTGAACTAAGAGAATCTGTTCTTAAATGATGCTATGGATTTGAAGACGTGCAAGATGATGAAGGAAGATTCATGAAAATAAACTAAAACAAGTAAGGTGCTTTTTCACGTTTATGAAAAACAATATTTAATCTTACTTTCATTTAGCGATTCCTGTATTTTTTCTCAGTCCGTATGTCTTGTCGTATACCACCACACTGCAAAATTCTGTAAATAAGAAATGCAAATTGCATGACTGTAACTTATAAACACTTCCTCCAATACCCCCAGCTGATTCAAATCTGTATAAGATACTATTTCTGTTGGAGTATAATTAGCTCGTGGATCAATACGCAAAGCTCCTTTGCAATCAATTAATTCTTAAACTTGCTTCTATAATTTCGCCATTAATAACAATTGGCATTTATGGTTATAACAAATCTGCATATACAACTTGGAAGATTTGTTTTAGAATTTCATCAGCATGCAATGTTCATCCATGATTTTCAAAAATGATATTTCTCATTTTGACGCATGATGTTCGTTCGAACTGTGACATAAATATATTTCTCTACACCACATGCTTGTTTTTCATACACATATTCCTCTCATTTTACGCATCATATTACTTATTTATATTTTTACATAATTTCTTTCAAGGTTTTGTTTCCCTTTTCCGAAGATAAGTATATGATACAATAATGTACTCCGCTTCTTTTAAAATTACAAACTTCGACACAATGTCAAGCAAAAAAGCAAATCCAATTCGTTCAAATTCTGAAAAGCTGTACGCCGCGCCCCGTCAGATTAGATTTCCTCCGATTCTAGTTACTACATGTTTTATGTACATATTCTGTGTAGATTAGATTTCCACATGTCTTTACTATTTCTGAGTATAATGTGCACGCAGCAGCGTTCACATAAAGATGTGCATGTTTATTGAAGTTTTGATTAAGCATAAATTATGTACGAGTCCACACTCTTTCGGAAGTTTAATAGATTTTTACGCAATTACGAACAACCTATGGTATTCATGGCGATATAGCTTATTTATTTTAGGGAATTCAAAGAAAATCAAAAACGATCGAAAGGAGTTTCCTCAAGCCCTCTTTGTTCCACCCTGCTAATAAATACAGTTTGATGAGCATGAAATATTACAACGAACTTCCTGTTTTCTTCACTTCCACAATTTCCAGTATTCATGTTCTCAGGTGATACAGATACTCACTTCCGGTAAATCAGCGTCATTAGTGCGTTTATGGACATTGATGAATCTAGGCAGCTTGTTTTTCACTGCCCTGATGACATTTAAAGCAAAAATGGTCGTCTGGAATTATAATTCATCATTTAAAACAAGGAAACACGAGAGATACTAGAGAATCGTATTTTTGGAAACCGAAATATTGTGTTATCTTTTTGTCTGAGATATATATATTTACTAATCTACGAACTGACATTTTTGTACTCAATCTTGGTGGAGTGTTATTCCCGAGAATATCGCTCGCCTAATTTACTGTGCATCTGCATTGACTAGAATTTTTTTTTTTCTCTCAATTTTCTGGTTCAAAATGTGATAAAATGTTCTTAAACTAAGGAGTACCTCCCTCATGGCATACTCTAGCTCTGTTCTAAGCTAGCTCTTTGCATACTTTTTGGTCATGCTTAGAATTTACCCTTCCTAACGCGGGAAAAATTTGAGAAATTCCATGACGTCACAATGCAATTTCGATGTTTGACCGAGGTTCGGAGCTTGTTTGTCCGAGGTAAACACATGGTAAAAGCATTGTGACGTCACGAAATTTTGCATTTTTTCCCGCAACCGGAAGGGTCAATTTCGCTAAATATACATTCACTATAGACCCTTTCACATTATCTGCGGCACTAAATTTGAATGCCAGTTCCGGGGGACAACGAATAGATTGCGCATGCACCAGTGACGCCATTTGATTGTTCTATGACGTTTAGCGCGGAATCAAGTTTCGTTTGTTCCGCGGAAAACATCTTGGAACAATCGAATTACGTCACTGGTGCATGCGCAATCTATTGTTTGTCCCCCGGAACTGGCCTTCAAATTCAGTACCGCAGATAATGTGAAAGGGTCTATTAGAGTCTCATTCATTCTCTCATTCGGCCTCGAGCATCACTGATGATGAATTATTTGCTGAAATGCGCATATGGTGCACTAGACTTTTACGATAAAATCAATTTTTTTTTTCATTGCTGATGCGTCCTGTTATTATTTTAGATAGATTTTATACAATTATTGCACAGTGATGAGGTCGATATGATGATTTATGGAGTGATAAAACCAATATCGACCGAGGCCGAAGGCCGAGGTTGATATTGACTTTATCACTCCATAAATCATCATATATCCGTGCATATGATAAAAGGGATAGATAGTCGAATGTGTATTTTACATGTATATTAAATATACGTTCGAGCCTATCTATTCATTTTGCACATTATTATACCTTTGAAATATGATAATTTAAATACGTTATATGATTTATTTTATATTGTATACGTCTCTTTAGTCATGGTTTTTCCCCCAAATTTAGTTGACTATATATATAATGTCTGAATTATTTCTCTTTATCATTTTAATCTGACATATTTTAATTTATCAAAAATAATTTCTCGAGATTACACGAAGATTCTCTGTGGGTATATTTAGTTTTTTTTTTTTTAGTTTGATTTGTTTTGATTTTTCTTTGGGGGATGGGGTTTTTTTTTTGGCTAAAGTATTCCTCATATATATGTTAAACACTATAGTATCTACTACAGAACTGTACTGAAATCTTCTTGGAATTTTCTTATAAACACAGCTAAAGCCAACAAAAATTACTTGTTATCTTTACGGACTTAATCTCAGTGTTGTTTCGTTAATGCTCTTTGCATCTTATGTTACTTCACAGAACTATTTTTGTCTTAAAATCGATATTATTAGCAGCCTATCTGCCCCTTTAATCGCACTTAGCAATCGTGTTTTTATGGTGCAAAAAATGTTGCAAGTTTTAAGTTTCCTTTCTTTCTGTAAGCTTCTTGTGTCTCCCCGGTGTTAAGGAGGCAATTAGCCTGATAATATAAGTTGCAAAAAGCGCTCTTTCACTCTTTTTCAACTCATAAATTATTCACAAAACAGATTCAGTGTCATGTTTGAAACTTTCTTTGCCACATTTTTTCCAACAAAATCAGTTAAAAATATTCAAGTTATTTGTTTCCTTTTTCTCTTCCTCCTACACAGCCAATTGTGCCTTACACGAAATTCATATGAAATGAGCATCATGTAAATTTCATATGAAAGTTCATGTAAAATCCATGTTAATTTCACATAAGATTTATGTGAAAAAAAATTCACATGAATTTTACAAAAAAAAATTCACATGAATTTTGCATTAACATTTTCACGTAACCCTCATGCAAATTTGACTTTATATGAAATTCATGTAAGAAACTTCACATGAATTTCATGTAAAAAAAAAATTCATGTAAATTTCATGTTCGTGCTCATTTCACATAAATTTCATGTGAACTTTTACGTAAAGTTCATGTAAATTTCACATGAATTTCATATGAGGCACAATTGGCTGTGTAAGTTCGTATATAATTCTCAAGATTTTGCCTTGCCTTCTCGACTTTGAGACTGAATAACGGTTAGGTACTTCTTTGATATGTATTTCTCGGTGGTGATGCCGAACATTTAAGATCTTTGTTTCTTTTTTTATCCACGCTCTATATTACCGCATACAATATCTTTATATATTTTGACGGTAATAACATACAATAACGGTAACATTTAATGTTCGCCTAAATATTGTTGCGAAAAATTATTCCTTAGATTGTGTAGCTAGTAACTTGTGTACTTATGTTATCTAATCTTATAAAAGCAGCCCCTGTGTTTTGTTTCTTAATATATCATCTTAATATTGAGAAAGAATTTGTTTATACAAAAGGTGTGCGTTTTGGGAGACATCTGTGTACTCGGAGATGTGTGTGGATTGTGTGCACGTCCTCCGGATAACCATACCATCTGCAATAAGCATTTTGGATTGTCGTTCATTAGTTATATAATGATCTCCCTCCTCTAATGTGTTGTCTAACTTATTTCACTGAAAATTCTTTGTGCTGTTTCTTATAGACTAAATATTATGTTTCTTACCGTTTGTTGATATGATAGTTGAAAGTCTATTGTTTGTTGGTATATTTATGAGTGGACAGACATACTAAAGTGTTCACTATATCCAACGTGTATTTCAAATCTTAGCAAGCCATGCAAATTTACTCTATCTTCTCGTCAAAATTCATATTTTTAATCTATCGACAAAAATCCAGACTTCAACTTGGTTCTTCGTAGTAAGAATATATATTTGAATGTTCAACGTTCTCAAATTAAATAGCATCATTTAAGAACAGTTAAATTTGCAGCATGGACCAGACATGCACGTTTCGGTTACTTTAACCTCGTCAGTGATCCTCAATCTAAACAATGTAATATGGTCAAAGAGTTTGAAAGTTATGTCCAAAAATGTACCGAAAGACGTAGTAGGGTGGGTATGGTATGAATTATGATGCTACATGACCCATGCTTTAGAAATTTCAAGAAATTTTGATAACAGAAATTTCAATATGTATTCAACGTAGTTGCAAGCATGATTCGAACATAGTGCATGTTCATTCAAAGATGTATTTATTTCAAATCTGAATTAATCCATTACATTAATCAATTCGCGAAAATTATACTGCCAGCGAAACTATCAAAATACCTTTCGATATTATGTTCCCGCGAAAAATTTTGTTTAGCGGTGATCTACACATGGAACTTCTCGTCCTGACATCAGATATTGATTTTGTAAGCGCTTAAAATTTGTTAAAATTAATCTTGGAATAAAATCTCGAAATTGATAATTTTTTTTTGAGGGGGGGGGGGGCTATGTACGATTGATTTTGACGAATTTGAATTCAAGTGGTATCATCAGGTCATATAGGCAGGGCAATATTTATAAATTTCAGTGGCGTGATTGCGTGGAAAAATAAGTACACATTTTTCAAGACAGGTCTGATGATCCCACAGAGGTCACCAACATTTCCAGGTGAGATTCCAGAAAGATTTCACAAAGAAGTCACTCTAGAGTTCGAAACTAAAGAGTGATGCTAAAGCCCCCTTCACACTTTCACGGATCGAGCTACGACATGGCTTATACTTCAAAATAGATGGGGTCTAGCTTGGCGAGCCGGGACGCAAAATATTCGGTCAACCATGAAACTAGGACTCTGGAACGGGTAGCTAAAGATTGTTATAGATGGTGTCTGACTTTGCTACGAGCCCCGTACGGATAGATACGGATATAAAAAGGGAAGTTTTCCAACTCCTTACCTCTTAATGCATCAGACACGTGTTTCGGATAGTGAATCCTCATCAGTGGTTCGAAATAATGCCGAAGTGATTTTCAGATACAGTCAAATATATTTTACTAGCGCCCTCTAGTTTTATTTTTGAATTTCAATTTGTGCATTTACTTTACAAAGAGTGCGCGTTTCCAGAAGCATCGATAAAATAAAATCTATAGCCAAAGTAGCATTGGAGGGATGGTGTCAAACTTTTTTAATTTCGATTATATCTTTGGATAGAATGACAAGTTTTGATAAGTTCGGATTGCTACGGAAGACCTATGTATAGTCAATACTCGTGTACGGATAGCGACGACTCGTGTACAGATAGCTACGACTTGAAAACGGATTGGTAGGGATGGTTGGCACATGTTGCTATGTTCGTTCAACTTCGGTTGATCGTCTGTCTCTTCTACGCATTTGAAATTTTCTGTTACAAAATTTCTTGAAATTTCCAAAACGTGGATCCTGTAGCATCATATCCCACCCATCATGCTACGCCTTTCGGTACATTTTGGACATGATAATCTTCACTGTTTGGCCATATTACATTGTTTAGACTGAGGATCAATGACGAGGGTTAAGTACCCGAAACGTGCATGTCTGGTCCATGCTGCAAATTTATCTGGTCTTAAATGATGCTATTGAATTTGAAGACGTTTAACATTTGAATTCCCTATGTTTATTTACATAATCTCATAAAACTTTCAAGATGAGACGATCTGATCATGCTAATTTGTGTTGTACCTTACATTATCAGAGTTTTATACACGTATTTATATCATTATCAGGAAATGACATTTTGAAGTATTTACTTATGTATTGAAAGCGAAAGTGTGAAAAGGGCCTTTTTGTTGAAAATATGGATGCTTTAGCGCGTAAACAAACATGGTAGCAACGCTATTTGGTTTTTCTCATAGGCAAATCATCAATTGACACGATTCCTTCAGAAAGGATGATTGTCTATTTTATTCCGCATTCATTCCAAACTGAATGCATTACGATTTCTAGTATTGTTATGACAGAGAAGAATTTGAATTCATGTAACAAATGTCAATATGACAAAAGGTCATGTTTGCCACTACAATGTTTTCAAACTACATGTTTGACAAAACGTTCAAAGAATTCTAAACACTGAGTGCTTATTTGTCGAAATATTATAAAAAGTTGATAAATTATTGTGTCATAAGCCTACAATTTATCAGAACGGGATTTTATTTTATTTGTAAAAGTTGAATTTCCTAGAAAGAGAAAAAATACCTTGGTGCGTGATTATCAGGTTGGTTAATACAATTGGCATTTTACAGGAGCTAAAAAAACAAAAGCAGGAGCAAACAAAGATGGGATAGTAAACCGAATGTGATACATTGAACACAACCAAGGTCCGCATCAGTCTGAAGCATAAAATGCATTAAAACGGGGTTTAATTTATTTTATTTTCCCCAATTACAGAAAATATACCTTGACGTGAGATTACTTGGAATGTAAATACAAAATCTTCCTATTCACTGTGGCGTATCACGTGATACGCAAATGATATGTTCCAATGGAATCCCCTTTGATTAAACCAATTAAATACTGTTTAAATCTTCTTTATATGATTTTACTTTAGGCCTATCGTATGGCCATTATCATCAATGATATGCTGGTTATCTATTCTGGTCAAGAATAGACATGTATTCGGAGAACACTTAAACACAATTTTTTCAATGCTCACCACATGTTATGATATGGTGCACGGACAGATACAAAATTTTCTGTTTAAGCGTTCTCCAAATATACGTCTATTCTTGACCAGAATAAATTTCCATCATATGATTAATAATAATGACCATATGATAGGTCTAAAATAAATTCATATAAAGTAGATTTCGACAGTATTTACTTGGTTTAATCAAAGGGGATTCCCGTGGAACATATCATTTGTGTATCACATGATACGCCACATTGCTATTAACCTTCCCGATATGCTACTATATATCAACTGATTTTGTTATATGGCAAATTTGTTGTTTGAACTTATTTCGCTTATTTTAAAATGTTAATTTACTTTTAAATCAACAAAGTCATAAATCGTCTGATATGTACAACATTAAGGCACGGTCCATTTGTTATTCGGGGGGGGGGGGGGGGGGGGCTTAGGGTTTTTTTCGAAAAAAAAATTTTGCTCTGAATTTTGATGAAAACACTAAATTTGCTTCTGGTGTGACAGAAAAAATAATCTTGCTCTTACAAGTAATCTGAATTTGAAGAATAACCATAAAATTCGCTTAAAATTCTTGAAAAATTTTGGCTCGCTGCACTTCACTGATATGACAAATATTTGGCTCGCTTCGCTCGCCATACTTTTCTTCACTCACCGTAGTTTTCTTCTGTGATGGCAAGTTCATATTTGAAAATATCATAAGTATGCATGCAACTGAAACAAAAGGACTTACTTAAATGCTTAAATACATTATCAATATAATTTAATAAAGTTACGATTAGAGAAATTGAAGTAAAAATAAAGAATTTCTATTGAAAAAAACACAAACATTCTTAACATACACATCAATTGTTATAAAAAAAATTCCTTGCTCCAACTTTGCAAGAAAATAATAATTTTGCCCCGGTCTCGGGCGAAAAAAAATAATCTTGCTCCGACAAAAAACCCAAGCCCCCCCCCCCCCCCCCGAATATCAAATGGACCGTGCCTAACACAACATGCAAATGAGTTTTTTTTTAAGCCAGGAAAGACAAGCAATTCAATGTTCGTTGTTCGGCGCGAACTCGGGCCCCGTTCTACGATAAGTCCGACAAGCATTTAAACTTCAAAACGCATAGAAATCGCCTCATTTTCTGTTGGAAATTTCTTCACTGTCAGTCATAGAATTCCGTTTTCACGGTCAGTAAGTGTGCAACCTTTCTAGACATGAAGTTGTAGGGTAGTCCATAACCATACAAAGCGTTCATTTGGTTACTTTCTTTTAAAGGTTTTGGATTTCTAAATTGAAAGGTAGTGACTTTCTACATACTCGTTAAGATATCAGACAAATATTCACATGTTTATGGGAACATAATTCTCTATCCCAAAGAAATATACAAGACACATAATTTATGTCATGAAATGGTTCCTCTAGTTTGTCATAGACTACATAGATCACATAGATCAAGGTCTTTTAATATGGGTATAACTGGATGTCATGTCCACAGGAATAATACCTCTAGGAATTATATCAGAATGCAATGTCTGTAATGGCCCGGATAAATGAATGTGAAGATTTATAACCTATTATAGCTAAGTCATTTCCTCTTGCTGTGGAATTTGATGCAACGTTAGTAACTTATAGACTTGAATAATATGTTTTGTCCAGACTTAATTATTGTGTTTATAATCGAGAAAAGAGAAGTATTCCATTCTTTAGAGATCTATCCGTTTATGAGCAGGGTAAAACTACATTTCTTAAAATAACTTACAATTGCAACCTTTTAATGAGACATAAAGGGGATTGTAGGTGCCGAGGACGTTATTCTGACAGTCACGTCATGCCTATTCGCTATTTTCGAAAACCAGAGTTACTTCCCATTTGAGACGGCATCTGACATAGACTGATTATGACGTCATCTAATTCTATGGAAACAGTCCTAAAAGTTTGGGAAATGACGGCATGAAATCGACGTTACCATACCATTTTCATAACGTCATAATGGATTTAAGTCAGATACCGTCTGCAAGGGGAAAAACTCTGTATTCCGCAAAGACTCAATTCAAAAGCAAGCAGGAAACATTCACAAAACCTATATTAAGGTATATAAGCCATCAGAAAGGAAACTAAGATCGTGATCACAAATAATTCCAAAGACCTTGAAAGACAAACCAGGGTTCTACATTAATTGCTGTCGGCTCCAGATTGAAGAGTTTTGAATGGTGCTGTATTATAGTATATAGCACACTTATTGAAGGTTGAGCGTCGCATTTGAGTAACTCAATCGTAAGAGTGTTGTCCTTGCAAAACTCCAACAATACCAGATTGCAAGCACCGACAGCAAAATCCCGAAAACACCTAATGCAAAAACACAGAGCAGACAATCACAGAAAGAGACGCAAAAGGGACAAGGAACGTCAAAGCACAACACGGAAACATCAAACACAAAGGACTACACATAAACCAACGAGACCAATGGGCAACCGATGCCGACTTAGGACGGCCATCCGCCACAGAAATAGCAGAAAGGTGTGGATATCCTGGATTACATGCGCACAAACCTCCCACTTTTCCGATAACCCAGAGGTCTCGAAGAACGTACAATTGTGGTGTAAAACAACCTCCTCACTTTCAGATGACCACACACAAACAAGACCGCAGAACGCAGGGGCAAGAGTGACATATGTGTACTGTGCTTAACCTCGTTCAGGCTAATTTTTTCTATGAACTGTTGGAATGAAGATATTTAGTACTGAACCTTCCATTTTTAATGCCATGCCTTTTGTGAAAATATCCATCGGTTCATATACTTCACGACCACAATCAATACTGAGGAAATCCGACATCTCTACCGTATCCTTATGGCGACTACATGGAAATATCAATTTAACACATATCACGACGATCTGAATCTATTTTTATCAACTATGTTGTAAAATGCACCTTTTAATTATAGTGATTTGCTTTCGTATCAATTTCAATGTTTTTTTTTTAAATGTCGCCCGAAAGAATTGGGAATTATCACAATCATCAATTATGATCAATATTCAAATATACGTCCTATTGAAAAACAAAAAGTAGAGCACCACATGCGCATTTAGACAAGTAATGCTTTATAAGTGATTCGACCCCAAAATAAAGGAGATCCAAATGATGAAATCTTAACAGCGAATGTCTAAATATGACATAAATTCTATGTCAAAGAGCATGCTAAGTACAGAGCTATTCCTTCGGTGAGATACTCCTTAGTGTTTGATTGTCAAACGTCTTCAAATTGAATAGCATCATTTAAAAACAGAAAACTTAGCAGCATGGACCAGACATGCATGTTTCGGGTACTTAACCCTCATCAGTGATCCTCAAATCTAAACAATGTAATATGCCGAAAAAGTATGAAAGTTACTATGTCGAAAAAGCGTACCAAAAGACGTAGCAGGATGGATGGGATATGATGCTACAGGACCCACGTTTTAGAAATTTCAAGAAATTTTGATAACAGAAATTTTAGAATGCGTTGAAGAAACGATCAACCGAAATTGATCGAACTTGGCTACATGTGACCTCGGGGACTCCTGGTCCACCAGCAGTGACACTCACCAAGTGGTACAAATGTTAAAACGTCTTCAAATTGAATAGCATCATTTAAGAACAAATAAATTGGCATCATGGATAATTTATTACAATTCAATGACGAAAAATACACCATTTTTCGATTTTGTTAGAAAGCTCAAAATGTCCGAGTCAATATTTTACATTATGACGTCACTGTTGAAAGACGCAATTCCATTGTGTCGTCACAATGAAAAAAAGCGCAAAAATTGCCTACCTAGGACATTTTTCGTCATTTTGTCAGCTATTATGAATTTCGGCAAGTGACCTATCTACAAATATTTTTTCAAGCACTACTATAGTATCAAAATACATGTACTTTGAAGCAAGTGGGAAGAACAGTCAACCAGCAAAGAAAGCAACCTAAAAACCACTAGGGTTGAAATCATCAATATTGAAATACATTTATTTAGTATTCCGTCATAACTGGCTCTTTTTGATAATACGGAAGTGTTCCGACTCTATAACTCCCAAAGAAAAATTCAAACCACTTTAGAATGCACCAGACAAGTGTTTCGCATATTAATTCCTCATCAGTGATGCTTCTATCCAAAGTGATTTTAGACAGGGTCGATTCAGTAGCATATCCAAATAAAATGTATTTTCAAAGTTGTATAGACGGGATGGTGCTAAGATGTTAACCTCCTTTAATTTCGATGATACTTTTGAAAGAAATGACAAGTTTCCTAAATAGCAAAATAATATTTATAACGTCAAATTGATAAATTGCCAAAACAAAGCTTCTTTCAGGCGAAAGAACTGGAAAGAAGTAAGTTCAACAAGTCTGAGATCATACATTGTGTTAAAGATAATTATTTCTTATTCCACCAAGAGCGCAAATTAAGACATTACACACTGTCTCTTAAGTCAAAGCTATCTGATTTCAATCTTGCAGCAAACAACCATTTATAGAAACTTGTGGGAAGTTTGTCTCCAATAAATAACAAAAGTGCAAGGCTCCGTCTCTAAGAAAGTAAAATAATACTTTCTTTATTGGTTACTTTTGCATAATGGCGTCATTCGTTTTCAAGAAATTTTCCGTTCAAATATTTGAATTAACCGATTTACGACGTTTTGGGGGAAAATTAATGCAATCAAGAAGTGGAGGTATCGTCGTTTCTGTAACATATATGATGCATCTTTTTCATTTTTTTCCGTGGTAAATAATATTATGTCCCCGTTACAAACATATCAGAGTTTGGTCCATAAGTCTGTAAAAATAAGACTGATTTCAGTCTTCATTTTTATAAAATTGAAATCCCTACGCTGAAGTGAAAAGTGAAATACAACGTAGCACTCTCTTTGCAAGTCAAGGGCGGATCTGCATATTTTCAGGGGCGGGGAAGGGGGTCCAGCTTCTCATGGTTTTGAACAAATAATAAATGATAAACAAATAATCGGGATGAATATGTATTTTAGACCAATTATATGATATTGGTTCCCGATCCCTCAAGTCCATTCCATCTCTCTATCTCTGGATCCGCGCTAGTAAAATATTGGGGAGATGCATCAACTTTAAAGCTTACGATAAGGAATACTTTAAATACATCGTTTGTAATCAGAGTAGCAACTTATGATACATCTTTCTGATTTTAAACTTTTATCATTTCTCGTGGTTCGTCAATCAACGACAAACTAGCGATTCAAGATTAAAAGGTTATCTTGTTGAAGCACAATAAAACCTTTATTTTCTGTAAGTTCTGAGCACTGAAATCGCTCAAGGATTAAGAGTGAGGATTCAAAAGCTAGTCATTAGTGTAATCGGACATTCTGGGGACATTTCTACAAAGTTCTTAAAGTTTTTTTGCGTGAACGATGCGTAGGTAACACAAAAGTTCCATTTTCTTAACCGTTAAATCTAATTTTATCCGAGTTACACGTATTTTTGATTTTTGCAACATAAATATAAGAACAACTAAACAGCAAATCTTAGCCTCTCCTCATAATTATCCATACGTACTCCACTTAAAGTGTGGATCTGTTTTCTCGATGAGTAACATTTTTAGGCATTCATAGGGAAGGGAAGAGAAGAGGGGATATATTACATTTTACATCAAAATAGATATACGTAGTGAAGGCATGTTAGTCAAAGTTCAATATTTGCAGGTGTTCAATGCAATTTTTATATGAGCATCAACTCCCTTATTATATAATAATCTTATTGAATGCGGATCTACAAAGTTTTATCTTAATAGTTGGGATGGGTAGTTTGGAGTGAGGGTAGGGGAGAGCGCTACCAGCAAAACTGAAAAGGTGATGTCCAACCTATTATTCAAAGAAAATTCAAAAGGGAAGTGTTAAGGGGGAGTGGGGCTTTACCCCTCTCACTAGATATTGGGGCCGCATATGCATGATATTTATTAATCTATTAGTGATAAGTTCATAAACATGATGTGAATAAACTCATTGATTGAGTGAAATTCCCATAACGTTGTAAGCTATGATCGTATAAATATTTCCCGGTGACTGTCAATGGTAGCGCCATTTGGCCTAACTTCATATTTAGACATCATTTATCCTGTCCGTATCAAAAATTACTTCTGTAAAGATGTCAATGATTGGACCGGCTGCACATGGCGTAAATGAGTGTGATCTTCCTGGACACCTGGTCTCACTCCCTTATTGGAAATTCTCTTCTGTTCATATAACGGACTTTTTTGTTTGCTTGCTTTGGTTCCTGTTTTATCATGATTTGGTATATGTCATTCGATGATTTTCGAACTATGCATTTTGTTCTCTATATTGGGATAAGTGCATGAATTTTATATATTGTTATCATTTTCGTGCTTAAACATCTACGGCGGGTGCGGCTAGCCAACAGGGGATGCTTTCTCTTCCCGGGCACCTGGTCCCACCTCTAGCTTGCTAGGGGCCCGTCGATGCTTAATTTTGTGCTCTATTGTGAGTGCTGTTGAGATTATCGTCAGGATCTTCTTTAACTCATTTGTCCATATTTGTCATGAATATGTATGTACCATGATATAAGAGACAATGTCAACTTATCAAGAGGTCTATTTGATATAAACAACGTCTGTTGTAGGGTCCAGATATGATAGGCCTGTTATAATCATAAGTATAAGAAGCAATTATACAGATGACAGAGGCGATTCGGAATTACATGGTAGGAATATCGAACTGATCGACATAAAGCAGAAAAAATGTATGAATTGAATTAATTTCGATTGCCTATCAAGATTACATTGAAAGGATTTCTTATTTATTGAGTTTAAAGACGTTTAACATCTTCAAAGTAATGAAGTTATATCGTCATAACTTGTAATTGAGTGTCTCGTCAAATATAACAAAAGTTAATCTTAGTGCAAACGAGAATAGGGATCATTTGCTATGAATATAATGTAACGGGAAATCTCATCATTTTAGCTACTATGTATAGGAGAAGCCTTTTTTAGAGGAAATTCTTAGGCTAACAAAATGCTTGGTTTATCTTGCGTATATAATGAGCGTATCTAGAAATATTTTCTAGGGGGAACCAATCTTTCAGGGATGGTGTACAGTGCATGATTTTGATATGAATTTTGCTTAAAACCAGAAAACCAAATTTTTTTTTATTAAGAGACCCCTGGGGATGCACGGAATCCCTCCCCCTTCTTGATCCGCGTTTTTTTTGTCGTTGTGTTACAAAGAAGAATGTTTCTATGACATAAACTGTTTATACCTCTTAAATACAATAAACATAACAATGAACCAAAATGCAAAATCCTATAAAGACTTTTAAACATGAACCATGGTATTGTATGAATCTAAAACATTAAGTTTGGATTTTATCCTCTTCAATAAATTGTATTATGCATGAATTGACATGGAGACTTCAGCCACAGATACAAAGAGATAACGATAAAGAAAACAGAGATAATGGTAAAGAAAACGCAGAGATAACGGTAAACAAAACACAGAGATAAAGGTTAAGAAAACGCAGAGATAACGGTAAACAAAACACAGAGATAAAGGTAAAGAAAACGCAGAGAGAACGGTAAACAAAACACAAATATAACGGTAAAGAAAACACAGAGATAACGGTAAAATCACAAGTATAACGGTAAAGAAAACAAGTGTCGGGGGAGAGTAAGTATATCCTGCTTGCTATCCACAAATTGTCATGCTAATATTTTCAGCCACCTGTTGAATGTTTGTTAATACACAACAGTTCTAGAGCACAAACTAGAACTAGCGAAAAAATAGATATGAAGATTACAAGCAAAATACAAGACAGAAGGTTTAAATACAAAACAAAAAAGCACAGGGCATAAAATGCACAAAGAAACACGATTATGTTCAGCATAAGGTACAGATACGAGATGACATAAAATATTTAACAGCTAAATTTTACTAACGTCACTCTTTAAAATTGGTTTGAACTTTTCTTCATGAAGGTATAGAGTTGGAACACTTCCGTATTATTATTACAAACACTTATTTCATGTTGCAGTGTGGAACAATTAAGATCGTTCCCCATGACCTGATGTTTGTTACTTCTATCCAGCTCTGTCACATTAAAGAAGCTTTGTTTTCGGTATTTATCAATTTGACATCATAAATATCATTTTGCCATTTTGGAAACTTGTCATTTCATGCAAAAATAACATTGAACTTAAAGGAGGTTAACATCATAGCACCATTCCTCCAGTTTTATTTTGGTCATCGATTCTATTCAACTATGCTACTGAACGAACCTACAGAAAATGCGGAGTCGCGTCCTCTCTCCATAGTAATTGCACAAATTTTGATTAAAAAAAATAAACCAAAGGGCAATACTGATAATTTTGACGTGTGTCTGAAAATCACTTTGGCTGGAAGCATCACCGAAGATGATTAAGTATCCGAAACACGTATCTGGTGCATTCAAATTGGTTGAAACTTTCTTCAAGAGGTAAATAGTTGGAACACTTCAGTTATATCACATACCGTATTTGTTTTCAAAATATCTGCGTCTTACCATAATATATGTTAAGTATATTGAGCCATTTCTGTGCATGTAAGTAAGGTACAGCTACGAAACAAACACAATCCAAAATGAAAGAGGCAAATCACGGAAAAGCATGTTCGGTTCCAGAGAAAGTTCGAAAATGGCATTTAACCCGATCCCGATTTTTGAATTCAACATAGGTGCAAAATTCCGTCTTTTCGATTTGACATTCCTGTGTTCGATTTGTGCAGGTATCTGACGTAAAAGCATTGTGATGTCATTAAATTCCTTTGAAAACGTCCTATATGTAACACTATTACCCTGAATTTCATGCTGGTTTCCATAGATTTTGATGACGTCACAATACGTTGACGTCAGATACCTGCACAAATGGGAAGTAACTCTGTATTTCGAAAAGACGGAATTATTTTGTCCACCCGTTCTATGCGTTATTATTTTTTGTGCGAAATGATCAGTTGAAAGTTCATACGATCTGCCAAATTTCATGACATTTTCTAGATTCGTGTATGGCAAAAATAATGTCACAAATATCCTTTTTTCCATTCTCTATAACTTTTTATTCGCGCGTGTAAAATATCTAGGAGATGCATTAACTTGAAATTAACGATAAGAAATATTTTAGTATATCGTTTGTAATCAGAGAAGCTAACTTATGATACGTTTTTCTGATTGTAAACTGTTAGGTTCATCAATCAACGACAAACTTTCGTTTCAAGATAAGAAGGTTATCTTCATAAAATACAATAAACCTTTATTGCATAACAGTTCTGAGGTTCATGACTGATGATAAGCAAGATTCGCGGGTCTTTCCGTAGTTATTAGCGTATTCGCACTACTCGGGCATTTCTGTAATTAATAGTTCTTTTTGTATCTGTGCACCAATATCTATTTAGTGCATCACATGATAAATCCTCGGAATTTCATTGGTTAAGCACGCGGGGACTATGAGAGAATAGTGCCCGGAACCCGGGCACTATTGCTTTTTGCTTAACAGAGTTACGCCCCTCGGGAAGTATTATGACGTAATGAACAATGCATGAATGTAAATAGCAATAAACGAAGTAGGGGGAAATAAAGAACACTTTCTTTGATATGTCGAGTAAATTGCAATTGATTAATTACAGTCATGTGATGCACTAAACCCATTAATGCCCGTTTGTGTGGGTACTGACGCTCGGGCACTATTCCTTCCAAAAGCAACACTATGAGAGAATAGTACCCACACAAACGGGCATTAATAGGTAAATGTTCAATGCATAGGCTACACAAATTTCATAATCGAATTTAGTACGAGTTGTTTTTTTAATTTTTGACATTTTAATTTCTGTTACTTAATATAAGTACAATAAGAGCAAATTTTAGCCTCTCCTCGTAATTATTCATATTGTTACTCAACTTTTACTATGCCAAGACGTCGTGGATCTGTTTTTTTCAATGATTAAAGGGAAGGGAATTAAGGGAAAAGAGGAGGGAGTGGGATGTATTCATATCAACATTCATATTAAAATAGACAGTGAAGGCAGGTTCGTCCAAGTTCATTGATTGCAGATGTGAAATACAATCTTTATTCTCCAATTGAAATGAACATCAACTTCTTATTTGATCTCAGCGAGGGGTTTGAATATTTCCCTGACATGGTCGCCATAACACTTTCTATATGGACATAACCTAAGACAGTGCATGTTTTTCACATATTGTTTTCATTTTCGTGCGTGAACATCGACGGCGGGTGTGGCTAGCCAAACAGGGGATGCTTACTCCTCCCGGGCACCTGGTCCCACCTCTAGATTGCTCTATTGTGGGTGCTGTTGAGATTGTCGTCGGGATCTTCTTAAACTCATTCTTATTACAGGTACCTGCATTATATCAAAGTTATATTGTGTGTGGATCTAAAAATGTATATAATATTTTAAAAGTGGGGGGTAGGGGCTCGGGTTCGAGCTCAGTTGAAGCGAGGATGTCAAACTAATATATTAGACAATTTAATACGAAGAAATCGGAAATAACAGCAGGGTGACTTGAAGTGAAAAAAGGTAGTTAATAGAGAACGAAGTTTGATCTGAACTCTGAGCTCGAAAAAGCAGTTTTTGTTTTCTTGATGAAAAGACCCTAGATTATGCGATTTGATCTGATGATGTATGATAGCTAATATTTCAGTGGGGTTTGCTCTTCATCATCATAAACAGACTGTGAATAAACTCATTGATGGAGCGAAATTCCCATAACGGTGTAAGCTCTGATCGTAACACATTGCGTAACAGTCTGTAAAAATATTTCCCGGTGGCTGTCATAGTTTAGCGCCATTTGACCTTACGTCATATTTTGACATCCCTTATCCTGTCCGTATCACAAACGACTTCTGTAAAATTGTAAGTGATTGGACCGAGCGCATATTACGTCATTGAATGTGATCTGTTATATAAATCGAATTTTGGTGATTTTTATACTATACATTTGTAGATCAGTGGCGGATTCAGCGGCCGGGGGGGGGGGGGGGCACAGGGGCACGTCCCCCTCCCGGCAGTGCCCAACGAAGGGGCACTTACGACATGCTTTTGGAAGCATCATACATGTTAAACTGTTGTTTCCTAACAAAAATCTATGGAATTAGTCAGAAATAGCCCCAAAACACTCCAGAAACCACCGCTTTGAATAAATTTTCCAAAATTTTCTCTGGGATAGATTATGCCCATTGTACATGTACGTGAACAACAAGCTACACTGAATCACGTTCATATAAGACTTTCTTCATCTGAGGGTTTGAATCATGAATAACAGTCCTATGCAAGTCATAAATGAGTTAAAGAAGATCCTAACGATAAAAATCATAAAACACACATATTTCTTTATCAAATCTTTTATTGAACCCTCTATAAAATTGACATTTTTTTCTTCCTTTTTTAACATGTTTTACATCGTTTTTAGGTCATTGTACAATTAAAATTTGGACCGGCACCTCCAAGAATTTTGCAACCAGTCAAGCATGTTTTTCTTTATTTTTAGAATCGAATTGCCAATGAATAATTATACCTTTCTATCAGGGCGATGCAGAGCACCCCATGATCTCTTGTTTTTCAAGGAAAATTATCATTTAGTTATTTTCTTTACCTTACAAAAATTAAAAACAAACAAGCATGGATAAAGAGTGATGGTTGGGGGGGGCAGTTAGATCCCGCCTGGAATTTGCAAAAATTGCTTATTTATTCTAGCTTTTGCGTAAATTAACGGCTGAACGCCCCCCCCCCCCTGGGCTGACCTCTCTGTCTATTTAAAACTTTTCTTGATCCGCCCTTTCCCTAGAAAATCCTGAACATTTTAACTTCTGCATGCCGTTCAAAAACAATACATCATCAGAATATGTCGACATTTTTTTAAATATACTAATTATCGTTATTGACACTGACTGAATCCCTTCTAAATTCAGTTCAAATACGCTTCAGATGCCTCCAAATTGCTTCATTTGTTCAAAATTTTCCCATACCCTCCCACACTCGGCCCTTCGGGCCTCGCAAGTCATTCCCATTAGAATTTGTATGTGCCCCCCCCCTCCCCAGGGCAGTTGCGGTTCTGGATCTGCCCCTGTAGATATCAATGATAACAGAGACACTGCCAATTTGTTTAGAGGTCCAGTTGGTCTCTTGGTGGGATAGGCATGTTATAATCATAAATGAGTTAAAGAATATCCTGACGATAATCTCAACAGCACTAACTATAGTTAAGTTAAAGAAGATCCTGACGATAATCTCAACAGCACTCACAATAGAGCACTATGTTGAGCATCGACGGACCTCTAGCAAGCTAGAGGTGGGATCAGGTGCCCGGGAGGAGTAAGCATCCCCTGTTGGCTAGCCGCACCCGTCGTCGATGTCAATGCACGATGAAGAAAACAGTGTATAAAATGAATGCACTGTCTGACGTTATGTCTATATAGAAAGTGCTATGGCGACCATGTCAGGGAAATATATTCAAAACACTTACTGTCAAACCCCTCGCGGGGAACTTTTTCACGAGCTCCACACGGCAAAGGGCATAAGTGTGACACAAATAAGTTAAAGAAGATCCTGACGATAATCTCAACAGCACTCACAAAAGAGCACCATGTTGAGCATCGACAGACCCCTAGCAAGCTAGAGGTGGGATCAGGTGCCCGGGAGGAGTAAGCATCCCCTGTTGGCTAGCCGCACCCGCCGTCGATGTTAATGCACGATGAAGAACACAGTAAATACTATATAAAATGCATGCACTATCTATATAGAAAGTGCTATGGCGACCATGTCAGGGAAATATATTCAAAACACTTACTGTCAAACCCCTCGCGGGGAACACCGAATTAAGCATCAAAGGACCTCTGGCAAGCTAGAGGTGGGACCAGGTGTCCGGGAGGAGTAAGCATCATGAATATAAGAATCATTTACTGTACTATTCAGATAACAAAGAACCCGAAACGTACATGTCTGATCCATGCATGCTGCATTTATCTGCTCTTTATTGATGTTATTGACTTTGAAGACGTTTATTTAAACAATGAATTCAGGAATTATGAGGTGATTGACGCATGACAAAAATAATATGTCTAAAAATAAGATGCAGAATACGGTTTAACTATCCTTCCTCTATTGTTCGATAACATATCAAGATAGTATCAAAAGGATTTCTTGAGATACAGTAATAACGTCATTCTTTGAGATTGAGTGTCTCGTCAGTAAGAAAAGGAATCATCTGCCATGAATAGAAAGTATCTTGAAATCTAATCTAGATCTTTTATCAGAGAAACCTTCTAAGATCATTTAATCATGAGGAGTGGTTCTGGGCTATCAAAAGGTTTGGTTTATCTTATCATGGGCGAATCTAGATAGCTTTTCCTTGGGTATCCAGCCAATCGAGGGTCCAGGATATGATTTTGAAATTGCGTAGAAGTGCGTAAAGGCGAAAATCATATTGCTTCTAAATTTCAGGGTTAGGAGTAGTGGTCTTTGAATACCATCCCAATCTGCGCTTGACTGTCATTCTGTTTCAGAGAAAAAACTCTACATGAAGACATTCAAGCCCAGAGCATGATACTGTAATAGTTTGGATTACATACAAATTATATTGAAGCAAAATACAGAATTCAAATTACATGTATACTCCCTTTCGAATCCCCGACTTTTTAAGTATCATAAATCTTGCAAGATGTTTCTCATATTACCAGGAGGCTAATTTAGCCATATTTTTTCGAAACATATTCAAGATTCCATATTCGTTTTCTGAAATATACGACTTACAATTTTACAATTTTATTTTCCATAGAACATTGAGAAAGTAATAAATGCCTTTTCCATTGAAGTCTATGGAGCACCCGCCTCTGTTCAATTGCACATCCCACGTCTCTCACAACATTAACTCAGAAGTTTCATTAAAAAAGTTTGGTACACGAAGGTTTATGATACCTGAAAATAATAACTAGAAAAAAGCTTACCACAGAGTCTTAAAATGATCGAGCCAATTGAAGTTTTTAGGACCATTTTTTGTCACTCAAGTCTAAAATGCGATTTTTGAATTCACAGGAATTCGTTTAGATCGACCTTTCATCCATAGCTTTATCAAATGATAATTTCATAAATGACCCGTGTTTCAATTTCCCACTAATAAGCCTATTAAGCGATATGGTTTATCATGCGATATGATTTGATTATTCAAATTCATTTACACATTATCTGAAACACGCATCTTTTGTTAAAATAGAGATATTGTGCTTTATGTGAGTGCTCTATTGTGAGTGCTGTTGAGATGTTAAGTGCTGTTGAGTGACTCTATTGTGAGTTCTGTTGAGATTTTCGTCAGGATCTTCTTTAACTCATTTATGATGAAATACACATATGAAAAATACATCTGAAGTGATATGTTCCTTGGAAAAATACAAAATGTATTGTTTCTTTCAAACAATTCAAAAAGACGACCGTAACTGCAAATCAGGAAAGCTGTAACTTCAAGCAGTAGTTACGGCCATTCGTAAGCATTTTTCTCGCAGTTAGCTATTTCTTTGTCAACTTTTCGCTTCAGATCGATTTCTAGTTATCAACAATAAATTTGTATTTGCGATTGCCATTCTTGCTTGTAAGCGCATTACTTATAATTTTGCGAGTCTTTCTTTCAATTTAGAATGTGGGATTGTAGTGTAAAGTGTCGAAAAATCAAAGGCTTTGATCGAATGGGCTCTACTAAAATGAGTGGATTTCAGATGTTCTAAAAGTTCCTTCGAATTCTTTAAAATCCACATCTGGTTGATACCTCTATGGGAATATACTGTCGAACAATATTTTTGAAGTCCAGATTTGATTTCAGATAAAACTTTCGTGAGTAAGATCAGTACAGATTTGGTAGAATATTTGTACGGATTCTTGTGCGTTTTAGGTATGCAGTATAAGTATGATAAATTTAAATCTAAATTGTTTGTGTCGAAGCCAAAGGAAGCGAGAGCTGATTTGTGGTTATCTATTACTTCAGAGGCAGAAAGGTTTATTGAGGTGTAAGTGGGATTTCCAGGTGTCGAATTTAAACCCAACTCTTTAATAAAACTGTCGAAATAGTACTTTTTGCTAGTAAATGTGTAAATCCATAACTGGCTCCTTCCACTCAAAATTACGCTGTTTGCCTGAATGACTAATGATATGTTAATGGTATACTGATATTCGGCAAGGATTGGTAAACCTTTGATGCTACCGACAAACTCAGCTGTAAAATACAAATTATTCATATCAATTTTTTTTTTTTGCATTCTCTTTACATTTTCATCTGCAGGACCTTCATTCCCATTCATTTGATATCAAACACGACTACAATACTGCAGTTAGATGCTTAGAATCAAATTAACACATGATTAATTTTTTTGGTCATCAAAGTTCTTTTTGCTAATAACTTTTTTGTTTCAAGTCCAATTTTATTGAAATTAATTTCAAAATGACCATCTCGGACAGACCTTTTCAAAAACCTAATATCAATGGTATTTTCTCGAAAAAATTGATTCATTAAATTCCGATGCCATTTTTTGGGGGAAATCCCCTAATCGCACTGTCGTCAACTTTTCTTACATCGATGTCAACTTCTGCTATATCAATCACTGTGTAGCATCACGTAACCTTAATTGGTGAAACCACGAAAAAATAAAAACCTCAGTTTGAGGGAAGAAAACAGGAACTGCAATAATTGCTATGATTAGATTTTATCTTTTCATAGCCTATATCCTTGTCTTAACTGATAATTTTACAACCATGGACTCGTTAGTAAGTAAAACGCCGTTGTTTTTACAAACATTGTGACAAAAGCTGTAGATATTAGCGTTGAAACCACCACAACATTGTGTTTAACATATTTAGACCACGACGTTCCTTTTGTCAGCATGTTTGTAAAAACTACAATGTTTTCTTGATTGACAATAAAAGAATCATCGAAATATCATATTTTACAAGGGCATCGGCTATGAAAAGATAAAATTGAATCATAACAATAATCACAGTACCTGTTTTCTTTCTTCCAAACGAGCGGTATGCCTCTATTTTGTGTTCGTGGTTTCACCAACGCTACACAGTGACAATGTAACAAATGGTAACAAACTATAATGTGATGTAAAAGGTACTTGTACACTATCCTTTCTTTAGTTATGGATAGACTACCTTAAAACATATTTAGATTGTAACACAGTGATTGAACGACAAATTGACACAGGTTTTTTGTACTGACGTACTGAGGTGACGTTCATTAGTTTACGTTCATACGCTTACCGGTGACAATGAAAATTATTTTTTTCAAATTCATGTGGCGAATTTAGTACTTTCAGTGCGATAATATCTATAAATCTGAAAAGAATCCCTATGTATTTCTTTCATATCTAAATATGTCAACGTATCTATGACAATCTTTCCCGCGCTTGTGCAGGTCCTTTCCTATTTAATGAAAATTTTCGAAACCTAAACAATATCTCCTTGATGGAATAACTCTGTCCTTAGCTGGTTCTTTAGCAGAAATTTTTGGTCAAGTATAGACTTTTGCTCTTAATAATTTCATGTTATTTGACTTAACGAGGCTGTGTACAATTAGAAAAATTTGATGACGGTGAAATTTCAAATTCTTTTTCTTAAAATGATATTTGAAGTATAACAAATAAATAACAATAATTTAATTAAAATCTCTTGCGCAGAAACATGAAAAATTTGAGAAAAATCAATATTTTGCAGTAAAAATCCCATAGGGGTCTCATTGTGAGATGCCATTATCTTTGAGATGACCCCTGCATAATACTGAACGGTCAACTTCTATTTTCTTTCCCATAAAATGAATTTTATAATACTGCAATTATATGATCCGAATTTAGTCAAAATACCTTGGGTAGAGGTTCATCATTTTCTAATTAGACCCAGCCTCGTTAACTCTTTTTTGGTTTCGAGCATCACCGATGGCATATAACTTGTTGAAATGCACATGTGCATGGTGCACTGAAAGTTTACATCAGAACATGTATTCTGTTTTTATATCCATTCAAATTATCCATCTATGTGTTTCTTGGGTCCTACGTCATGCTGTCTGTTTGTATGTTCATCTGACAGTGAGGAGGTTATTTTACACCACAATTGTCCGTTCTTCGGGACTTCTTGGATCGGAAAAGTGGGAGGGTTGTGATTAGATCAGATTAAACATATTTATTGCAATCAAATATAACATTGCATTGGATTGTGCACAAGTTGTCCAACTTAGATTTGCCCTCAGGAAGGTTGTGCGCAGGTAATGCGGATAACCACACCGTCTGCTACTTGCGTCGGCACCGGTTTCCCATTGGTCTCGTTGGTTTACATGTGTGGTCTTTTGTGTTTCATGTTTCTATGGTGTGAGATTTTGTACATTGACCCTTTGACGTCTGGTTCTGTTGGTGCCTGCTCTGTGTTTTTGCATTGGGTATTGGGCTTTGTAGTGGGTTCCGCAACCGAGTGTTGTTGGAGATCCTCTCCTTTCTTCCATATTGACAACATATGTAAAATATCAACCCCTTATAAAAAAAATAAATCAAACTTATCATGAAGTTATATACATTTGACCTTCAGTAGGCACATAAAAGAATTTTTGAAGAAACAAGATATCCATTGAGAAAAATACAGGACGCAGGTTGCTGGGCATAGGACATACTTACAATACAACATAGTACAGAGGACGTGAACAGAATAAAGATATAACAAAGGAAGAATCAAAGTACAAAAATGAAAAAAATCAAAATTATTCACTAAGGTACAGTTACAAAACATACAGATCCAAAAAGAAACAGTTTAAAAGAGGTTCTGGGTCCTTCCCCTTTTAGAATATGTTAAAAATGTTTGATATACTTTTAACCTTTTCATTTTCATTGGTTGAATAACCCTAAGAGCAGCTATTTCCCCTGGGAAATATGTTTTTGTCATCCGTGCTTGTCCATTGTTCCATTTTCCATAACTTGTTATACCGTGTTTTTCTCATGGTTGCCATGAAGTTTATATGGAGATTCCAGTACAGATATTTAGAGCATAAATGATGAACTGTAGGCTTATAAGTACTGACATCTAATGAATATTACTTTCTCCTACACATCTGGATAATGTCACATCAAAAACATGTTCTCTCCCATCCATCTCTTGCATATCTCACTTTCAAAAATATACGAGCAATCAAATGTCTAACAATAACCTAACTTAACAGCAGTCGTCTGTGCTATAAATTCATCTCTTAAAATCTAGGAAGTGTTTTGCAGCGCCTATCTCGATTAGAAGTACATGAAAATAATTCTATATCAGTGTTATACCCCATTAAATTCGGCAATAACTTTATATCTTTTTAATTAAAGAAGATTTGATAAACGAAAGTGGAACGTGATAGGAAAGGGTCTTAGTGATAACTGCTTCGCGGTGTCGACCACTGTTTTTATTTTCATTTGAATAATTAACACTCCGTGTTTTTACATTTTTCCTCCCACAGGCTGTATTGAATTTTAGTATCTTGATCTATTTTATGATAAGAAGTGAGTGAAAGAATGAGATTTCACGATGCACTTAATATTTTTTTCAATAGAAGATATATTTCAATATTGGTTAATCCAACCACTAGGGTGGTACAAAAAAAAACGTATCTCTGCCAGGCTCGTGGACAATCCAGTGTTAAACCGAAGGATATCATACCTCTGGTTTCATGGTATTTAATACATTTTTGGATATAACTAGGCTTACAAGTAAGCTACTTGTTCAGGATTATGTTACACAACAGCTGAAATCATCATCGAGGAAATTCTTCGGTCGCTACGGAGATGTAATAAAAGCATATGAGATTCCCATTTCCAGAATGATCAGTGACATAATCTACATTCAATGGCTGTCATCATCACCAAACAAGACATACTTACCTGATATGTACATCAAAATGTACAACAAGACAATCACCGAATTTGACAGGTTTCCATGGAGATATTGCGACGGATGTTGCATGCAATCAGGAGACGCTTACTCTCCCGGGCACCTGGTCTCACTTCGGAATTTTGTTCATTCTGAGGTTCGCAACCGTTCCTGTGGAAAATCTAATGATTTTGCCTTGCCTTCTCGACTATGAGTCTGAGTAAATGATGGGTACTTCTGTGCTGCTTTGGCTATAATATATTGTTTAGATTAAGTATCAATAGATCAATACCCGAAACGTGCATGTCAGATCCGTGCTGCAAATTATTTTTGATGACGTTTAACATTTTGACACTAGTATTGAAATATATTTGATGACGTTTAAATATATTTGATGACGTTTATATTTGATGACGTTTAGTATTGAAATAAATTTGATGACGTTTAACATTTTGACACAAGTATTGAAATATATGTGTAAATACTCCATTTGATGACGTTTAATATTGAAATTATTTTGATGACGTTTAACATTTTGACACATGATGACGTTTAACATTTTTATATGTAAATACTCCGTTTGATGACGTTTAATATTGAAATAAATTTGATGACGTTTAACATGTTGACACATGATGACTTTTAATATTTTGACACTAGTATTGAAATATATTCGTAAATTCTCCGTTTACCAAATTTTGTAAATCATTTAGCATTGTTTAGAATTTTAAACATCTACAAGATTCAATAGCATCATTTAAGGACAGATCTATTTGCAGCATGGACAAGACATGCACATTTGGGGTACTTAACCCTCGCCAGTGATCCTCTATCTAACGATGTAATATGGCCAAAAAGTGTGAAAGTTATTATATCCAAAAATGTACCGAAAAACGCAGCAGGATGGATGAGATATGATGCTACAGGACCCATGTTTTAGAAATTTCAAGAAATGTTGATAACAGAAATTTTCGAATGCGTTGAAGAAACGATCAACCAAACTAAATGGTATATTGCTTATGCTCTTCTAATGTTTATTGTCATTATTATATCATAGTTCTGTCCGTGGCTGGATTTTTGGCATAATTGTAGGTCATATAAAAAATTCTTATTTCAATATTTAGATTTCCCCCTTTTCGAGCTTTAGCATTACTGATGAGACATTACTTGTTGAGATTCGCATATGGTGCATTGAAATTTTACAATGAAACAAAGGAGGGGATCTCCAACAACACCAGGTTGCAGCACCCACAGCAAATCCTCAAAACACCTAATTCAAAAGCACAGAGCAGACAAGCACAGGGAGAGACGCAAAAAGGACAAGGAACGTCGAACACATTTTTCGATACCGATAAATTCACGTATTCGCTATTCTATATCTGAATTTTGTTCGCTGAACAATGAGTGTATGCCATATACAGACATATAATGCCTCTATTGCAAAAAATGATCTCGAAATTGTTAGAATTGAAATAATTTTTTTTTCATTCACAAAACCAATTCATTCCTGATAATACGTCCTGATGTTACAGGGTATACTGTTCAGGATCGTTGTCCATGCACAGCACAATTAGTGACCGACCATTTCTGAAGGTTTTCAATGTTTTTCCCCATGGGTCAAAATAAGAACAATATTAAAGAAAAAATGTTGATGTAAAACATAACCATTGATCATGAATTCAAAAATGAAAATAATTCATAAAAACATTGGAGAAATTCAGGGGACACTAAATGCTCAAAGAAATTCTACAGTATCTACAGTAGCTCTACACGATTACTAGACTAGTATATCATGGCTGCTTAATTAATTCTGATATTCTAAATGTACAGTTATAGTTCTCAAATCCATGTAATACCCATGGGTCAAAATAAGAACAATATTAAAGAAAAAAGGTTGATGTAAAACATAACCATTGATCATAAATTCAAAAATGAAAATAATTCATAAAAACATTGGAGAAATTCAGGGGACACTAAATGCTCAAAGAAATTCCACAGTACCTACAGTGGCTCTAACACGATTACTAGACTAGTATATCATGGCTGCTTAATTAATTCTGATATTCTAAAAGTACAATTATAGTTCTCAAAATCCATGTAATACCGACACGTAAAAAATGAACGAGATGAAAAAGCACCCTCCGTAACATAATCAAATCATTTAAGTTTCTATAATTCATTTGAAATATATCTAAATTTCAGAAAGACTGGACACATGAAAAAAAAAGAAAAATATACATTTAACGCTAAACATCTAAGATTAAAAAATGGCCTACCTGTCGAATGGTTCCAGCATGCTATCAATCCACAGTGTGTGACTGTTGCCCTCGTATCAAAGGTGAAATACATCATTGAACGTGTATTATATAAACGACTATCACTGTTAGCAATAACAAAGAACAGAATTATTATTATCTATATAACATGTATTTATAATGAAAGTATGGATGCAATGTTAACACAATGTGTTTATTTTCAAGCGCAGGCACGGGCATGGATTATATACAAAGTATACATTACATTCTACGCCGAGCGGCTCGCTTTCAAAAAACCTAACTGATGAAAGTTTCGGATAATGGTAATATTAATATTGATTCATAGCATATAACCGTGATAGATAGTCAAGCTGTTTTACGTTAAAAAAATCTGGAAATCACCTTCATCATTTCAAATAAGGAACCAAGATATAGAAATTCTGGACATCACCTTCATCATTTCAAATAAGGAACCAATATATAGAAATTGATACTTTCAAACGTTGTTTCATATCTTAATTAATCTATTTATCTATTGATTTTGTCTACTATTATCATGATGGCGGAAGTTGCGCAAATATCTAAAAAAGTTATTCTCGTTCATAATCCAAATGGGGGTTACAGAGAGCAAGAGGTTTGCCAGACAAAATTTACATTTGTATTTTCTCAGAATGCCCATAAAACGCTAGAAATGAAACTTAGCATTCATTGGCACAATGCCTACTAATTCAATATTTTGTATGCTGTGTACAGCTTCTAACTTAATTAAACTAAAACATGGACAATAAATCCAAAAATGCATAAACCAGTCCGGTCAGAAGTGGGTGGGGCCCTGCTTATGAATGTTAGAAAATTATACGTAAAATAATAAATAGAATCATTTTTATCTATTTCTAAAAAGGGGGTTTCCTAACAACCCCGACTATCCCTGTTCATCGCATCTTGATTTCATCTTTTTGATATGTATCGATCACTAGTCGGAAATATCAAGCTTTTGGTGCTTATTTAAAAGACGGAATGTGGATGGGAATATAGTCAAAATTTAACTAATTCATAAAATTCACGAAACTGTCAACCCTTGCATCTCCACGGACGTTGCCATTATCAGGTATACTACCAATGAAAATTTGCAGTTATGCTCAAATTGACCCTTCCGAACACGGGAAAAAATTGAGAAATTCCATGACGTCACAATGCAATTTCGATGTTTGACCGAGGTTCTAAGCTTGTTTCTCCGAGGTTAACACATGGTAAAAGCATTGTGACGTCACGAAATTTTGCATTTTTTTCCCGCAGTCGGAAGGGTCAATTCGCAGCCATCGTGTGCTTTATCTATTTTAGTGTATTGAAACTTTCCTGTGATGGCAAAATAATCTGACAGAAAATACAACATCGGTGGATAATTAAATGTATCGTCCAGCTGGCGATTGGGATGTACCAGTAGTTGTAAACATACTTTGTGCGACAAAGTATGTTTGGTCGTGTTCTGATCGTTTCTTCAACACAATCAAAAAATTTCTGTTATCAAAATTTCTTGAAATTTTAAAACATGGGTCCTGTAGCATTATATCCCACCAATCCTGTCACGTATTTTGGTACATTTTGGACATAATAACTTTCAAAAGTTTTGGCCATTTACATTTTTAGATTGAGGATTAGTACCCGAAACATGCATGTCTGGCCCATGCTGAAAATTATCTGTTCTTTAATAATGCTATTGAATTTGAAGACGTTTAACATCTAGGGGGTATTTTTTTCTTATAGGATTCAGTCTGACAAAAACCTAACCACTATATATATACGTCCAAATAACTGTCAATGGCTTGGTTTTGGTAAGATGTCTCGGACTGCTTCATAAACATTCATGATGGATCTTTCCATTAGTATAACACGGTACCGGCTGGCATATGTTGCACAGCTCTTCATATTCAAGATACTCTTCATGACTAGCTTATCATACCGTTTCCTTTAACTGATACAAAAAGAAGTCTTTGTTGGTTGCCTGTCTCATTAGATGAAGAAAGTTTTACTAATCTAGCATGTTCCAATAAATAATTTACAGACCCAGGCAAGGCAGAATTCACCGATTGCTCATTGGTCTCGTCGGTTTGTGTTAAGTGTTTGAAGTTGGGTTTTATGTTCCTTGTCCCTACTGCGTCTCTCTCTCTCTGTGCGTTTCTGCTGTGTTTTGCATTGGGTGTTTTGCTGTGGGTGCTGCAACCGAGTGTTGTTGGAGATACCCTCCTTTCTTTCATATATATAGCATCAAACAAGAAAGGAGGGGACCTCCAACAAATCTCGGTTGCAGCACCAACTGCAACACACTAAACACCCCATGTGAAAACACAGAGAATACATATCTTCTTCCTGTTTGGGCACCTGATAGCCCTCTATTGGGTCAATTGGCTGTATTGATGTTATATTGCGGGGAAATCATTCGCCAACTGCCCGTTACAAAGTATTCTAGCCAGGCCGTTCCCCTCTGGGGTGCCTCATAGCCCTTCTATTATTTTAAGGGGCGGAGTACTACCCCATTTTAATGCCCACCCTCCACTTGTGTATGTGTGTATACATGTATGCAGGAGGGATGTATAATTATGTACTGCTTGGATGGTCCGTATTTCCAACGGCTTTTACAAGGTGCCACCACACCTGGATACCCTTGCCGCAGCATGAACGCAGGAACCCAACCGGGCCCTTTATAGTCCCCCCGGTCAGGAGACTCGGTAGGGACGAGCGAATGGATATGACTTTCAACTCTCATATGACTACACCGGGATTCGAACCCCGGTCGTCTGCGTGAGAGTTGAACGCCTAAGCCACTCGGCCATCTCTACCTTATACAGTAAGAGACAAGGAACAGCAAACGAGACATCAAACATAAAAGACAACACATAAACCAACGAGACCCATGGGCAATCGGTGCCGACTTAGGACGGTCATCAGCAACGTTAGTAACAGATGGTGTGGTTATCCTGGATTACTGGATCTTCCCACTTTTCCGGTTGCCCAAAGGTCTCGAAGAACGCACAATTGTTGTGTAAAATAACCTCCTCACTGTTAGATGACCATACAAACAAGACAGCACAACGCAGGGGTCAAAGGAACACAGATGAATATGTAAATATATATAACAATAGGGTAGGGGCGTACGAAATGCAGTCCGTGCTCTGTCGGCTGTAGCGAGCTCATGCATGTTATCACCCGAGGAGTCCGACTGACATTCAGAACTGAACTGAATTTTTTACTCTTCACCTTTGCAAAGCAATGGTACACAGAGATTCAGAGAGGACAGGTGGTCGGGACCCTGTCTTCTCTAAAGAGGTTTGGACAGGGCCCTTCATGGAATTGAGTCCCGTCGTCACAGTCGGTAGAGTGCAAGTCTTAAGGATGCGCTGGTACAAGACTGTAGATTGGTCCAATACCAAGCCGAGTGTCCGTCTAGTGACATTAGGATCATATCCACCGTATAAAAGGCGTTTGATGATTCCGTCGATGGATATACGAAAACCAAACCAACAAACAACGGACATACCAAAACCACACCAACAAACAACGGACATACCAAACCACACCAACAAACAATTAGATAGAATGAAAATAGACTACGAAACAACGCAAATACTTTTTTTTTTGAAACACGGAAGTTTACACGTACAGTGTATTATTTTTCATGTTTCAAGTCATGTATCGCTATATTTATCGTCAGTTTTTGCTTACTTTCTACTTTTCAAATATCTCAAATTACTGGAACACACATCTATAATAAATATTGTGGCATTCATCATGTTCGTGTCAGTCATGTTTTGCATTGTTGATGGAGAAATGACATGCTTGTTGATGTTTTCGTGTATGAATGGTATAAACTATGCTATATAATTTGACCTCGCCCTATCTGAAATGAACTTGATAGGTTGTCAGTGCGGAAGGGTTGTTTGCAAATAAATCATGAAGTTATGCGAGGGTCCCAATGTTATGCACCAAAATATGTCATTGATGTTTGAAGTTCTCTTGGTTAATATGCCTAAACTATCTTGGAAAAAAAAATTGTGTCATGATGACAATAATGATATAAAGAAGATCCTGACGACAATATCAACAGACTCACAGTATACAGCACCAAGCTAGAGGTAGGACCAGGTGCCCGGGGGAGTAAGCATCCCTTGTTTGACTAGCCGCGCCGTCGATGTTCACGCACGAAAATGAAAACAATATCTGCAAAACATACACTGTCTGAGGTTATGTCTATATAGAGAGTACTAAGTTCTGGACAGTGTCTATTTGGATTTTTTTACATTCACGGGATTTGACCTTTTCTTCATGATTGAAGCTACATGTGTTTCTATCAAGCAGTAGATACTTACTCTCCCGTGGCATCTTTATCAAGTTTCATACAAATTCTACGAAATTTTCAAGAATTTTCAAAGCTTTCATTAAACTCATATTTCATATATACTATCTTCCATTCAGGTTATATCATTTTTTCTTATATATCCTTTCTACACATATGCACTCTACGTAAATTCGGGAAACAGACGTTTCAAAGAGAAAGGAAGCCATAAAAATTACCAAAAATTTAAGTTAAAAAAATCTAAGAAAATTTGTAAAACAATGCAACAATTTTTTTGTATTACTATAAACCGTCTTTAATTCGCGGTGTCTTAAGTTCGCGAAGACGAGTGAAGTGAATGGTTCACGGCGTTTTATTTTCGCGACATCGTATTTACGTAACTTACTTCCGTATTATTACTATACATTTATTAGGACATATTCGCGGCATTTTATATTCGCGAATCGAATGACCTTGCGAATATCACGAAAATCAAACGCTCGCGAATAAAAGATGGTTTACAGTATGTCCAATGGTGATTCACTATTGCTTCTTTTTAGAATGTTTTTCAGTATGGTCGATTAATGATATGTCGAGGTGTAACATCACTGTCTAATTCATGTTTAATGATGCGTTGGTTGTAACCTAGGTTGTTCAAGTAGGAGGGCTGGTGTATATGTTGTGAGCCTCGTATTGAAGGAGATACACATGGATGTTCTTTTAAATCCTGCTATTCTCTGACTATTTAAGGTCATGTTCCCAAGGACTGGTCTCATTTCGTGAATTTAAATCGACGAGGTAACACTCTAAACAAGACAAGTTACTTTTGCGAAATGGACAAAATCGGTGTAAGGGCAGTGATCTTATATATGCATAAAAAAGGTTTTAAACATAAGGATATTTTAATGATGTAGTAACAACACTAGGGAAAGATGCCCTTTCATATGTTAACGTAAAAAGGCGGATAGCGGAATTTAAGCACGGCAAACAGAGCCTCGAGGACGACCCCGTCCTAGAAGGGCTGTCACTGTTGCAACTCCAGAAATGATCAATAAAGTCCATGGTATTGTTATAACTGACAAACGCGGTTCAGAAAGATATATAGCCGGTACAATTGGCATTTCACAGGAAAGATAGTCCGTGAGCCAGAGGGGTTGGTCGGTACCATCTGGGGTGAATAAATCTTATGTTGATATTATGATAGATATACCCAAGAGGTTTCAGAAAATGCATGATAGCATTTGATCAAAGGTAGCTAAAGGGGTAAACAAGAGTTATTGCCCTTGCGTACTTGCCAAATAATGATTTTTTTCTGGAAAAAAAATATAACTTAAATAAGGATGGTGATTTTAAAAATTGGAAAGTGTAGATATGTAGTATCTTTTGTTCTCTTTCAGATGAAATAAGTTGCATATTCAAATTGCTATTTTTATTGTGTCTTTTGGGGTAAAAAATTCCAATTTTAGCAAATATTCACAGAAATTCGAGGAATTTCAATTTATTCCTGCTTCTCAGTTCCTCGATATTGCATATGATCGTCCAATGATGATTTCAAAACGTATTTAAAGTCTCCTCTTTCAATTGACATACAATTTTCATTCTTATTTGCAAAATCCTCGAAATTGATGTTTTTATACACTGAACACTAATTTTAATTTTGCTGTATATTAATTTAAAGAACCCTTATTACTTATGAAAGCAATGATGGAAAACTATTTTCTAATGTAACTTTTCACACTCATTAAAATTATATATGTTTTACTAACATTTCATTCAAAATCAAAGTGTTTTTGTGGAAAAAAACGTATATTTTCATTTAAAAATCGCTGATTATTGGGGAATATTTATTGAATCGATAGAAATTCTTTAAATGATAGCAGGAATGTATTTTCAACTGTAATTATTTAGGTTCACCCATAAATGACATGTTTGAAACATAAAAGGTATATTTTCTACTTAATTTTAGGGCAAAATGCTTGTTTTTGTCTAAGAATGACAAATTTCTGGGAAAATTCTATTAATTAATTATCTTTGCTAAAACTATAGATTTAAAGCTTTTATCATTTAGAAAGTAATCATCTTGTCAGATGATTGTGGAATTAAATGTAATATTTCATTAAAACCAACATTTTTGGATAAAATATGTATTTCTTATGCAAAAACCACCTATTTTGAGAAAATAAGTACTAGCTCTTTTAATCTGCCTAAATTGATATATTTTAGCTTTGATGTAATGCTGTTTCTTATTATAAATGGATAGGAATGTCATTTGATAACTGAAATTTATTTTACATGTTATTTTGGGGCAAAAATCCAAATTAATAAGCAAAAATAACTTATTTCTGGAATATTTTTTTAAAATTTATATTTTTCATTTCATCAAAGCAGGAGAGGTTTCATATGATTTGATGGCATAAAAGTGATCAAGTTTAATGAGTTAGAGGAGGTTTCTTTCATTATCTTGCTATTTTTAGGGGGAATCTAAATTTTTATTTTAAAATCGCTGATTTCTGGAAAATCTTTATTACTATGAAAAGTGTCATTTTCTTTTTATATTCAAAAGTGTTCCTGGTTATATCATAGTTTGCCCTTGTAAGTCATATGCATTTCAAGTATCCTCCGTTTATTTTATTTATTTCCGTTAAATTCGTATTTTGGGGCAAAAAAATATGTTTTATATACAATTATAGTCTAAAATTATGTCTCATATTTCAAACTATTACTATTGTCTTCTGTTTTTCCTATTCAACTTTTTAGTTTTTCTAAACTTACTCAACATTTTATTCTTATGTTTTGAAATGTTACTATTAGTATGTTTGGGGTAAAAATAAATTTTTAAAAAGATGGAAAAGCAAGCTCTTAATAAACAAAATGTGATTAAACACATTTCGAGGTTATATATTGCAAGAATTTTGAGAATAAAAGCTTGCTTTTCTTTGTGACCTGTGAAGACCTTATGTACCACAAGGCACGGAGAAGATACGCACATGTAACAGGTTTCTTTGTGACTTAATATTCAATGATATGTATTTTACCCCAAATATAAAAATATACACAAAATTTAAGAGAAATGATAAATAAGTTTAGAAAGAATAAACAGTTAAATAGGAAATGCAGAAAATAAAAGTCATAGTTTGAAATATGATACTTTCTATAGTAATTTTCTTGATTTAGGCTATATATTTATATAAAAAAAATATTATTTGCCCCAAAATACCCATTAAATTAACAGAGAATACTTAAAATGTATTTGACTTACAAGGACAAACTATGATATACCAAGGAACACTTTCGAATATAAATAATAATGACCTATTTCATAGTAATAAAATTATCCCAAAAATCAGTGATTTTAAAATACAAATTGAGATTTTCCCCCAAAATAGCAAGATAATGAAAGAAATCTCCTCTAACTCATTAAACTTGATCACTTTTATTCCATCAAATTATATGAAACCTCTCCTGCTTTTATAAAATAAAAAAAAATTCACAAAATGTTCACAGAAATAAGTGATTTTTGCACATTAATTAGGTTTTTTGCCCCAAAATAACACATAAATTAAATTTCAGTTATCAAATGACATTTCTATCCATTTATAATAAGAAATAGCGTAACGCCAAAGCTTGAAGATATCAATTTAGGCAGATTAAAGGAGCTTGTACTTATTTTCTCAAAATAAGTGGTTTTTGCTTAAAAAAATAAATATTTTATCAAAAAATGTTGGTTTAAATGAATAATTACTTTTAAGATCATAATCATCCGACAAGATAATTACTTTTTAATGACAATTGCTTAAAATCTATAATTTAAGCTAAGATAATGAATTAATAGTATTTTCCCAGAAATCTGTTATTTTTAGACAAAAAAACAGGCATTTTGCCCCAAAATTTAGTAGAAAATATACCTTTATGTTTCAAATATGTATTTCATGAATGAACCTTAATAATTACATTTTAAAATACATTCCTGCTATCATTTTAAGAAATTCTTTAGATTCAATAAATATTCTTCAGAAAACAGCAATTTTTGGATGAAAATTACATTTTTTTCCCCAAAACACTTTAATTTTGAATGAAATATCAATAAAACATATATAATCTGAAAAGTTAAATTAGAAAATAGCTTTCAATCATTGCTTGCATAATAAGATAGGGTTCTTTAAATTAATGTACAGAAATCGAACATTTCTAATTGAAAATACAGTTTTCTGTATAAAAACTCAAATTCGAAGATTCTGCAAAAATTAAGAATACAAAATATATGTCATTTGAAAGAGGAAGCTTCAAAGATGTTTTTCAAATCATCATTGGACGATCATATGTAATACTGAGGAACTGAGTAGCAGGAATAAATTAAAATTTTCTCGAATTTCTTTGAAATTTTGCAAAAATTCGACTTTTTTACCCCAAAACACACAGTAAAAATAGGAATGGGAAATTGAAACTTATTTCATCTGAAAGAACACCAAAAATACTACATATTCAAACTTTTCAATTTTTTCAATCATCAATCATATAAAATTTATAACTTTTTTCCTATTTTCATTGATTTTCGACTAAAAAACAAGGTTCCCCCCCCCCAAAAAAAAATTGCCTTAGCTACCTATTATTCATTGCTATCACACATTTTCAAATACTAGAGATATCCATCTATCAGAATATATTGGTGTCGTTTATTCACCTCGGGTGGTACCAATGACCCCGAATTTGGGGGTCTGGCTCACGGACTAAGAGTACACTCCATTCAGACTGAAGATCTTGAAATGAGAAACTTAAGCTTTCAGTCCGTTGGGTACCAAGACTTCTGACATTTGATCAGAAGCACACCAGGCGCATTTATTGCGTGCTAATCTTAATCTTTTTGATGGAGATCCTGTCAATTTTCTTCCAATATTTATCACTATGGATGAAACATCATTTTATCCCAGTCTAAACAGTGGAAGCATCCTGGTTCACCCCGGCCAAAGGCTATTAATTCAGCTGGGAAGGTTATGGCCTCGTTTTTCTGGGATGCAGAAGGTATTCTGCTGATAGATTAGGACTGAAGGTCCTGAACGATACTTCTATTCAAAATTTATAGTCAGCACTGATGAATGTTGAATAATTTTATTGTTTATTGAGTGCTGTTGAGATTATCGTCAGGATCTTCTTTAACTCATTTATGTAATGATGAATTGATGATGATTTTTTTTATACATAGGATGCATAATGCAGCTTATAATAATTTTCATTTCTATAAACGGCATAATTTATAAACTGTTTATATTTACTATAAGTGGTATACTTTAATTACATTTTATTCTGACGACTTAAACCCGGAGCAGTGCCTTATTTAAAATTGAATTAACCCATTTGGAAACTAGAAAGACCATGCATGCATGTTTAAAATAGAAACTAGAAAGACGTTAAGACCATGCATGCATGTTTAAAATCACTTACAATCTACAATATATATGATAAATGAGCGGTTACATGTAGTACCAGCATAACTTTAAGTTTATTATCACAGGTTATTTCCAAAAATTCTCATTTTAATTTCTAGAATTTCCTATTTCTTTTAACAAGATCATGATTCGTTTCTACTTTCATTTCTCTTCGGTATATACATCCTGTACATAGGGAAGACAACTCTTACATTGTATAAGTTAAAAATTACTACGCCACCGACGAGCAGTGAAAGCAAGAAATGAATAGTTGATTTTTAGTGATGCATATACTTTATATGCAATTGAAGAAACTTTTTTCCAAGAAGGAGGATAATCTTGATCTTGCATGTGTCAGACAGCAAATTCCTAAATTAGAATAAGCACTATATTTTGAGTCGTATGGATTTGATGCAAATCGGGAATGTCTCAACTGTTACGATAACATAAGGAGACTGCCTGAAAGGAAGTATCCTAATAAAGCCTACGCTCACGCAGCAAGATACGCCCGTTGGGATTTTTTTCACAACACCAAAATATCTAAGTCCCATAACTCTATAAGGACAAATCGGATGAACCTGAAAATCAAAAGGCGGCTTCCTCTTCAAAGTCTGATCACAATGTACAAATATCATGTAAATCCGTTGACGCATATTCAAGTTATTGCGTTCCATGCACCTATATTTTGCCCTAAGCTTAACATGTATGTGCATATAACCCCCCCCCCCCCCAATTACACATAATTTCTGGATAATGTGACAAAAAATTTAAGAATATGTTATATATGTGAAAGAATATCCTTTCTACTTGAAGTATACAAAATTTCAAAACATTATGACCAGAAATACATTTTTAAAGAATTTTTAACTATTTTAGTAAATTTTACATTGTATCTAAAATATCTAAGTCCCATAACTCCGTAACGAGAAATCTGATGAACCTGAAAATCGAAAGGCGGCTTCTTCTTCAAAGTCTGATCACAATGTAGAAAAATATCATGTAAATCCGTTGACGCATATTCAAGTTATTGCGTTCCATGCGCCTATATTTTGCCCTTAGCTTATCCCATTACAAATATCTCAGTTATGCGACCAAAAAATTAAAAACCCGTTACATATGTCAAAGAGCATCCTTTCTACCTTAAGTATACAAAATTTCAAAACATTTCGATCAAAATAGATTTTTAAATAATTTTTAACTGTTATAGTATATTTTCAATGTATTTTAAAATATCTAAGTCCCATAACTCTGTAACGACATATCGAATGAACCTGGGAATCGAAAGGCGGCTTCCTCTCCACAGTCCAAACATGATGTATGAATATCATGAAAATCTGTTGACGCATATTCAAGTTATTGCGTTCCATGCGCCTATATTTTGCCCTTAGCTTAACATGTATGTGCATATAACCCACCCCCCCCTTCCTATTACACACAATATCTCGATTATGCGACCAAAAAAATAAACATAGTGTAATCAAAGATTACGAAGCTCACCTCGTGGCAGCAAAGTTCAATTTAAACATATCTCTAAGTACATGTATATTAAGAAAATCACTCAAGTGGAAAAAAGTAGGTCAAGGTCATTTCATGAAAGTTTGATCAAAGATACATCTAATATGCAAGTTTGGTACATGTAGCACTTATACTTTGCTCAATATTGGCCTTTAAAGGCAAAATCACTCAAGTGGAAAAAGTAGGTCTAGGTCATTTTATGAAAATTTGATCAAAGATACATCCAATATGCAAGTTTGGTACATGAAGCACTTATACTTTGCTCAATATTGGCCTTTAAAGGCAAAATCACTCAAGTAGAAAAAGTAGGTCAAGGTCATTTCATGAAAATTTGATCAAAGATACATCCAATATGCAAGTTTGGTACATGTAGCACTTTAACTTTGCTCAAAATTAGCCTTTAAAGGCAAAATCACTCAAGCGGAAAAAGTAGGTCAAGGTCATTTTATGAAAGTTTGATCAAAGATACATCCAATATGCAAGTTTGGTACATGTAGCACTTAAACTTTGCTCAATATTGGCCTTTAAAGGCAAAATCACTCAAGTGGAAAAAGTAGGTCAAGGTCACTTTATGAAAGTTTGATCAAAGATACATTCAATATGCAAGTTTGGTACATGTAGCACTTATACTTTGCTCAATATTGGCCTTATAAGGCAAAATCACTCAAGCGGAAAAAGTAGGTCAGATGCTGCATCCGATGCATGGGTTCACCTCAGCCTCCCAAGATGAATCCCTTGTTCAAGTTTGGTTACTGTAGCATCAGTACTTGTCAGATACTGAACTACCCCAAAAACTTTAACCAGACATTGACAAGTCATTCAACCAGAAAATGTAGGTCAGATGCTGCATCCGATGCATGGGTTCACCTCAGCATCCCAAGATGAATCCCTTGTTCAAGTTTGGTTACTGTAGCATGAGTACTTTGTCACATACTGAACTACCCCAAAAACTTTAACCAGACATTGACAAAGTCATTCAACCGGAAAATGTAGGTCAGATGCTGCATCCGATGCATGGGTTCACCTCAGCATCCCAAGATGAATCACTTGTGCAAGTTTGGTTACTGTAGCATCAGTACTTTGTCAGATACTGAGTTACCCCAAAAACTTTAACCGGACACGTACGCGGACGGGGACAGGGACGGGGACGACGACGGGGACGGGGACGCCGGGGTTATAGCATAAGCTCATCTCAACTTCGTCGAGGTGAGCTTAAAAAAACCCGTTACATATGTCAAAGAACATCCTTTCTACTTGAAGTATACCAAATTTCAAAACATTTCGACCAGAAATAGATTTTTAAATAATTTTTAACTATTTTAGTATATTTTCACTGTATTTTAAAAATCTAAGTCCCATAACTCTGTAACGACAAATCGGATTAACCTGAATATCGAAAGCCGGCTTCCTCTCCACAGTCCAATCATTATGTATAAATTTCGTGAAAATCTGTTGACGTATAATCAAGTTATTGCGTTCCATAGGCGGACGGACAGACGGACGGACTTCGCCATACCATAATACGACCCGTCAAATGACGGGCGTATAAAAAGGACAAACAATCAATGGTATATACTATGCATCACTACAGACACAATTACGGGAAAATATTTAACTTAAGCGCCTCGGAAAGCTCACTAGTTAAGCCGGGCTTCCACTGTCGCGAATGCAGAGGCGATAGAGCTACGATAAGGTGATTTTGTTTAATGGTAGCGCATTCTCCTCTCAATCGCGGGCATTCTCGTCTCATCGTGTCACTATCGTGTCATGTTCTCCTGCATTCTCCTCTGTTCGCGGCACCGACGCGAATGTTTCAAACTGTTTAAAACATTCGCGTCTGAATTCTTATTCGCCTCACACTCGCGGCACATGCGCAGCGCATTCGCCTTGCATTCTCCCCATTCGCAGCGCATTCTCCTCACATTCGCGTGCATTCTTGTTCCAAAGGTGGAGGAGAATGAGCCACGATAGAGCCACGATAGAGCCACGATAGAGCCCCGACAGAGCCCCGACAAGAAAGAATCTGACGCGAATGTGATGCGAATGCGCCGAGAATGTGACACTAATGAAAAAATCAACGCGATTCAGCCATGATCTCGACACGATAGTGACACGATATTGCCACGATAGTACTACATACACACACGACTGTGACATTATCTCAGAGTTGATGTAAAAGTGTGCAGATCAATGTTTTGAAAACTTTGACAATGCCTTTCAAGAGAAAACAACATGGAAAGAGGTCAAAGTCAACAAAGGGTATTGATGCTCCTGGATATGTCAAATGGTTTTGATTTTGCTCTTGTCACATTCTTGTCATGATCGCAGCGCTATCGGGTTAAAGTCGTGTCTCAATCTCCTGCATCGCAGCGCTATCGGGTTAAAGTCGTGTCTCAATCTCCTGCACTCGTCTCTCATTTGCCTCAGTGTCTTTTTATCGTGGCACATTTGTGTCGCATTCTCCTCTATTCTTATCACACTCGCCTCACTATCGTAGCGGACGCATAGCATATTCTTGTTGCATTCGCGGCGCTATCGTGTGCCTATCGCGCCAAGAAATACTTCATGAGAACAGACAAGAATGTGACACGATTGTTCATTCGCCTCTGATTGTATCTCATTCTCCTCTACATTCGCGACAGTGGAAGCCCGGCTTTAAAGGTGTGTTGTGCTATTGTTCATAAGTCTGTCACTGCCATGGCTGCCATTCATGATTGTGGCTTTGATTGTGCATCTGACTTATTCACCAGATCTTGCTTCATCAAACTCTTTCATATATTCCCAGAACTGAAAGCAGCTACTATTAATATTGATGTCATACTTGCAGTGGATGGCTTTCTCAACAGTCAAGAAAAGTAGTATTGAGGCCCTTAAACACTGGTGGCAAAAGTATATAGATACTGAAGGGGACTATGTAGAAAAATAATGCAAAATGTCTGATGAAATTCAAATCCTTCAATTCGAGGCTCACAACATATCAATCAGCCCTCGTAATAATTACGGTGTAACATCACTGTCTAGTTCGTTTATCATGATATCTTGCTTGAAACCTAGGTTGTTCATGTATCTTTCTCTGAAATACTGCCATCAAATTTGACTCCTTAAAAATTTCTCGGTTTTATTTTTCTCCACATTGTTACATTATAACTTAATATATAACAATAAAATTTATGTAAGTACATATAGCCAGAACTATATAATCATCCCACATGGAATAATAATGTCTCAGCTATAAATAATCACAATAGCTTGAAATATAGCACATATACAAATGAAACGTCACTAGCTCATGATTATATTAAAATATATGATTTGAAATGCATGAATTTCATCTTACATGTAAATGCGAAATAAACATAATCAACAAATAGTTTTGGATTTTCTATTTTTGGAGATGACTTATTTACTCTCTTTTATGATGGATTGAGCACATTTTCCTATTCTAAGAAGAAAAGAATACTAAGTTGTTCTTATTGACAGAAATGAATATTAAAGTTGTTCTTATTGACAGAAACGAATATTCTAAAAATGAATATTAAAGAATATAAATATTAAGAAGAAAAGAATATTAGAAGTCCTTATTGACAGAAATGACTAGAAAAGGCATAGTACAAAATGTAGTAGATTCAGACCGAGTATAGAAGGCGTAACTGATGTTTAAACTTCATTCAAAAGACTAGTATGAAATATTTATATTCAATATTTATGAAGTCTCGGCTTTTATTCTTTTTATTATTTATGCTAGAAAAAAATTACAATGTAATCTGAAATGCCCAATCTACACATATTCAGTTTTTTTATAAACAGAGTAACTATCTATTCAGGACAGAACCATTGTGAGGTAAATGCATAATGACATATGAAACATTATATAAGAAGCATCTGTTCCCTGAATTTTACTACGTTTTTCATAGAATTTCATGATGTCACAAAGTGTTTATTAAGTACATACATGTAATATACTGTCCCAAATGGTAACTCTGTGTATCAAAAACACTAAATATCTAATTCTAGAACCACTTTATCCATGAGATATTGGTATAACTTAAAAGTCGTGAGAAACCCCCTAAAATAAATAATTCCAAATCTAACAAAATTATGTAAATTACCACTTACCATAAACATAATAAACAGGTTTCTATAAAAATTCAATTGGTCAAAGACAATAAAAAACAATAAATGTAATATCAACAACTATTGACGAAATAGCAGAGTTGAGGAAATAGCAGAGCAATAACAATACAAGGTACATCTATTTTTAGCAGACACCTGGTCTCACCCCTAATTATTCACAGGTCTGTGAATGACAACAGGGTAAGTTTAAAAAACAAGTGGATTAACATTTCATTGACTTGAAAAGGGTTGGGGTATTCATACATGTAGGTTTCTTATTTTGATTTTGTTATATCAGAAAAAATACAATATTGACCCTTGCAATTGCACATTTCTTTTTTCGAAAGAAATCATAAAGTCACAATGCATTTTTGGGGTTTGAAGCTTGTCTGTGTCCATAATAAAAACAAAATTTAGTAATGTTTCTTGCAATCAGAAGGGTACATAGCAGCAGTACAAACTTAATCATAGGGTAATCAAAGATTACATAGCTCGCCTATACAGGTTTTTGTCAGAAACCAGGTTAAAGTTTTTGAAAAGTAGGTCAAAGTCCAAGGTCAAGGTCACTAGGTCAAAGGTCATGGTCTCAAATGAAAGGTATCGTCACAAGGTATCTACATGTGAAATATCAAAGCCCTTCCCCTTATAGTTCAAGAGATATAGCCCAGGTTAAAGTTTTGTCTATGGACGACAACAACGATGACGACAACGACAACGACGACGCTGAGGGTATGGCATTAGCTCTCCGGACTTTATCGTCCCGGCAAGCTAAAAAGTATTATAAATTCTATTTAAAAAAATATGTAAGGTTGATTTTCAGAATTGAAGAACAATGAACTGGAAACCCTTCATTTATTGAAGAAGTGCCTTAAGATGTGTTTTGTTACAGGTATGCAACACAAAGCAAGTGCACTTAATATCATATCGTATCTGTGTGTCTAATTTTTGCCAAGTTCGCGAGCTTCATCAAATCCGGAAAAATGAACATAGCGACAAAAACACACAGATTTTAACCCTTGATCTGGTTAATAGATAAGGGAAAATCAGACTCAGCAAAGAAAAGACGCCTCTTTTAATGGTCATTTTAGCAAATTTTACCTGACGTCGGCTGAAAATTACCCAGTATAGGTAACTTAAATGAGCAATAGCATATACTAGCACCTCATAACAGCTAAATTATAATTTGAAGACAGTAGAACCTCAACTTTTTACATGTATAACCACACTATCATACTACATGTACATTGTCTACGATAAAAGCACACGCACTCATTGTAACACATACACACAGCCGTTTCTCTTTTATGAATATTGATGAAAACTTAAAGATTGGAATGTTGCAAGGGACTATGACATGAATACTTCAGATTAAACGTAAAACGGTAATAATACATTTAATAACTAAATATGTACTACGGAAACTGGACAGGTTTAATAACCTTGACTTACAGCCTTTTGACCTTCCAATCTATATACTTTTAATGAAAAGTTATTTTACCATCCTACTTCATATTTCACATTTGTATATATGATTCCTAAAATATGAACACAGGAAGGCTTAAATTACAAAAAAAATATATGTATATATACATAAAGCCTGTGTTTGTGAAAGACGAATGCCCCTGGTGGCATCTTTGTAAGAATAAACACCACATTCTGTTAACTACATGTATGTGAAAGGTCAAGGTCAGGGTCACTGGATTAACATTTTTTGGTATTGATGGTAAAATCTTGTGACAAGGAATACACATGTGGAATATCATAGCCCTATCACTTACCATTCAAAAGTTATTCCCAATGTTAAAGTTTTTGTAAAGTAGGTTAAAGGTCAATGTCAAGGTCAAAATTTTTGGTATCAATAGTCAAGTCTCAACATAACAAATACACATGTGAAATATCAAAGCCCCATAACTTACCATTCAAAAGTTATGCCAAATGTTCAGTTTTTGAAAAGTAGGTCAAAGGTCAAGGTCACAAAGTCAAAAATTTTGGTATCAACAGAAAGGTCTTGTCACAAGGAATATACATGTGAAATATGCAAGCCCTATCACCTCTCGCGTAAAAGTTATGTCAAATGTTAAAGTTTTTCAGACAGACAGACAGACAGACAAACAGACGGACAGGCCAAAAACTGGGGGCATAAAAATTGTTACGAAATAAAATCATTTAGGTCCTCTCAAGATGTGAAATGTTCAATCTTTCTTTTAAATTGGAGATATCAAGGGGAAAAGCAAATCTGTTACGGGAAAAAAAATCCAATTCTGTCAGAGGTACAAAAACTGTTTTTCTGTGTTCTCTCACACTTTTACACACTTTAACTATTATGCACACTTTGAGCAAGGAAGTTGCACTTATATAACAGATTTTGATTATGCATGTACATAAAATCTTGTATCATGCTAATAAGTAATTTTTTTTTTCCTTTTATGAAATTACAGCAACACAACTACAATATTCTAACTGTACATACAATATATATTTGGTCTTTTCCAATTTACAGAGTAATTTTTCTGTAAAAACCTCATTTCTTAATATAATAAATTTACGTCCGATACTGTCCAAAATGGGAAGTAACTCTGTATGTCGAAAATATTGAATTAAAAATAGAGGGACACATAATACACATGTATGTTAAAAAAAAAATTCTGTACGAAATATCATAAAAGTTTGATTATCTTTGAAAGGCAGACACAATCGAGAGTGGCAACCATTCTTGGTTTTTTGCTACATGTAACACAGCCTACAAAATGAGTGTACAGCATATTGAAGAAGCCAAGAATGTGTACCGTTCTAAAGCAATAATGAGACATTCATTTTCTAGATAAATAGCTAGTGAGAACCATACACATTTTGAACACAAACAAAATCAAATTTTCTACATGTACTTGTATGTAGTGAATCACGATTTGAATGATGCTTTTTTTTTAACTTAAAAGAAAGTTACGCAAATACAATTTATAGTAGTTATAATTCATTATCATACTACACGTAGATGTCCAATACAGATATGGCTAAAGTGAGCCCCTATTTTTCAAATAAAAATTTTTAAATATCACAATACTTATTTACATGTAACAGAACTTTTCTATGTTTAACATCACCTTTATGGATTGCATTAATTAATTTGATCAATTTTCGGCTCTCACTATGCACGTGTTACCAGCATGGAGATTTCAAAAGCATTTGAAAGTGGTATTGTTATCAATCGTGAACTACCATACTTGCACGTATAGAATACCTCTTGACAATATGATTGGTCTATAATTACAAAAAGTCGAAAAATTCATCAAGGTTATTCAGAATCTGTACATTAGTCTCTTTCATTAGGCTGGCTTAAGAGTCTAGATGACCAGATAATTTATAGTCATATTGTATCAATGCATTTTCTTCCGATACAAAAATCGTAACGTCTTTGTACCGATACATCCCACAACAATTGCACATTTTCAGACATTTCTGTCTCTTGAATTAGAATTGATAAAAGAGATACAAAAATATGTGTATTCCAATTTTTTATGATTTGAATGTATGACCTTTAAAGTCAGCTAACGGACAGCAAGTGTTTTGTAAAAGCTAATACTACATGTGGTAAATCTATTCAACAAATGATGTTCAAAACCACCAAGAGATTAAGAATTAAATATATTAGAACCCTAAGAAATACATTGAATAACAGTTTGTATAATGGATTCTATCAAGGTTGTGCTTTTTTAGCCAATTGGTTGACAAACATAACTGACGAGGACTCTGGTTGGCTGATACAACAGTACTGCCAAGGGCTCTGATTGGCTGATACAAAAGTACTGCCGAGGGCTCTGGTTGGCTGATACATACATTTAAGTAAATAAGAGTAGTTCTATTAACAACAGAGGTACTTTTTCAAATGTAGCAAAGTCTGTCAGCAGAATGACATCAAATTTTCACTACACATTAAAGATTGGCAATGATTATAATGATGATGTTAAACATAGAATTTATACAAAAATATCTACTTAAGCCCCAAGACGCAAGTACAAGTATCACATTTGAGATATGTTACGTACATGTTTTTATCACATGATAGAAATGTCACATGACGAAATCACATGATGAAGATGTCACATGACTAAATCACATGATGAAAATGTCACATGACCAAATCACATATAGAAATGTCTAATGATTATATCACATGATATAAAAGATGAAAGTACCTAATAGTATGATTATTAACAAAGATTTTCATCAAATCAGTTTTGTAGGTTCACTAGGGGGCCTAGAGTAACTAATGGCCAGTTCTCGTTGTTTATGATCGTAAGCTTTTGCCTTTGTATATAAAAGAACACCTATCGTTACTATAATGGTACCTAAACCGCTTAAAAATGTCACGGGATTTCCAAAAATAACTACAGAGATCCATATAAGGAATGCCCGCTTCACTGTATTAGCAACACTGGAAAAAAAAGAGAAAGAATTATTATTATACAAATTTATCAATGGAAAAAACTATGTAGCAGTGAGTTACAAAATTGCAAATGATCCTCAAATATTCATAGAGCATTTCTTAGATTTGATATGTAAGTATAACATGTATAAGTTATACAGTGTTTCAAAGGGGGAATACAAAATTTTTTGTTCACTCATCATGTTCAATATATATCTTATTTAATTAATTTGCCCAAATTGATTATTTTCTACATCCCACTTAATTCTGCAAAATTTCTTCCAATTTGATTGGCTGGGAAGAACCGAATATCTTGCTGTACTAGGTCACTGACAGTTACTTTATATTATTGGAATATCCAGCTTCTACTAAGAAGGCTATAAGAATGGATGCAATGAAATAAAACACTGAAACAAACAATATCCATTTGTAGGATTCTTCATTCTTCAGTGATTTTTGGGGGATACAAAAATATGTTGGACTGAAGAAATAGGCTGTGCTCGGCTTAGCTTTGCTTTGCCTCACCTAATACAGCTTTTTATAATTTACCCAATATAACTTTCTGTATCCCCCTATGAAATATTTTATTTCTACTGTCCTGTTCACTAAATCCAGAGCATCCTGTTTTGGCAATTTATTCTTTCCTCTGAAGAATTTTGCTATAAATTATTGTTTCCGTGGGTTGACCTCCTTTAGTCGTAACTGGAAATTACATGTAACTTCAACTTACCCTATCAGCTGCCTTCAAACCGCAATATGAAAAATAAAATGTCTACGGGAAATTTCCATGTTAATTTCAAGCCGCCGCCATATTGTTCTCCATGTCAACAATAGTAAACAGTGACGTCAAAGCCTCCGACGTCACACATTTTCAGTGATTTTACTATAGAAAATCCCTGTAGACTTTTTATTTTCCGTCTCATTTCTAACTTAACTGACGCACAGCCAAAACAATGGTATTTTCTGTTACGACTAAAGGAGTACTATAAAACTGATATCTTTTTGGAAGATGACATTATCATATTTTAGAGAAAAGCGGGAAAACAGGTGCTCTAAAATTAGTGAACAGGACAGTAATATTAGAGTCAAATATTATACATAAGCAAGCATTTGTACACTTACCTATGAGTGACAGGTGAGATATATCCCATAAGGACGTAGGCTGATATACTTTGAAAGTGAAAAAATATTCCATTGGCAATGAGTGATATGACCATCATGGTATCTAGTGAATTCTGAGCTTTTTCAAAGTCTATAAGGAAGAAACACGCTGGTATCTGTACAACTACTGATGATATGCTTGTGTAGAACTGGAGCTCTGCTGGACTGTGGAGAGAAAAAAATTGTTCGCTAAGAAATGTACATGATGCAAGTCCACAACCAGCGAAGTCTAAGTACTGTAACTCCGCCTAGAATGTTCCAATTGTAAAAGCTCAATTTGATCTGTAGCTTAAAAATATTTTTGCTCATAAAACAATTTCAGCCAGATATCTCTAAAAATGGCTAAAAAGGTATGGGAAAACTAAATTACAATGAAGGACAGACAAACGGTCAGACAGAGACTTACAATAGGATACTGTATTAAACTATAACGTCCATCCAGTTTTTTTTATAATACAAACTGATTACTTGGGAAAAATTCTAGAAAACATTGATTTTTACCTTTTCTTTCCTTTTTTAAGTAGTAAAGTAAAACATTTAAGAGATCAAAATTAAAGAACAGATAAATATTAATGATTCTATTGTTTTCATAACTTGATATCATTTATCATAAGAAGTGCATGTATGTTAAAATTGAAACTCAAACAAGGACATAGATTTTACACACTTAACAAATTTACACGTAAAACTTATTCTACGGAGAGAGTTACATGTGTCTATTTTTTTTAAGAAACACACAGTATTTACATTACTTACGTGTATCTGTATTTCTCTCCACTGATTAATATTTTTGAATAAACATTTTGTAAACTGAAAAACAGAAATAATAACTTTACTAGTCTCAGCTGTTATACATGTACATGTGAAGCAATTTGAGTAATCTAAACAGAGCTCCATAGGAAAGTTTGTTCGTATATTACATTTGTACTACATGTACTTCAAGTCAGCTATTGATAGTGCTTGCAAATACAATGTACATGTATCAATTACTTTCAGGGATTTTTCAGGGTATTTTACTTTGGGTCCAGGGTCCGTTAAAATTGGGAAAAATTGCGGCGTTTCAATGAAATTGGGAATTTCCAACAGTTTAATTGATTCTTAATGGAATAAATCATTACACAGAGATATAACTCCTTCTTTAGTTCTTATTCAAAGTGTCTTCAATAAAAGAAACACTACTAGTAAAGCCATCTATACTTTAGATTGTGCTTCAAAGGACATCAACTTCTAGGATCTGGAACAGGCATCTGTTCAGAGTCAGAGGGGCTACTTTTGATCATAATCAATCAGGATTCAGATTCAAAGTCTGTTAGATGGGGGACATATTCCCACTGTCCAAGTCGCCCCCATTCTGTTTACTGAACATGAAATACTTTCTGTTGTTTCTTTTATAGTCACTATCCAAAATTTTATTTTGAAGAACGTATCTATCCTCTACAAAGAAGAGGAGAAACTCCCTTTTGTAATTTTTGGTATCAGATTTGCTGTTGTCACAATGTCAGACGACATGGTCCTGGGGTTCCCAATACTGGAGATACAATATGATGACTAAAACGTAAACCTATACCGGATATAAGATTTATGACCAGTTTACATATCGATCGTTAATGTCGTATTTCTACTAGGTATTTCAGTCGTCATTATTTTGCTCTTTATTGAAGAACACTTTAACAAAAAATTGACAGGTTCAAATTGGGAAATTTAAATCGTAAATTGGGAAAATACAGGTCATTTTGGCGTTGGGAATGGGTCCGATAATTGGACCAAAAAACGGACTTGAAAAATCCCTGACTTTCTTCAATAAAAGACAATTCAATCAGTTTAAAATGCTGTCCAAAGACAATCAATGATTCATACAGGAAATTTTCAAAAATGAAATTCAACGATCTGTTAAATTCAATAAATGATCTCTCAATTTCAATAAATGGTCTATCAAATTCAATAAACTTAATGATCTATCAAATTCAATAAAATTCAATCAATGGTCTACGAAATTTCCTATCCTAATGACACGATAATACAACAAATATTTCATCCACACTTTGAATATTCTTACCATTCTGTTAAGTTAGTAGCTAAAGCCGCAATAAATCCCTGGATGTTGAAACTAAGTTCATATGCTGAACACAGAGCTAATCCTCCCATGATGGGTATTAGAGTGAGGAATGTGTAAAAGCCGGTATATTCCCCCGTCAAAACGGACGATATTAGCACCGTAAACAAAGGGGCAGAACTCTTTACAGTTTCAGTAAATGATACAGCCACAAATTTCAGAGCTACCAGTCCTAAAACTACTGTGGAAAATCTGAAGGAAAAAAAAATTTTTTTTCAAGTTTAAACAGTGAAACAGTAGGCATATACATGTAAATGTAAATGAAAACCAGTATTCTAATTTACATCATGTGTAACACACACGGACGTGCGGGGTATAGCTTGAGCTCACTCATCTTCAAGTTGAGCTAAAAATACCGATGATTTCATAATCGGGAATCTTCAGGGGTTACAGAGGAGATCATAGAGAGAGTAATGCCCGTTTAAGCTGGAATAGTATATAAAGCACAACACCGAATCTTTTTCTAGCACTAACACTGGTAGCAAAATAATCTAATCAAGATTAAATCTGTACAATTTACCTCATGGTTCCAACTAGTATCATATTTTTCCAGAAGTTAGGGGGTTTCCCTTCCCGTTGTACCGGCTTATAGAACCCTAACGGTAAGTACATCTGAATAAGGCCAAAGGTGGTCGTCATCACCATCTGCATCGCACCTAAAGTAAATATAATATTACATACACCTCGCATCTGATCTGAGTCTGATATAAGTAAGTAAGTAAGTAATATTCAATTAAAGTCGGCACTGTGTACATAAATAACAGAACAAAGCTCTGTAAAGCTTTTACAACCGACATAGTCTAATATAATTCTATGTAACAAGAATTCAACTTCGAGAGAGAATACTGAATAAGAATTTTCGAATTCAATAGCTTTAACAATTCTTAGAATTATTTTCCAGCAGTAATTATATATTTTTTAAGTAATAGCAGACAGAAACTGGTATTTCAGTGATTCGAAAAAAAAAAACAAAAAAAAAACAGTACAGCTTCCTGTTACCTAGAACTGCTGGATCTCCTTTTAGCGTCGCCAGGATGTACTTGTTAAGGAAGAGCGTGAACGCGCTGAAAATATACCACAAAATCAGAAACAGACACGCTCGTACACTTAGCAAACCAGCTTTTTCGTCATCGTCATCTTTCCGAACAATGTGTTTATTTCCACCGCTGTGCGTCTTCACGCTTTCCAAAGACATGTCGATGTGATTCATAGCTAACGGGGATGTTGGAGAAGTTGGTGAGATCATTTCAGTTAGTTTTACGTTCAGCTTTCTTGCATCTGCTGGGGCAGGCTCAATTATTAGTTTCGAATGAGCTAAGTAAATTTGGAAAATTATGTTTTCACTGCAAATGCTGGAAGATAGGTATTTCCAGGGCGTTTACAACTCCAGATCTTTCCTTATACATATAGCATTCCTTCCATTGGTTATTTCGGTCCCTGTTACCTCCCTGAAGCTAAAGTAACACTGAATGCATTTCCTTCCATCAGTGTCGACTCTGAAAGTATATGATTAGATAAATGTAAGATAAATTAATTTCTTTACTTGCAAACACCACCTGACGTTTAAAATATCATACATGCATAGCCCATGTAATTCCCTGGGATAATACAATTGAAAAGAAACACAGGCATTGAAATTAACTTTTTTGACAACATGCTAATTTTAGCCTGTGGAAAAAATCCACAGGCTAAAATAGAAATCTACAGGCTAAAATGAAATTCAAGAAAAAATGTCTTCAGAGCTGTAATCTACTAAATAAAATAACGTAACCGAACATTATGAATTTTCACTGTTTTCACTGAAGCTGTGATCCACCTAAATTTGACATCCACAGATCCACGGAAACTGAGTTGTTATTACTTTGTCTAACTAGCAGACTTATTGTTACGACAGCATAACATGGTCATAGGTCTGCAAGTCAGACAAGTTATTACTATCTGTTGATTTTTCTGATTCACATCGTTATAAAGATTTGAGGATTCAAAGCGAAACTACAATGCTTGTAAATGTCAAGGTATCACAAATGTTTGACATACTACAAAAAAATACATTATGGCTTTTCATTGACGCAGATGCGGTCACTGCCTAAAGCAGAAAAGAACTAGAACTGCCCTAAAGTGGATGAATTATACATAATTATAATATGATGCAACGTGAAAAGCCTACCATTTATAGTATGCAACAAATCTGCTTTCAAATCTTCTTAACTTATATGTAAAGTGCAACATAAGACCAAAGTCAAGGTCAAGGTCACAAGGTCAAAAGTCCTAATACCAAACTGTAGTACTCTTTGTGATGAATGTTTGTATGAAATATGAAAGACTACCATTTATAGTATGAAAGAAATCTGCTTTCAAAATTTCTAAACATCTCCTTATTTCAACATAAGCCCAAAGTCAAGGTTAACGTCACAAGGTCAAAAGTCATGATACCAAACTGTAGTACTCTTTGCAAACATCTTAACAAAAAATGTTGTACAGGGTGAAGGTCAAGGTCACAGGGTCAAAAGTCATGGTACCAAAATGAAGTACTCTTTATGTTGAATGTGTGTACGAAATATGAAAGGCCTACCATTAATAGTTTAATATGATCTCCATAGCAAGTATTATGTTAAGCGAAGGGGTATTTCAAGAATACTCTGTGGTTAGAAGGTTGCCAGAACTGTGACACCTGGACCTGTTGACACATTAATTGCAGTCTTTCCAAAAATTTTTTTTCAGCCACTAGCCTGAGGAAAAATTTTACTAGGTTTTTGTATAGTTTTTGTGTTGCCTGCAAAGCATAGCAACACTTAGGGATCACTTTGTCCGCTGACCGTCTGTCACACTTGGATGTCACACCGTATATAAAAGTGATTCAAAAGTGTCACTATATTTCACAGGCGACACATGCATTCTTTGAATGATCTACTGGCCCAGAAAAAAATTTGGTAGCCTCGGGCGTCGGCCTAGTGAGTTTTGGGAAAGACTGTAATTGACTGGATGAGAAAGTAAAGAGAAGTCTGAGGACAGATCCAAATTTACACATCGTACAAGGAGTGCGAATATGCGTGAAGATAGTTATTCATCTTCTGGAATGTTTGTTACAGAGGTAATTTTTTTAAAATTAGTTATCAACATTGTGAATATAAAAAGTGGTATCGATGGGAAACATTTGAGTAATCCCAATGTGGTCATGTGAGAGTTGAAAGTCATATCCATTCGTTCGTCCCTACCGAGTCTCCTGACCCGGGGGACTATAAAGGGCCCGGTTGGGTACCCACGTTCATGCTGCAGCAAGGGTATCCAGGTGTGGTGGCACCTTATAAAAGCCGTTGGAAATACGGACCATCCAAGCAGTACATAATTATACAACCCTCCTGCATAGTATTACATGCATACACCACATACACAAGTGGAGGGTGGGCATCAAAATGGGGTAGTACTCCACCCCTTAAATAATAGAAGGGGCTATGAGTCATACTATGAGGCACCCCAGAGGGGAACGGCCTGGCTAGAGTACTCTGTAACGGGCAGTTGGCGAATGAGTTCCCTGCGATATAACATCAATACAGCCAACTGACCCAATAGAGGGTTGCCAAGTGCCAAAACAGAAAGAAAGAAAGAATATAAAATTAGCATTCAAAAATTGATCGTTACAAGCAGGAAAGACAAAAAAAAACAACTACAAATTGCTTCTATGATCATGCAACATATGTCTAAAGTAACAACTAAGTGAGATCTATCAAATGGTATATTTCTTACTTCAAGTTGAACAAAATAAATTAGTCAAAATCATGATTACACGGTTTCCGAATCCAATGTGAGCCGTGCACAGGTTGGGGAAAACTTCAGATTGAGCTATAATAGATCGATCGGGCTATAATAGCTCCATGTAGCTATCGTAAAACTATTTTTTTCCTATGAAAAAAATAAAAAATTGATGATAATTAAATTTTGTTTACAAGTCGCACTAGTACTGATAAAATACTACAATTTTTGTATAGAAACCCCTATTGAAATACCAAGGACTTATAAACAGAAGGATTGGAATCTCGTCTTTTCCCGTTAACATCTCGCGTGCCCTTTTGATATGCAAATTAGGCAACGAGATGTTAGGGTTGTGATATTCAAAACCATGAATGCCCTAAATATGTTAATTATGACAACATTAAATCGACTTGAATACGTAGAATAGATTATCCTGATCATTTTGGTACCAATATTTTGATATTACGTCTTGAAATAGTCGAGAAAATGGTAACTTAAATCGGGCCTATTTATATAGGTCACGTCGTAGTCGTAATGGCGAGGGCGAACTTCATCGAGATCCCTTATATCTGAGGGCAGGCAGTTATATTATAGTCAATTATCGACATCTATACATGAAAAATAATTCTAGCAGATACAAAAAAGTCCAACTTTATTTTAAAAACAACTTTTCATTGATACTTTATAAAATAAAACAGAAAAAATGGTTTTTAGATGGCTTGTTTGCCTTCTTCTTTACAGGCCGTGGCAAACAGGTGATCGTAAACACCCCCATTTTCGAAGTCTTGTATTCTTATTAATATTAGGTATCATGAAATAAAAATGGTACTATTGCACGCATTAGAATTTATTAATTATTTTGATAACAATATTCCTTGTGTTTATCGTGTCTTGTTTGAGAAAACGGGTCAGAGCGTTGACCTGCCTACGTCTTTTGGGAAAATGGCCGCGAGTACCGACGAGTGAAAACACCCATTTCGAAGCCCCGTAAAACAATAAAATTGTCGAATTAATTAAACGAAATTGGTCCTAATGCACACTTTAGGTTTTAGTCTTTATTTTGATAACAATATTTCATATGTAAATCCTGTCTTCTTTGAGAAAATGGGTCAGAGCGTTGGGCTGTCTACCTCTTTCAAAAAATGGCCGCGCGTACCGACGAGTGAAAACACCCATTTTCGAAGCCGCGTAAAACAATAAAATTGTCGAATTAATTAAACGAAACTGGTCCTAATGCACACTTTAGGTTTTAGTCTTTATTTTGATAACAATATTTCATATGTAAATCCTGTCTTCTTTGAGAAAATGGGTCAGAGCGTTGGGCTGTCTACCTCTTTCAAAAAATGGCCGCGCGTACCGACGAGTGAAAACACCATTTTCGAAGCCCCGTTAAACAAAAAAATTGTCGAATTAATTAAACGACATTGGTCCTAATGCACACTTTAGGTTTTAGTCTTTATTTTGATAACAATATTTCATATGTAAATCATGTCTTCTTTGAGAAAATGGGTCAGAGCGTTGGGCTGTCTACCTCTTTCAAAAAATGGCCGCGCGTACCGACGAGTGAAAACACCCATTTTCGAAGCACCGTAAAACAATAAAATTGTCGAATTAATTAAACGAAATTGGTCCTAATGCACACTTTAGGTTTTAGTCTTTATTTTGATAACAATATTTCATATGTAAATCTTGTCTACTTTGAGAAAATTGGTCAGAGCGTTGGGCTGTTTATCTTTTTCAGAAAATGTCCGGGCATACCGAAGAGTGAAAACCTCTACTTTTGAACCTCCGGTATACGATGAAATCGTCGAATAAATTAATCAAAATCGGTTCTAATGCACGCACTAGGTTTTCATTTTCAATTTGCCACCAATATTTTATGTGTTAGTCTAGTAATGACTGAGAAAATGGGACAGAGCATATGCCTATTTAACTCTCTTTGACGATATCTGGGTCATAACGGCGAATGTGAAGGCTCCGCTTTGAAGCTAGATATTATAACAATATATCAATATATTTTGATAAAATTGGTATTTATTGAAACAGTAAGGTTTCTTCTACATGTACGTATCAATATTTGATAGGTTTATGGTGTGATGCTTGAGAAAATCGTATTATTTTATCACCCTTCTCGGATAGGACTGGGCAATGTTTTGATCTCGTTCATATCTCGTTACACGCGAGTTTTCGTTACTATTCTAAAGGCGGTGTAGAGAGTTGCGAATCCTTCTGTTTATAAGTCCTTGTGAAATACCAACAGATGAGGAGATAAGGAACCTCAAAGTTTTCATTTTTTTCAAAATCTTGTTGCTTATCATCGGTATATATTTGAATATGTATGTCTTGATAAAAATTTTGATATATATCGAGTACAAATGGAATCAGTAAATATTTTTCAAAAATCTTGATTTTTGTTTAATTTTGTAATGAAAAATGTTATTAGGCAATAAGCTTGTTCTAGCTATTATAGCCTCATCAAGCTATTATAGCTCGATCTGAAGTTTTCCCCAACCTGGTGCAGACAATATGCAGTAACGATGAACATTGTAATTACCATGGTAACCCCAAAGTGGGGTATATCACTAGTTTGGCAAGCAGAATGCTGGACAATAACTCATTATCTTACACTACTGATAAGTCTACATAAGCCTTAAAGGTTTAGCAGGACTGAGGTCAAGATAGGTCCGAGTGTCGTCGGAGTGCAAAAAAAGGGTAAAGGGAGGGCCGGGCTAGTCTTAATCTTTTGCCTCTACCTCTATGAATGAGTTAATGCAATTCTTACAGCGATGAAATAAAACATTTTGATAAGAATTCGATCATCACGTACTGGCGCCAATGTCTGCTTCAATTTTTAAAATCTCTGTTGACAGGTGCCAACACACCGACATCGGAAATGTTGAGAACGATCTTGATCCTTTTTACGCAATGTTACTTCTTCTTTGCTTTCGTGTCAAAAAGCGCCTTTGAGATTAAGATTACCTATGATAGCTGTTTCGTAAGGCAAACATTTCAATTTATAGCTTACTCTCACTAACCCACACTTTCACCGCCTCACTTGCTCACTCACATACTCTCTCACATATTCATTCATTCATTCATTCATTCATTCATTCATTCATTCATTCATTCATTCATTCATTCATTCATTCATTCATTCATTCATTCATTCATTCATTCATTCATTCATTCGTTCACTCTCTCACTCACCCATTCACTCACTCAATCAATCACTCTAGATATCACTCAATTAATCATTCACTCAACATCAAATACTCACGCGCTCACTCACTCACTCACTCACTCACTAATATTTGATATCACTCATTTTCATTTACTCTCTCACTCAGATAATACTCTCACACTTTTGTCAAACTCATATTCACCCAAACATATACCTGTTCTTCATCCACATACACACCCGTTCATGCATTCACTTCATCGCTAATTCTTCTGTCCTTCTCTGACCAACTTTCTTATCAAATTCCATTCATTCGTTCTGTCAATTTCTCGATTCTTTCTTTCTCTCTCAAAATATGCTAGTTTACGTTTTTCTTACTCTTATCTTAATTCTCATAATACAAAATATTTCTAAGTTAACAGATTTATTTCTTTTCCATTCGTCCCTTATTTATTCCACCTGTCCCTCCAATTTGCCTTCTGAACCTCTTGCCCAAGTGCTTTCAGCGCAGCAATCACTCACTCACTCACTCACTCACTCACTCACTCACTCACTCACTCACTCACTCACTCACTCACTCACTCACTCACTCACTCACTCACTCACTCATAGACTAGTTCACTCCTGCACTAGTTCACTCCTGCTCTAGTTCACTCATGCACTAGATCATTTTCTCACTAACTTCTTTAATCACTTCTTTGGTCAATCAATTCTTTACTCATTCACATTTTACCCACTCACTTTTTTCTTGAAGTGCTAGCTCCTACACTCAGTTCCTCACTCAAGTACTCTTTTACTCAATCATCTTCTCACTCACTCACTCACTCACTCACTCACTCACTCACTCACTCACTCACTCACTCACTCACTCACTCACTCACTCACTCACTCACTCACTCATATACTAGTTCACTCTTGCACTAGTTCACTCATGCACTAGTTCACTCATGCACAAGATCATTTCTGCACTAGTGCACTCATTCAAAAGCTCACTCACTCAATATTGTACTAGTTCACTCATACAGTAGTTCACTAATTCACAAGCTCACTCATTAACTAATTCATACACTGATAATCTTCATCCACATCCACATTAGTCACTCCAATCACTCATTTCTTATTCATCCTTTCATCCACTGCTTGACTTACCTTTTCACTTACTTGTAAACTCCTTTGCTCACTTCACTCACAAACTTCTTTAATCACTTCTTTGGTCAATCAATTCTTTACTCATTCACATTTTACCCACTCACTTTTTTCTTGAAGTGCTAACTCCTACACTCAGTTCCTCACTCAAGTACTCTTTTACTCAATCATCTTCTCACTCACTCACTCACTCACTCACTCACTCACTCACTCACTCACTCACTCACTCACTCACTCTCTCCCTCACTCGCTCACTCACTCTCTCATATACTAGTTCACTCCTGCACTTGTTCACTCCTGCACTAGATCACTCATTCACAATCTCACTCATTAATTAACTCACGCACTAGTTAGTTTCCTCACACATATTCACTTAGTCATTCAATCACCCGTTTCTTATTCATCCTTATATCCACTGCTTGACTTACTTTTCACTTACTTGCAATCTCACTCTCTCATTTCACTCACTCATTTCTTTAATCAATTCTTTAATCTATCAGTTCTTCACTCACTCAGATTTTACTCCTATACTCACTTTCTCACTCAAGCACTGTTTTTCTCGCCTCCACTCACTCACTCATTCACTCACTCACTCACTCGCTCACTCACCCCTCACTCACTCACTCACACACTCGCTCGCTCGCTCACTCACTCACTCACTCACTCACTCACTCACTCACTCACTCACTTACTCACTCAATCACTCGCTCGTGCGCCAATACACCGGCTCTATACTATACTATCTATCGAAGCCAACTTACTTTGACAAGTTTTTAGAACGAACAAATGTTATGACGAATCAACTATCAGATATCTAAGTACATCCGGGTCGAAGGTGACAGTGCTGAATTATGGTGCTCAGAACAGAAGGATTTTGACAACAAAAACAAACTATGATTTAATCTGCATAGACAAGAAATATTGATAAAAATAATTCGCATTTCTTAATCACACTTTTCAGATATTTATTTATAGAACAGATCCAGAAAAATGAGCGAACTAACCCCAGACGAGGTAAAGAAACAAATCTGCTGTCATCTGGTCGATTCGTCATTGTTGTTTTGTTTGGTTATATTCTGATCCTTCATTTCGTGATTTGAGTAGGACTTTCTAGAGACAGTTTTTCTCACAAAAGAATCATCTGTTTCGAATGAAAGTATGATGTTGTTTTATTGACCATATAGTCGTCCAATCTCCTATGCATGTAGACTAAGTAATCCAGTCTCTACCGCTGCCGCTTGAAGAGACTGAATATCACCATGTTCGTCACAGAACGGAGTCGGACGAAACTGTTGCCCAACGATTTTTCCTTTTGAAGGCCTGAAATATTTGATTTTCTTGTTGACGGGACTAAAGAAAACATTTATCTAACCTCACTTTTTTTTTTTTTCGCTTCGTTATTGCAATTTTTGCCAATTTTTAACTCCCTACCACACTGAACAGGCAAAGTGAAAGTTCGGAGAACCGACCAATCAGAACGAAGGTTCAAGAAAGTTGATAACGTGATATTTGTATCCTTCGTTCTGATTGGTCATCAGACTTGGTCCTATAACAAACGTGGTGGGATTCAGTCTCTTTTAGTGGCAGCGGTTGAGACTGGATTATTTAGTCTACTACATGTGTCAGATTTCAGCAGTTTAGTTCTGCTTTTCTTCATTTTGAAGTCCATCTACTAAGTAGAGCTGCCGTCGTCGTCTACCGGCGTCAGAAGGGTACCTGCATGCAAAACGAAAGGAAATGGAAACACGAAATGGGAACAAAATGAAACGAAATGAAAAGAAATTAAATTTACTGGATAGTTCTTTTATTTGGGGGGGGGGAGAATGGCATACATGTGAACCTCCCGGCGGGAGAACGAAATCTCCCGACGAAACGAGGACCCTCCCGATGAAAAATAGTCCTCCCGATTCCTCCCAACAAAACAGAATCCTCCCGACGAAAATGAAAAATCCTCCAGATTTCTCCAGATGAAATGCAAAATCCCCATTTGTGTATTACATTACGCCATCTGTAGTCACCAGACAATCAATTTAATAAGTGCTAATTATACAGGTGACAGGTATATTGCTGGAAAAACAAAGCAATTAGTGCCGCGTTCTCTTCACCGTCACGGGTACTTGACTTCCCCGGGGGACGTTATACCCAGTACATCTGAACACGGGTCGTCAAATTCACGTACCAAATTGATGTACAAGGTTAATTGTGGAATCTTCTTGATGCCGTAGAATCATATTATATTTATATATAACACGAAAAAGTGAGGAAATGCAGTAAAAGTTCGCTGATAAATAGATAGATAAATGCGTAGGAAAAACGACGTCATGTAATTCATGTACTCTGTATAAGCATGTATAACCTGAGGCAGATAATGGCCGTCTTGTTTATTATTCTCCTAACAATGGGGTTTGAATCTGATGAGTGGTCAGTTTAAACCCCATGAAGAACAGTTATTGATTTTCTGTACAGGTGTACTCGAGTAGCAGAAGCAAGGTAAAAGAAATCAACGGACGTCATTGAGACAACTCTCGGAACTCCGAATTGTTTTTGTTGTTGTATGAGAGCGGAATCTGTCCTTGTTGAAAAGCGAGTTGAGAAAATTTGTCCGTAGATTAAAAAAAATGGGGGGGGGGGGGTGTTCGAATACCGATAAATCCTCCCGATGAAAAATTAAAAATTAAAAAACTCCCGATGAGAGGCCAAATCTCCAGATGAAAATTGAAAATCCTCCAGATTTGTGGAGGCAAAAGGTTCACATGTATGGAATGGGGTTGAAATTTCTGTTTTGAAAGTGAGAATGAAAGATCCAGAGGGGATTGGATGGTCAGGATACCTTTTCAATATCTTTCATTCTCACTTTCAAAACAGATATCCCCTCCCTCCCCCCCCCCAAAAAAAAAGAAAACTAACCAGTAAATTTCATTTCATAATTATTTTGTTTCATTTTGTTCTCATTTCTTTTTATTTCATTTCAATTTCGTTTTGTTTTGTCTAATTTCATTTCGTTCCTTTTTCGTTTTGCATTTTACAGGTACCCGTGTCAGTACAGTTTCCAGACAGTAACTGAGAGTTTCTGGATGCTCGTCCTTTTCAAGTACTTTGGAGGAACTTATTTTTAAAAAATGAGACAATTCTGTAGATTTTTAGATGGAGTCCGAGAATTCAAATCATGAATAATCATAACAAAATTTTGCATCTAATTTGTCCTATCATGCCTCCTTTCGACACCTTTCTGCGGCCGTTTATTATCATGCACAGGGGAAAGTCGCTAAGAAACATGCTTTTTAGCTCACCTGAGCCATAGGCTCAAGTGAGCTATTGTCATAGTGTTGCGTCCGGCGTCCGGCGTCGTCGTCGTCGTCGTCGTCTCCGTCGTCGTCCGTCGTCGTAAACTTTTCACATTTTAAACTTCTTCTCCAGAACGGCTGAAGGGATTTTGATGAAACTTGGTAGGTATGAAGTACTCATGGTCCCCTACAAGTGTTGTTGTTTTTCGTCCGGATCTGTCAACAGGTGGCGCCACCACAGCCAAAAGTAGGTCACGGGGGGTACCCTCCTTTGACAAACTTCTTCTTCAGAACCGAAGCATGTATCGACAAACTGAAAGCATCAGGATGATCTAGAGAGATGTCTTAAGAAGTGTTGTTATTTTTGGTTCCACTTCGAAGTCAAATTTTTGACGCGTTTTTGACGTCTTTTCGGACTTTGTCAGAAATGCACATTTTTGCACTATTTCTTTAAATAACTCAATAAGTGTATGATTTTACACACTCATTTACTACATATTTATCATATTTAACTTACTTAATGCTTTGATATGTATTTTATGCTTAAATTTTATTTTTTTGATTTTTTATGAATTTTTTTCTTATGTAAAAAGGAAGGGGGGGGGGGGGTTGATTTTCATACATTTTCTGCTTCTTTTCTATAACCACTCTTCAGATTGTCATGACAATTTGTAGGTATGAGGTACTCATGCATGGTACCCTACAAGTGAAAGAATTTTGTCAAGATATCCACTTTTGGATTTTTAAGGAATATTTTTTAAGATTGTACATAGGTATAATGTATGTTTTCCATGCCAAATGGACCCATGGGGAGTAGCTTCAAACCCCGGCGGGACCCCAACAATTTTTTTTTTCCTTTTTCAGTTTTTTTTCTCTTTTTATTTTTATATTTATCGCTAGAAATGAAACTGTGAAAGAATTTTGTCAAAATATCAACTTTTAGATTTTTAATAATTTTTTAAATAAGACAAGCTATAGCTAGTTTGGCTTTGTGTACTTATTTTCATACTTCGAATTAACTTGGCCACATACGCTATCAAATATACTCTGAATTTATTTTTAAGATGTTGACTTTTTGTGTCGCCTGCGAAGCACAGCGACACTTAGGGATCACTTTGTCCGTTGTTCGTCTGTCCGTCCATCCGTCCCTCCGTCTGTCCGTCTGTCTGTCACACTTGGGTGTCACACCCCATAACTTTTGATTGGTAAGTGATAGGGCTTTGATATTTCACATGTGTATTCCTTGTGACAAGACCTTTATACACATATCATAATTTTTGACCTTGTGACCTTGACCTAGATATTTGACCTACTTTTCTAAAAATCTAATATTGGCTATATCTCTTGATTGATTAGTGATAGGACTTTGATATTTCACATGTGTATTCCTTGTGATTAGACCTTTCTACACATATAATGTTTGACCTTGTGACCTTGATCTAGATATTTGACCTACTTTTCTAAAAATCTAATATTGGCTATATCTCTTGATTGATTAGTGATAGGACTTTGATATTTCACATGTGTATTCCTTGTGATTAGACCTTTCTACACATATAATGTTTGACCTTGTGACCTTGATCTAGATATTTGACCTACTTTTTAAAAAAAAACCAAGATTGGCTATATCTATTTATTGGCAAGTGATAGGGCTTTGATATTTCTCTTGTGTATTCCTTTTGACAATACCTTTCTACACATACCATAATTTTGACCTCATGACCTTGACCTAGATATTTGACCTACTTTTCAAAAAAATTAAGATTTGCTATATCTTTTGATTGGTAAGTGATAGAGCTTTGATATTTCATATGTGTATTCCTTCTTGTGACAAGGCCTTTCTACACATATCATAACTTTTGACCTCATGACCAAGACCTAGATATTTGACCTACTTTTCAAAAAATCTTAGATTGGCTATTTCTTTTGATTGCTGAGTGATAGGCTTTGATATTTCACATGTGCATTCCATGTGACAAGACCTTTCTTCACATACCATCATTTTTAGCTCACCTCGACGAAGTTGAGTGAGCTTATGCTATAACCCCACGCGTCCGCGTCCGCGTCCGCGTCCGGTTAAAAAGTTTGGGGTAGCTCAGTATCTGACAAAGTACTAATGCTACAGTAACCAAACTGGCACAAGTGATTCATCTTTGGATGCTGAGGTGAACCCATGCATCGTATGCAGCATCTGACCTACATTTTCCGCTTGAGTGACTTGGTTAAGAAGTTTGGGGTAGCTCAGTATCTGACAAAGTACTGATGCTACAGTAACCAAACTTGCACAAGTGATTCATTTTTGGATGCTGAGGTAAACCCATGCATCGGATGCAGCATCTGACCTACATTTTCTGCTTGAGTGACTTGGTTAAGAAGTTTGGGGTAGCTCAGTATCTGACAAAGTACTGATGCTACAGTAACCAAACTTGCACAAGTGATTCATCTTTGGATGCTGAGGTGAACCCATGCATCGGATGCAGCATCTGACCTACATTTTCCGCTTGAGTGATTTGGATAAGAAGTTTGGGGTAGCTCAGTATCTGACAAAGTACTGATGCTACAGTAACCAAACTTGCACAAGTGATTCATCTTTGGATGCCGAGATGGACCCATGCATCGGATGCAGCATCTGACCTACTTTTCCGCTTGAGTGATTTCGCTTTTAAAAGCCAATATTGAGCAGAGTATAAGTGCTACATGTACCAAACTTGCATATTGGATGTATCTTTGATCAAACTTTCATAAAATGACCTTGACTACTTTTTCCGGTTGAGTGATTTTGCCTTTAAAAGCCAATATTGAGCAAAGTATAAGTGCTAGATGTTCCAAACTTGCATATTAGATGTATCTTTGATCAAACTTTCATAAAATGACCTTGACCTACTTTTTCCACTTTAGTGATTTTGCCTTTAAAAGCCAATATTGAGCAAAGTATAAGTGATACATGTACCAAACTTGCATATTGGATGTATCTTTGATCAATCTTTCATAAAATGACCTTGGCCTACTTTTTCCGCTTGAGTGATTTTGCTCTATAAAGCCAATATTGAGCAAAGTATAACTGCTACATGAACCAAACTTGCATATTGAATGTATCTTTGATCAAACTTTCATAAAATGACCTTGACCTACTTTTTCTGCTTGAGTGGATTTGCCTTTAAAAGCATGTACTAAGAAATATGTTTGAATTGAATTTTGCTGTCACGAGGTGAGCTTCGTAATCTGTGATTACCTATGTTTTACCTCGTGCACTTGCCCTATATATTTGACCTACTTTTCAACAAATCTATGATTTGCTATTTCTTTTGAGTGGTAAGTGATAGGGCTTTGATATTTCACATTTGTATTCCTTATGAAAAGACCTTTCTAAACATTCCATAATTTTTAACCTAGTGACCTTGCCCTTGATATTTGACCTAATTTCAATAAAAAAAAAATCCTCTACGCAGGCGACACAAGCATTCCTTGGATTGCTTTTTTTTCATACATGCATATTTCAGAACAATTCCCCTATTTAATGATTATTTTATCTGTCTTATTTCTGTATCTATGGTAAACATAGTCGCCATATATCTTGTGTTACAGATTTGATTGGTTCAATACCTCCTTGCCCCTTTAGTAGGGGTAACTACAGGAAATAAAAAGGTGCACACTAAAAATTTTGCCTGAAATGAAATGCCCGGAAGTCTGTAAAATTGGTCTTTTTTGATTGCGAATCTTTGGCACGCATAAAAATGTAAAGAAAAAGGGGGGGGGTCATGCATGTTCTTTTTTCGCAAATTTCACTTTTTTTACAGGAACTCTGCGTCCTCATCGAAAATGTTCCGAATTTTGCATATTTTCAAACCTATCTGTAGATTGCATAAAAGACAAGATCAAGTTCGAAGTTAAATTTATCACGACTATTGATTCAATATGCTAAAAATACATTTCCAAGCGCCGCATTTCAGCATATTTACCGAAAATAATTTGTCCAAGTGGCTTCACTGGGTCATGAGGTTTGATACACCGTACACTGCTGTTTGGAAATAAAATTGGCTCAATTTCTGCACAACTCACTTGAATTAATATTGTCCGCTAACAACTTGTCTGTGTTAATTGGATTAACACGATTTTGACTGTACGTTACATGTATTAAGATGAAATCAATACTATTCAAAAGCTCTCATTCATAGATTTCTGTATAATTTAATATGAAGAAAGGCAAAACCGAAAAGTCTTTGTTTTTTATGCTTCCGGAATCAAAGATACGGGGGCATATAGTTTTTGGCCTGTCCGTCTGTCTGTTTGTCCGAAAAACTTTACATTGGGCATAACTTTTGAATGGAAGGTGATAGAGCTTTCATATTTCACATGTGTATTCCTTGTGACAATACCTTTCCATTGATACCAAAATTTTTGACCTCGTGACCTTGACCTTTGACCTACTTTTCAAAAACTTTAACATTGGGCATAACTTTTGAATGGTTAGTGATAGGGCTTTCATATTGTACATGTGTATTCTTTGTGACAAGATCTTTCCATTGATACCAACATTACTCTGACCCTGACCTCTCACATACTTAACAGAAAATGATGTTTATACCAACAAAGATGCCACCGTGGGGCATTCATGTTTCACAAACAGGCTTTATTATTTTCTGGCATACTAGCTATTAATAATGAAAGGTTTGGTGTTCAATTTTAAATAAACTTAATTTATGAAATCATTTCATTGTTTTATTCTGTTTCTGTTGCACATTAATGTGGAATTTTACAAAATGATTTTATTTTTGATGTTGCATAATCAAACTATACAAGCTGGGCATATGACTTTGGATCGCATAATCCATCTTTTCAAATCAGTAAAAAAGTTGTTGTTTTGAAATGTGACTATTTTCTCTTGTTTGTACTTTTAAAGGTTGTCTGAAAAAAAAACTTGTCTGCATCCGGCAAAAATCTTGTTAGGAAGGTTGTGGGCTAAAATCCTGGTACTGGCACTATCAGTATTCAATGTCAGTATGTCAATTAGAGCGTGCATGGGTATCAGGTGAGCGTTGTGCCCCCTGGGGCTCTTGTTAAATCGATACATAATATTTGAAGTTTCAGTACTTTTCCAAAATTATTTTTACATAGTCATTTGTAGAATAGAATGAAGAAAATAATATCCAAGATTCATCCTGTGTGCCCTGATATTGATCAAGATCAACAGCTTTCAAATCAGGTGTCCTGAAACTGTCCTGTGATTTGCGAAGAAAGGCCGAAATATAGGGCCATAAAATTGGTCCAGAAACCATATTTTTAGATAGATTTATTGTTTTCTTTCGATATGTGAGTCTGTGGGAAGGACAAAGCATTATTTGAAAGATTTATTTGAACATTTTCCATCAAAGGACAGAGGAGTTATCACAGAAAAACCTTTAAATTGTCTGGAAACTATTCTAGCACCAGTTTTATTTGTCTGCAAGATTCTTTCAGACTGAAACTGGGGCTTCATATTTGTAAATAAAGTACACAATGTATTGCAAGTATATACCATCAGCCTCAGGTTAGACTACATTTATGAAGTATGCTGCATACCCGTACAAGCAATGCCTTTGTTTCAATGCAATATGATGCAAGATCAGGCATTCTTTCTTAATTCATAGGTTGCCAACATGATCAGCTGAGAGAGAAGTCTCCAGTAAAATTTAAAAATTCAAGCTATAAATCGAAAGCTACTGTCAGGGCTCACACTGGCTCATAATTTTGTGTCGCAAGTTTGCGCGATGACACAAAATTGTGCTGTAGCACAATATTGCGTGACGATAAAGTTGCTGAAAAAACTTTCATTTTTCTCAATAATAAAGATAGTGTATGTGTTGATGTATGTGTTTTATTTTAATTTTAAAGAACATACAAAGTCATATTGTATTAGATCCAACAAAGTCAGAGACTAGTATCAACACTATTTCTATGATACCTGTAACATAATAAATGCAAAATATTCAGTAAGTTTGAATTCAATGACAGTACTGAGTAAGAGATGAGTTCAATTAGACCAACTCAAAAAGTTACAGAATTCTTCATAGAAGCCCTCCCATCTAATTAAAAAATATCCATTGGAGGGCCTTCTATGCAAGCTTATCATCATCAATTTGCAGTTGAGGGATTACTGTATTGACAAGGCAGTTGGTACATGTAGCTGCAAACATGGTGTAGGCTGAAAGAACTGCAGCTTTGCTTTTAGACCAAGCTATAGTACTGACCCCCCCCCCTCCCCATGACTTGAACTCCTTGATAGCAAGGACAGCCTGGAATTGGCTATTGTAGCCAAAGAAAGATGGACAGACCTTGAATTCTTCCTGGGATGGGGAGGGGGTCCAAGTATATGAATGTGAAAAACATAAGACATAAAAACGGGGAAAAAATAGCATTTTAGGAAATTTCCAACTTGAAGGTGGCTCCTAACACCCTCTTGATATATGCTCTTGATAATTTATTCAATGTAGCTTGAAATCGGTCCCCTTAAATAATCTTTGCATGTTGTGAAAAAAAAATGTTGACCTGATTAAATAAGGACGGTGTAGTGGACCCCCCCCCCCCCAAAAATAAAGAATAAAAGGTCTGAACGTACATTTAACTTATCTAGATGAATATGTTTTAGTAATCACAATGGCCTAGAAATAAAGTAATTTTTTCTTGTTCAATTCTTTGTTTCACATAAGATCGACGCCTATGACGCAAAATTAAAAGAAAGTAGAGGGGTGCTATTATGGGTCCACGACGCCGAGCTCGTATGCTTTTATCCTGAATACAAAGATATCAAAACCTCGATTAAGATGCTATTGACGGATCATTTTTGATAGTTTTATCGTCAGAACTTGCAGACGTTTTAAAAACAAACGGCGTCAATTTTGCTATTTTGTTTTCCGATACGGAATCGGACATTTCTAAGTTACGTTTCCCAATTTTAAAATCTAAATTATGTAATACAGTGGTACTTCTTTTGGGGGAGAAACAAAGAATTGAAAAATAAAATAATTATGACATACTCGTGATGATCTAAACTTTTCAGTGACATCGAAAGATATAAAGTTTGCCGTCCGCCGTAACAAAGTTAAAATACATTTTCAAAATTAGGAATACTAACGTTGGACAGTATATCTTCTTAATCCAATTATCTAATTAGCAGTGGCTCTCGTGCTGCTGGGGCTACCTAATTACCAGTGTATTTCACACCTTTTACGGTCACCCGCTTACCTACGTTACACCTGAACGCTTTAACTGCACTTTGGATTACTTAGTATCGATCTGTCAATGCCGAATTCGCGTGTTTGTCGGTACTTGAAAACTCATTTTTAGAAAATTCCCTTTGTCGCAAATCGTGATTTTCTGTCGCAAATTTCAAATTTTTGTCGCAAAATGCGACATTTGCGAAGCCCAGCGCGAGCCCTGACTGTCTTTGGACATGAGTCTTGTGGATTTTTCTACATTAAGATAAGAATCATTTCCCTCATGCCTATGTACTCGCCCCAATACCTGTCAACTTTGTAAATCTTAAAAAGAGGGAGATCTCCCTTTGGAACTTGAAATAGAGGGAGATTGTTCGCGAACCCATTTTGCTACATTTCATTATGTAAAAACGTTTATACACAATGAAACCATCGTCGGAAACCCACGGCATCTTTTCCCTTCTACTTCGTAAGATAATTGTAGGGCAATAGGCTGTGGGTTTCCGAGGATGCAATGAAACATGTAACAATGATTTGTTGCATTCTATACAATGTCATCTTTTTCATTTTGCAATTTATATAAACTAGCCTTCACTTATACATGTGTCTAATTCAGAAGTGTTAAACCTTGTTTTGCTATTCTCAGATTCGAAGGAGAAGGCTTGCACGTCTCGCTGGTAACCAGGGCAGTCCCACTGATGGTTCCTCACCTCCTCAGAGCAGCTCTTCAGGAGGAGCATCCAGTCAAGGAGGAGCTAGTAGCTCATCAAGAGCCTCCAACTCGCAGTCCCAGTCCATACAACCTACAAGGACACCACCGAGTAAGTACATGGGCACTAAGGTCATAATCAGGTAGATATAGTAAAAGCCTGAGCAGCTCCTCGGTGGAAAATCCAGTCAGGGAAGAGCTAGTAGCTCATGAAGAGATTTTAACTCACAGATTTTAAATTATTCTAATACCATACTTCTATTTTATAGGTAGTTTGAATGTAGATGCTGTTTCACCTGACTCACAACGCAGCATGGATATAGATTCTGAATGTTCAGAGAAAGGGTATATATGACACTTACTATACTTCTTTGAATACAAAATAAAGATGTAACAATACTATATAAGTAGACTCATTCACTGGTACTTTCTTTCATGGTACTTTCTTTCGCAGTTTTATTAAAGTAAACCTTTTGGCATATCATAGGTTCAGAATCTTTGCATTCACTGAGACAAATTTTGCCGGTTAGAGGCCGACTACGAAAGAAGCAAAGGTTTATACACAGCGAATGAATATATGTATACAGTATATGTCCGTTAATGTAATATTTTAATTGCAATATAACTGAAAACGAATTGTGTAAAACAAATAATGATGAAAAAATCTTTACCAAGGTTAGTTTTTAAGTCGGATTTGTAAATGTGTAGTTCATACTTTAATTGTCATAGCTACATGTATGGTAAGTAACTGTTCATTTTCAAAAGAAAAAAAAGTTTGTGAAATTGATTTACAGAAAATATCAAAATTTAAGAAATTAAAGAAAAAACCCATTATTACCGGTATTTTAGATTTTGTATTTTAGATTTATTTTAGATTTTCTATTTAAGATTTTGTACCTTAATATTTTGGATGATAAACTTGTCCTTGTTCCTCAGGTCACAATCTCAGATGGATGTTGATTCTGGTATAGAAACAATGGAGGTAGAAGATGACATCAAATTTGAAATCAAAAGGAAAAGGGTACGTACAAGTCTGAAAATTATAATTATAAATTTTTTAAGTCTGTATGTAGTTCTGAGAAATGTAAAAACATGTTATGAAATTTAGTTGGTGATTAATATATACAGTTCACTATTACTATAATGAGACATCATCATACATGTAGTTCATTACTTGATTTACTGTTGGGTCAAATTGCCTTTTAAATTGCCTTATCAAGTAATGAGTTTTTATAGACTTGAAACTTTAAATAACAGAGAATAGCTAGCTTCTAATATTACGTTTTTTGGCTGGTAATTGCAGGATTTACTGTTAAAGATTGGGGTTTTTTTCTGGGCATCCCTAATGTGTCAAACCAAGTTTTTGTGGCAAAATATTAGGGAAACCAAGAAAACAGATATTTGTAATTTGTACCGCCCAAAAACATGACAAACGTAAAATAAGAATCTTATTATTTCCATTCTAGTGCAATCTTTATTGTCATGATTATGTGACCTTAACATTGCTAATGATGAGTTTGACATTGTTCTGATTTTATCTCAGAAACTAAAGAGGGTTCAACTAATGAAATTTGACCTTATTGCACCCTTGCATTAGAGTGGAAGTTTTTGAATGCCCAAATATTTTTTCTTTTGGACGTTAGCATTGGTTCAGACTTTATTGCACTGTTACATTATAATTAAAGTACATGTATTGTTGAATGCCACAATATTTCTCTGTAGGACGTTAGTATTGGTTCAGAGGCTACAGAAGATCAGATCAATGAGGCAATCTGCCGAGTTTTTCTTGTTTCGTGGAAGGAGAAAACTCCTGAATTTCTACATCTTCCTTATTTGGAGCAAAACATACAAGAAGGTAACCATAGCAACATGTAAATAATTAAAAATAATCCTTGGTAATAGTAACCATGGTAATGAAAAATAAACATGAGAGTAGGATAATTATGAATGTATTTAAACTGTGATTATGACGCTTATGTGTTTCTGTTATCTGTAACGATCGTCATCCAAATTCTGATTATTTAGCGTAATTTGCAGTCTACACACAAAACTTTTTATTGCATGGGATGCAATATACATTAGGTCCAACAGTTCAGTTTTGTTTACACTGCATATATGTAAAAATGACAATTACTCTCAGGTCAATTTTTCATTGAAATGGTTTTATGGGGTCATAATTTGCTCGTACTTAAGTTTCATTATAGAAAAGAATAGATAATGTAAAAGTTGAATTTTCTCTTTGGTTTGTATATGTTAAAACAGTTATTTCTCTTGCGTCTTATTTTCATGGAAAATGCTTTGAAGGGGCTGAACTTGGTTGACATACATGTACTTTGGTTCATAAAGAAAATGGTTATCATAGCTAAAAATTAGAATTTCTATGTCTTTTACTTGAGTGCTGTTGAGATTGTCATCAGGACCTCGTTTGTATCTACAGGTGAACATAAGGACACAGTAAATCAGGTACTGATGGAGGTCCTTATGTCTATCCAGGACTCCTCCCAGAACCCTGTCCTTAAACTCAAACCGGTGACGAGTCACGCCGTATCGCCTAAAAAGCCCGGCTCCAGTCCAAGAGGGTATATTCTGTATTATGATTATTTGGAATACATATACATGTACTAAACTCACCATCTTTTGCTGTTAGCATTTTTCTCTGTTGACAATAGATTAAAAATTTTCATGACCTAATTTTGTAAAAGACCTTGGATACAGGAGCATTTTGTAATGAAAGATAAACTGTCATAAAAATTTTGAATTTATCGTCAACAGACTGCAAGTGTGAACAATAGAAAATTATTGGTTTGCTCTCTACAGTTCAGGGGTCTAGAATTTTTTTTCAAAATCTACTTGCCATGGGAAACTCAAGGCTTAAAATTTACTTGCCCGACTCAAAAATCACTTGCCCTAAGGATGAGTCTTATACTTTAAACTTGTTGAAACTTGGCATGTTTAGTCAATCTAGTGCTTGATTCTTCAGAATATTGAAATTAAAACCCGAATAAGATAAGAAAGAAATCTGAATGAAGAGGTAAAAACGTTCAACAATTCTCCTTGCCCATGGGCAAGTGAACACCTGCGTTGTACTTTCCCGACCTAACTTTTCACTTGCCCCGGCAACGGGAAATGGGAATTCTAGACCCCTGCAGTTGGTTACTTCATTAAGTAACTCATACTAGATCATTTTCATGTGGTTTTGTGTTTATTTTGCCTGATAGAAGAGTACCTTTTGATGGGGACATAAAAATTATTTTATTAGTACTTTTTAGCCCTACTTCTCAGAAAATGATTGGGACATAAAAGAAAGATAAAGCAATATTTTATCACTGTTTTGTCTTCCATTACTGACTTATCCATATCCATATTTACATGTCATTCCGTAACTTCCCACCACAGGTTTAGTACCATGGTATCACCAGACATGCAGCCTAAAAGAGAATTCTCCAAGTACCCTGTAGAGAAATGTAAAGAAGTGGAGCTAATAAACTACCTACTAGACTGTTATGACAGGGTGTCTATAGAAGAGAGAATAGCTCCCAAGGTAGGCCTTATGTGCATATACATGTATATTCTGTCTTTTTGATATGCAGAGCTACATGTACTTTCCCTTTTGAGTCTCTTTCTGTGCATGTCTGCTCTGTGTTTTTGCATTGGGTGTTTTGGGGTTTTGCGATGGGTGTTGCAGCTTAGTGTTGTTAGAGATCCCTCCTTTCTTCAGTTTGTGACAGTAAGTATCTGACATAAATGCACTATGACGTTTATGAAATTACTACAGAAAAGTCTTCTTTTTTAAAGTATTTTTTTTTCACTAAATTCAACACGTTTCGATAAAATTTGATGATGTCGCAATATGTTTATGTCAGATACCATCCCAAATGGGAAATAATTCCATAGCTGTCAACTGACCCGATTTCGGGGGGTCAATCATGCTTTTTTACCCTTTGACCCAATTATTTTTCATCACCCGCGCGGGTAATGTCTTTCACCCAATTTTTCGTTGCTGACCCGGGAATCACCAGATTCCGATTTGGTTCCATCTGTTACTTGGGACTTTAAATTTCCAGCTGCAACTTTTTCAATTATTATGGGAATGTCTATGGGAAGACAATTGTAAACACGAAGATTTATGCAGATGAAAAGGAACTGATGTTTTTATAGTGTTTAAAATAATTGATGCAGTGAAATAAAGAGTTCATTTCACACAAAACCTTCATCATGGTATAGCAATAACTAAGTAAAAATATATTATCTAGCCTAGCAAATTCAACTATGAACCTTCAGGCCTTGATTAATGAAGTCCCAAAATTTTACACATGTACTACAATATCATGATTATGCCGTATTACAATCTAAATATATGCTTTATATGTCTCACACTAAAATGAACTTTATTGACCTGTATTTTTTTTGGGGGGGGGTAATTTTTATTCATCATGACGCAAGCAAAAGGTCGTGAATTTGTTTCGTGCGCTATGACCCTCTTTTTCATTTCCCAAAGACAGTCATTGACCCTCTTTTGTCTGGAAAAAGTTGACAGGTATGAAAATGAGTGAATATTATGTTTGGTACTTATTGATGAACTTTATTATTATTATTATAAATTAGATTAAAATTGTTTGTACACATGTTAAATGTGGACATTTAAGTAAAGTCACAAGACTTAGTAGAAAACTAGACAACTTGGTAAAGTTGCTTGTGAAACTGGTCAATCAGGTAAAGTCACATGAGAAAATGTGCATGAAGTTAAATAATTTTTTTAGGTAAAAATTTGCAGGCTCTTCAAAGTAAGAAAATGAAAAATCCTCTTGTTAAAATGCATTGTGTCCCTTTGATATTTATGGAGTTGTGTCCCTTACAGAGAGCGTCAGTACCTCCCCTTAGCAGTGTGTTATCTACAGCCAGGAGTCAGTGTGTATGTCATACAGCGTTAGTATTACAGGGTGCTTTCACACAGCCAAGATCCAGTGGTGGATCATCCTTACTTCTCCCGTATCTTCTGTCACACAATCTCCCGCGGGGTTTCCTCTCCGAGCTGGTGCAGACAACATGTACAGACATGGACAGCTTTAAGAAGGTAAGGCACAGTGTGAAAATAGACCTTTTCTTGAAAATTGAGGTTCAGCTGTGTTGGATGGCAAAGTGAGTTCCTTTTCCGTAATCAATGTAAAGAACAATTAACTTTTGACTGTGATGTAATGAGAATCAGTACTTGCCGTCCACAAATTGCTAGTTACTTTTCAGTTGTTGTGAAAAGGCTAAGAAGGTTGCTCACCTGAAGCTGGTTCCTTTTACTTATGAGTAAATAATAGTGTTTGAAAATCAGTTTTGTGAATATTTGTAAAATGACTCATTCAACAATGCGAAGATAAAAAAAGAGTGATGATTTAGTAATCAAACTAAAATTTTATCAAAATAGTTTAATACATGTATTATTAGTCAAATTTTATGAAATTATTTCGTTTGTAGATATTGGTACCAGTGTTACAAGGGTTATGTCGTCATATCCACTCCTTGTCTCTAGACTCAGACGATTACAGGGAACCTCTGTCTGTGTTAGCGGAACTCTGTGAAATCAAAAGTGGAAATATAAGACCTGTCTGTTCATTGGTCAGTATAAATAAATCAATTACTGATTATTGAAAAACTGAATATAAAATTATTTTTTTATGACAATGTCTTTATTGTGATGTAGCCAAAAATAATATATGTAGAGTTGAGGCTGCAAGGGAAAATTATCTTGAACATTTGAAAGATACCTTTACCATTTTCAAAACTATGAATTTGTCTTCATGTACATGTACATATACATATATTTGCTATTAGTATGTTATATTTTCAAATTGTCTGTCTGTTTTCAGAATTAAAAAAAAAATTGAAAGATTTGTTTTGAAATGTACAAATTTTATGAATCTCAGAAAAAATTTCATTTGGTACACTTGCAATTGCATATTTTGCATACTAATTTGTAAGTGTTAATTTCTCATGCACAAACAATGCACTCCTACATGTTCCAGATGATGTGCAATCTATAGAATTAAAATTAATGTGAATAACAAATGTAGTGAACTTACTATGTATCTGCTCAAACCATTTAAGACAAATTAAATTTGTTTAATTCCAGATGGTTACACAGAGTAACTGGTTACCTCAGGGTATGACCCAGGCTTCGGGTATGGAACTGGAGAAACTGTCCCTACTAGGTCCTTTCCTGGGTCTGTCAGTGTTTGCTGAGGACAATGTAAGTACATGTAGATACTGGGGTATAGGTTATGGTCACATTGTATTACACAGAGTAACTGGTTACCTCAGAGTATGACCCCGGCTTCTGGTATGGAACTGGAGAAACTGTCCCTACTAGGTCCCTTCCTGGGTCTGTCAGTGTTTGCTGAGGACAATGTAAGTACATGTAGATACTGGGGTATAGGTTATGGTCACATTGTATTACACAGAGTAACTGGTTACCTCAGGGTATGACCCAGGCTTCTGGTATGGAATTGGAGAAACTGTCCCTACTAGGTCCCTTCCTGGGTCTGTCAGTGTTTGCTGAGGACAATGTAAGTACATGTAGATACTGGGGTATAGGTTATGGTCACATTGTATTACACAGAGTAACTGGTTACCTCAGGGTATGACCCAGGCTTCTGGTATGGAACTGGAGAAACTGTCCCTACTAGGTCCCTTCCTGGGTCTGTCAGTGTTTGCTGAGGACAATGTAAGTACATGTAGTTACTGGGGTATAGGTTATGGTCACATTGTATTACACAGAGTAACTGGTTACCTCAGGGTATGACCCAGGCTTCTGGTATGGAACTGGAGAAACTGTCCCTACTAGGTCCCTTCCTGGGTCTGTCAGTGTTTGCTGAGGACAATGTAAGTACATGTAGATACTGGGGTATAGGTTATGGTCACATTGTATTACACAGAGTAACTGGTTACCTCAGAGTATGACCCATGCTTCTGGTATGGAACTGGAGAAACTGTCCCTACTAGGTCCCTTCCTGGGTCTGTCAGTGTTTGCTGAGGACAATGTAAGTACATGTAGATACTTGGGTATAGGTTATGGTCACATTGTATTACACAGAGTAACTGGTTACCTCAGAGTATGACCCAGGCTTCTGGTATGGAACTGGAGAAACTGTCCCTACACTGTAGGTCCTTTCCTGGGTCTGTCAGTGTTTGCTGAGGACAATGTAAGTACATGTAGTTACTACAAAAGCAAAGTGTGCAGAAAGGAGTACATGTAAATGTATGTACTGAACACACAATAGTGCAATATCTTAATAACATATATGTACATGTAAATGTACGTATCAGGTATGCTTTTATCATGTATCGTCTCTCATCCATGATCTACCATTGTTATTACAGACTAAGGTAGTGGAGAAGTTCTTTAAGCATCAGACAACGGCAGACAACGCTCGTTTGGTGCATCAGTCCTTACAGCACGGCCTGGAGTACGTACGTACCGAGCTACATAAAGTCCTACACGCTATTCTAGTCAACGGCCCGAGTCGTGACGCGGCTCTCAACTTTATATCGGCCGCCTTGGATAGGAACTCTAAGAAATCTCAAATACAGGTAAGAGGATTTTAAGAATATGCAGTCAAACTTTTAAGTCTATGAATATTGCATCAAATGACTCATTGGATATATAGATTAACTTTTGCATTTTACTTGGTCCATGGTCTAGTTGTGCACCTGACATTTAGTTTCAGTCCCTGACCCCCAGGGTCTTAGAAAATGGGCATGGTCATTCAATTCTATGTAATCTTGTCCAGACAACTCTTCTGACACTATAAATGATAGAGACATAATTCTTTTTGCAATATGATGGGTCTGTGGTCTTGTTGTGCACCTGATATTTTGTTTGAGCCCCTGACCCCCAGGGTCTTAGAAAATGGGCGTGGTCATTAAATTCTATGTAATCTTGTCCGGACAACTCTTCTGACACTATAAATGATAGAGACATAATTCTTTTTGCAATATGATGGGTCTGTGGTCTAGTTGTGCACCTGATATTTTGTTTGAGCCCCTGACCCCCAGGGTCTTAGAAAATGGGCGTGGTCATTTTCTCCTATATAACTCGATGTAATCTTGTGCTCGCAACTCCTCTGACAGTATAAATGATGGAGACTTAATTCTTTTGCAATATGATGGGTCTCTGGTGTAGTTGTGCACCTGATATTTTGTTTGAGCCCCTGACCCCCAGGGTCTTAGAAAATGGGTGTGGTCATTTTCTCCTATATAACTCTATGTAATCTTGTGCTCGCAACTCCTCTGACACTATTAATGATGTAGACTTTATTCTTTTTGCAATATGATGGTGTTGTAGTCTAGTTGTGCACCTGATATTTTGATTTAACCCTAGACCCCCAGGGTCTTAGAAAATGGGTGTGGTAATATTTTGCTATATAATTGTGCTCCCTTCTCTTCTAAAGCTATTACTGATTGAGAGTTAATTCTTTATGCAATATTATGGATCTGTAGTTGAGGTAGCAGCCCCTGGCACCTAGGATCTTTGAAAATGGGTGTGGCATTCCTTTTTGATATACTTTATCTCGGATATTATGAATTATATGAGTGATATTCTAGTTGCAGTCTAATTGATATGTTGTTTTGTCGTGCTACTTGTAATTTGTTAGAGCACCTGCTCCCTATGGTCTTGGAAAAAAAGAAAGGGAATTGATTTTTAGCTCTACTGGTCTCAGACCAGTCGAGCTTATGCGATCACCCTTCGTCCAGCGTCCGTCCGTCTGTCCGTCTGTCCGTCTGTCCGTAAACAATTTTTGTCCGGACAACTCCTCTGAAACTGTTAGAGATAGAAACTTAATTCTTTTTGTATTTTACTTGGTCCATGGTCTAGTTGTGCACCTGACATTCAGTTTCAGTCCCTGACTCCCAGGGTCTTAGAAAATGGGCGTGGTCATTAAATTCTATGTAATTTTGTCCGGATAGCTCTTCTATCACTATAAATGATAGAGACATAATTCTTTTTGCAATATGATGGGTCTGTAGTTTAGTTGTGCACCTGATATTTTGTTTGAGCCAATGACCCCCAGGGTCTTAGAAAAGGGTGTGGCCATTTCTTTTATATTATTCCATATAATCTTATGCTTACAGCGCTGACATTATAAATAATGGAGACTAAATTCTTTATGCAATATGATGGGTCTGTAATCTCGTTGTCCACCCTTATTTTGTTTGAGTCTCTGACCCCAAGGGTCTTAGAAAATGGGTGTGGTTGTTTTCTCTCTATTAAACTACATGTGATCTCATATGATAGCTAATTTCCCAGAATTTATGGATAATAGTTAATTGATTTATTCCAAAATATTATCGGTTTGCAGTTTAGATGTCATTACAGTATTTTACTTCAGTCCCTGTTCCCTAGGATTCTGGAAAATGGGTATATGGCTATTTTCTCTTACCCTATCTACATGCATTTAGAGTACATAAGTGACAGAAACTATAAATAAACAAAGATATTGCAATTTTACAATATTATCATAGATGAGTCTGTAATTTAGTTTTTCTCATATTTTATTTGGGACCTGACCCAGGATTTTATCTTCAATTCTATAGAAACGCTAGGGGATAGTTTCGGAATTTCCTCTGATCAATCAATCAACATGAAAATCTTTTCTATAGTGTTTATACAGTGCAAGAAAGATATCAAATAGTCAAAATGCATGTATTTCTCACTTATTTTTTATTTGTTTAACATGTTTAAGGTGTAAGATTTTTGGGGAGAGTAGTGAGAATTTTTGTTGCAAGAGTAAGAATGTCCGAAGTGATCACAGACTTGAGGGTTACCAGTCATAGCGGCCCTTTTCCAGTTCGGCCCCCAGTCATATCGGCCTTTTTACCTTTCGGCCCTAGACCATTCGGCCTTTGTTTCGGCCCTCCATAATAACGCAAGGAAATAATTCCTACCTTTCGGCCCTAGACCATTTGGCCTAATTAATTTTTTTCCAGTCCTCCCTTATAGTGAGAAACTGAACAAATAGTATGACATACAATTTTCTTATTTTCTAAAATAGAGGACCCGGTAATGCTCTAGGTAAAGCCATTAATTTTCATATAGTTGCCGACCCAAATTTTTGGTAACCCAGAAAAAAATACATTGTGAACAATGTGTTAAAGCCAATAAAGAATTTTAATTTGAATTTTGTAATAAAAATCTTAAAAAATCGATTTTCAATTTTTTTTCTGCCGATTGTTTCATAGAAATAATAGATAACAATAAACACTCAATATTCACAATTTTTTTGCCACTTGGCCTTTATCAAGAAATCATAAAAAATTTTTATAAAGTTTCATAGAAAATTTAAGCAGGCTTGATTCACAGAAAATTTGTAATAAAAATAAACACTGATAAAAGTCATAGTAGCTAGTCAAGCAAGCTAGGTTTCCCTGGCTATAAATGGGCCGAAACGGCAAAAGGCCGAAAAATGGGGGCCGATATGTTTCAGCATTATGTTTTTTTTTTCATTATAAATTGAGGGCCGAAATGGAAAAAGGCCGAAAGGTAAAAAGGCCGATATGACTGGAGGCCGAACTGGTAAAGGACCGAAATGACTGGCAACCGACTTGAGCTGTGCTTTCTGTTAAATGGGAACACCAGAATCACAAAGATTGATCATTTTATCAAATAAAATAGCAATAATGCATCCTTCACATTGCCAAATGAAAGGAATATTGTGCTTGTGTAAGCTTTTTTTTTGGGGGGGGGAGAGGGGGGAGGTAACTCTTACATCTTTCTTTCTTCTTATAAATTCCTCCACTGCTTGGAGTACCACCCCCAATGGGATGTAACTAAAACTGTGTGGTTTGATAAAATTTTTCATAATGTTTACATTAAAGCAAGTGACACATGTTTTAATAGAAGATAATATAACAAGAGATGCCTTATTGGCATATCTACTATGTGTTAATCAAATTTTAAAAAAATTAAAATAAAATACTAAAAAAAATCATTTGTAAAAGCCGACTCATACAAAAATATTTCAACCCAGGAAAACTTCTACCAAAATTTTCCTTTATTGCCATTTGACAATATTATCATAGATGAGTCTGAAATTTAGTTTTTCTCATATTTTATTTGGGGCCTGACCCAGGATTTTATCTTCAATTCTATAGAAACGCTAGGGGATAGTTTCGGAATTTCCTCAGATCAATCAATCAACTTCAAAATCTTTTCTATTATGTTTATACAGTGCAAGAAAGATAACAAACAATCAAAATGCATGTATTTCTTACTTATTTTTTAATTGTTTAAGGTGTAAGATTTTTAGAGAGAGTAGTGAGACTTTTTGTTGCAAGAGTAGAATGTCCTAAGTGATCACGGACTTGAGCTGTGCTTTCTGATAAATGGAAACACCAGAATCACAAAGATTGATCATTTTATCAAATAGAATAGCAATAATGCATCCTTAACATTGCCAAATGAAAGGTGCTTGTGTAAGTTATAGAAGTTGAATTTGTAACAGGAGAGGGAGAGATGTGACTGTACCGGGAATCGAACCCGAGATCTTCTGCTATCAAGGCAGACGCTCTTACCAACTGAGCTATCTGGGCACGATGCCCGTTCCTGCCACACTCCTCTCTACCAATTTTTCAGGTTTCCATGCACTGGAAACCTCACACAAAACTCCACTTCACCTTGAGTCATTTAGTTTGGTGCCAATTCTGTAACAGGAGAGGAAAAGATGTGACCGAACCGTGAATTGAACCCGAGACCTTCTGCTATCTGGGCAGACGCTCTTACCAACTGAGCTATCTGGGTACGATACCTGTTCCTGCCATAAATTAATGGTAATAAACTAATGTTTCAGGCCTTTTTGTCAATTGGACCTCAAGTCATTTTGTCCTTTTAAAATTTGACCAATCAAAAATATCATTTCAACCTCATGCAGATTTTGAAATATTTTTTTGAACTGGGATATATGGTAGAAATGTTTTCTATAGAGGATCAAATATTTCATACCGGTATGTAAAAATATTTTGTATTATATTTTAATAATTAGCTTCTGTCTACAATAATACCACATTCGCCCTAAAAGTTCATGTTCTTCGTTCAATATTCTATTTACATTGTTTTACCTTTACTAAATAAATAGCCTAAAACCTTTTTAGGTTTTAGAACAAAATGGCCGATACTTTTGAAATTTCACTCGGTAGGCCACATGTCCTATTATATTTAATTTCAATCTGAAACTGCCTGATTACTTGATCTAAGTATTTTCACTGGTCAGTATAAGAAAGAAGGAAATATCTCTATAGAGTATCCTATGCAATACTATTTCAGCTCAAATGAGAGGTTATTTATGCCTTTAGTCTTAATTTTATCAAAGGGCATATAGTGGTAGGTCTGTCTGTTCATCTGTTTGTCTATCCATCCGACTGTCAGTATATCATTCCATTCAACTAAATTCTGATGAAAGGGTATAAGATGATAGAGCTGTCATATATTGCATGTCTATGAACCTTGAGAAGGCTCATCTTTTGGAGCCAAATTTTTAACCTTTGACCCCATCACTGACCTTTGACCCACATTTTTTGAAAAATAAAAACATCTGTTATTTTAGTTTTGATACATATGGTATGTTATACATGTTGTATATACACGTTTTTAGTAATTCTCTCACATTCTAGAGAAATCTAAGGCACGGTCCATTTGATATTCTTGGGGGAGGGGGGACTCCGTTTTTTCAAAAAAAAAATTTTGCTCTGAATTTTGATGAAAAAAATTAATTAGGAATTGATGGATATGCATTGGCATGTGGTTGTTGGTTCTAATAAAAAAAAACTTGATACACATTTATCCCGCCTCTGGCAAATTTCTTGCAATCTGATTGGTCGAGAAGAACCAAATATTATGTTGTATTATTTTACTAACAGAATATTATTTTGATATCCTGCTTCTACTAAGATGCTTTATGCTTTTGACGTCACCAAAATGCTTTAGAATATGTTGACGTAACATACACAAACCAAAAGCGATTCAGCAGGATAAATTCGTTATAGAGTGTTTTACAGGGGGGATACAGAAATATATTGGGTCGATGAAAAAAGTGGTATTAGGCAAGGTGAAGTCCAGCATTCATTCTCTTGAGTGTATATGTACAAATCAACCAGGAGAGCTTCAGTCTCATCAGAGACTTCTGGTTTTAGAAAAAAAACAACCAGGAGAGCTACAGTCTCGTCAGAGACTTCTGGTTACAGGTGCAATTGGTAATTGTGAAAAACAAATTTATAGAAATTACAATGTCCATGTACTTGTGTTTCCAGGTTGACGAGAGATTTGTGGCCGGGGATGGTTTTATGTTGAACCTTCTGTCAGTCCTACAAATGCTATCCATGAAAATCCATCAAGACAAGGTTAGTGTGTATATGTGAATTGCAAATACTTCTTTAGGACCAACCATTTGGACAGGGTTGTCCTATAATTATTTCTATAGTCTGTACCTTTCTCAGTGTTCACTTATTCGGTAGATATATGTACGCACAAAAATAACTTTGTCTCTCATTAAACATATTAAAATTATAAACTACATATTAAATGAAGGTCATTTCAGAACTCCTCTTCTGATAATTTTGCCTGTCTTCAGATAGTTTAAAGTAGTATTATACATGTATATTTTCAGTATTTAAAGTTGCTCTCCATTTTTGACAGTAATTTTCATAAAACTAATAGACCTTCTTCATATTACCGCTAGACTTGCATTTTAGACACGCCAAGACCCGACATCACTACTTTTGACGTTATGTCATAAATCTGCTATGACGTCACAGTTCAAAGTTAGTCAAACCTTGTGATGTCAGGTCTTGGGATGTGTAAAATGCAAGTCAACTGCGGCAATGTGAAAATCGTATCTATTGTGATGTGGAATTCTATGGAAAAACAGCACAAGATAAGATGAGTTAAAGAAGATCCTGAAGATAATCTCAACAGCACTCACAATAGAGCACCAAAATTGAGCATCGACGGATCCCTAGCAAGCTAGAGGTGGTACCAGGTGCCTGGGAGGAGTAAGCATCCCCTGCTGGCTAGCCACACCCGCCGTCGATGTTCATGAACGAAAATAAAAACTATGTATAAAATACATTCATTGCACTGGCTGAGGTTATATCTATATAGAAAGTGCTATGGCTAAGAGTAAAGTTTCATTGCAACATAATGCATTTATGTCAGTTACTGTTCCAAATAAGAAGTAACTCTGTAAATCTAAAATAACAAAGCAATCTTGATTCTTTTACTCTTTCAAAAAAATTAATTATATTAATACTTGTTCATGTATTAAAACATATTTTTTGCTTTGAAGGTGGATGTATACTATCCTTTCCATCCTAATGCCAGAATTAGTATCAAGTCAGAGACCAGGTTAAGGGCCCTACCGAACGAGGCAGAAAAATGGATTGCTCAGCTTAGTAAGGATTTAATATCATTATACGTTCAAGAAATTTTTTGATACCAATTTAATGTGACTCTGGTCAGAATAGTCTTTGTTTAACATGTTTAAGACTATCTTTCACCCTTGGTGTGACAAAACATTTGATATTGAGATCATTGTGACATTCGGAATTACCTTAGTGTGACAGCATAATGGAGTAAATATATAGAAAGTTCCTTCTTTATATACATATACATGTAGTTCTTTTATTTCGTCCTGTAGCAAGCTACATGTCTTTCCTTCTGACCATGCCTTTGTGAAATACACAAATGTAAAATATGTTGTTAATTTTCAAAACAATTCAAAAACTTTGGACCCATTGGGTCACTTGGGGATGCTGTAAACTAAGGTCACATGTCTAGAAAAGCAAAATCACCTAAAATTATCGAGTAAATGTTCTTGATACGTGTACATCTTCCAATAAAATATCATGGGGTTTGAAGACTTTGTGTAAACATGTACATGTATGGAATTCTCCTGTTTACTGATATGAATTTTAAATTTCTCTTTAAATTCTCAAAATCAACCTATCTACATGTATTTTGCAGAGAAACAGAGCAGTCCCCCTTGGCAGGACCCAAAGTTTCCCACAGAGTGTTTCTTCTTGACTTTACACTGTCACCACCTGTCTATCATCCCCAGCACGCGGCGGTACCAACGGCGGCTCCGTGCGATACGCGATCTGAACCACATGGTGGAGGAACTGGAAGCCGCGGAACCACAGTGGAGTTTGTTACCTAATGCCTCTAGGAACAAAGAAATGCTCAAAAAGTGGAAATCTCAAGTACAGGTATGTGTAAATTATGAGTACAGATTAAATAAATGACTTGATACGCGTTAAATACTTTGTCTGAAACATAGTTTCATTAGATATTCTGCACTCAAGTTTTTCATTACTGCTCTTATGCTGTTTGTATTCATATTACAGAGGCTACAGAAGAGTAAGCTATGTGCCGATGCAGCCATTTTAGATGAATCTCTCCTACGACGATGTTTACAATTCTACAGTGCGGTGTCAGAATACTTGTTACGGGTGTCCGACCCTGTAAATCAAGGGTATGTGTCAACATTTACATGTACCTAAATCTTGGACAACATAGACCTTTTCTGCAGTTCACATTATCGATTCACATTATCTGTGGAACAGAATTTGATGCTTATTTCTGAATTAATCGAGATATCATGTGATTGCTCTCGAATTGATTGAGCTTGAATGAGAATTGTAGTTTATGAGAAGTCTTGCTCAAAGAATCAGAGAGGAATCATATGATGCTGCTTATCCATTGTTTTGATCTCTGAAATTAAGCGTCAAATTATTTTTTCTGTAGATAATGTGAAAGGGTCTATAAAAAAATTGATCAACAGATATCATATCATAATAATGGATGGAATGCTGAATATCAGACATTGCACCTGCAGGTGGCTTTTTACAAATGACTTCACGATCAATTTGATGATGATGTCATAATATACATGTATAAGTGCATGAAAATGTGCAATGTCTGATATTTGGCCAGCCGTCAATTGATTGCTATCTAAGAAATTCGAGCAATTTCTTCCATATTAGAATTTCTCTGGAAGACATATTTGTTTTGACATACATCTATTTCTTTATAGTGAGAGCCTCCCGTTAGCTGATCAGGTTCCGATGCCGTTTGGGGCTCTACCAGACTACTACATAGAAGACATCTCTGATTATCTCCTCTTTGTTCTACAGTAAGTTACCTTAAAATTTCGTAGTTTGATATGAAAACCTTGTAAGGGTAACTATGTGCAGTCTTTCATATGTTCTAGATAATTATTCAAAGATACTTAGCAAAGACAATTGATTTTGACATTACAATAAAACTGTAAAAAGAATTGTGTTCTAAGCAGTGATGTTACAAAGCAAGACAATGTCACAAGAAATCAGGTTGGAGATGTCTCTTTAGAGTCTTACATGAACATGTCTATTCAAAAGGAGAGGAAGGTACATGTATATTGTCTTGACTTGACTTGGGAAGTAACTCTGTATATCCAAGGGTTGAATAGTACTGATCAGTCATGATTATATACTTGTACTTATGATATGCTTGTAATAATGCTTCAGCAGTATGCATGGCATATCATATATGATATCATATCACATCATACCATATTGTATTCCAGGTTTATGCCAAATGTATTAGACGACCCCTGTATAAACAGAGTCTTAAACATGTTGATAGTGTTTGTGTGCAGTAACAACTATATTGGCAATCCGTACCTGACGGCCAAGCTGATCGAGGTTGTATTTGTGATGAACCCAAGCGTTCAGGATCGTACCAGTGTTCTTCACGAAAAGTTCCTCCTTCACCCCCTGTCAATCAGTCATCTAGTCCCGGCCCTCATGAAGTTCTATGTGGGTAAGTGAATAGAGTTATACATGAAAAGTTCCTCCTAGTCCTACACCCGCTGCCAATCAGTTATCTAGTCCCCGCCCTCATGAAGTTCTATGTGGGTAAGTGACTAGAGTTCCACATGAAAAGTTCTTCCTACACCCCCTGTCAGTCAGTCATCTAGTCCCCGCCCTCATGAAGTTCTATGTGGGTAAGTAAATAGAGTTCTACATGAAAAATTCCTTTTACACCCCCTGTCAGTCAGTTATCTAGTCCCCGCCCTCATAAAGTTGTATGTTTGTAAGTGATAGAGCAGCAACAATTGATAGCAGTTTGTCAAAAACTGTGATTTATATCTCCGATACTCTCGCCATTCTTAAAATCAGAAAAACGATTTGAGTCAAGTAGTCTATTAATGGATATACATGTACATGTAGATGTATTTAATAATGCACAAACAGAATAAGTACATTTACTTGTATCCATTCCAATACTTTCAGATTATGTGTAACAGCACACAAGGCTGATGAAAAATATATTCAATATTTTGTTTGTTGCTATTTTATTATGAGTGATTTAACATGCGATTTTGATACCTGCACTTATGCTCATCAAAAACAAATGAACGTTCCTTCTTTGTTATTTATAGATATAGAGACGACAGGGGCTAGTAACGAGTTCTACGATAAATTCACTATACGATACCATCTGAGCATTATATTCAAATCCATGTGGCAAATGCCGGCACATCAAACGAACATGATCAACGAGGCCAAGTGAGTATAATCGGAAGACTTGTTTGATTTAAAAGTATCTAATTCTGTCATGTCAGTATACTGAGTTATTGCCATCTGGTACAGTATTTTGCTGATATCCAAGTTATAGGAATAAATAAACATGTTTATGTACATGTACAATCAGCAGATTGCGTATTTCCTTATACATGTTATACACTACTCCATTATTAGATAATCATACATAACGTATACCATGTGAAATTCTATGTGTACATCGTATACTTTTCATAAATCTTATCTATTAGTAAGCAATTTAAAGAGATTATCATGTTTGCAAGCTTAAGGTATTCAATTGGTAATAAGAGGTAATTGGGGCACCCATTGATGGAATCCTGAGACCTAAAATCACAGCAAAGTTATGATGTAAAAATTAATTGAAAATTTTTGACCAATTAAGGTATTGAAAAAAAAATGGTTACTTTAAAAGTTATGGGCCTTACAGTTTACATTGAACCCTATGGGAAAAAGTTAATTTTTCCTAAAATTTTCAACAGAACGATGGGGCATCAAATATTGATTGGTCAAAAATTTCTAAAAAATATATTTTCATCAAATTTCGCTAAAAAATCAAAAGGTTGCCAATTACATGTAGTTTTTCTGCAATTAATTTTTTTTCTATATTTTTCAACAAGGGGAGTTAACTCCTAAAATGACCCTTTTCAAATTATTTCTTATATCTATTAGGGTAGTTGTTATGATATCATATGACACAGAAAGATATTCAGTGATGAATAGATTAATTTCAATGTTTTGGCATAATTTCCTCCATTACCCATTGAATACCTTAATGTCTTAATAAACAATGTGCTTTACACTTTTAAAGTTATTTCTTCAATATTCAAAAGTTATGTCAGCAATAAATATATTTTCTCAACAAAACCTTGCATAAATTTTCCTCTATTTCACTATTACAGCAATGGCAAGCACTTTGTTAAGTTTGTGAACATGTTGATGAATGATACCACGTTTTTATTGGACGAGAGCTTGGACTGCCTTAAACGTATTCACGAGATACAAGACGCCATGGAAAACAAAGCGGAATGGGATAAACAAACAAAAGTAGGTCTCATTGTAAATAATTTGCTCGTTGGCAACTTCTGATAACAATGAAGATTCACGATTAGAGCTGTTATTATTCTCAGTAGTGCATTGAAAATCGCTACCCTTGCCTTAGACCCAAATCGTGAGTTAGAGAACAACTGGACTTTAAATGTCCAATAAATCATATACTGTAATATGATTTACAGCATTGCATCGAAAATCACAATTCTTACCTTTCACCCGAATTGCAAGTCAGAAAACAAATGGACAGGAAATGACGAATAAATCATATAAAGATGCCGAACATTACAAGTTCTTTTATGTATGCACTACTTCGAAAATACTTTCACTTGTAGTGTAAACAATAGATACACACAATGAAGTGCAATCGGATACGTTTTTGTCTAAATTTTCTCCAGAGTGAATCTGAGTAAACTTGTGAGTGAGACAAGATTTTCCGACTTTTATTAGCTCGCCGGGACGAAAAAGTCCGGAGAGCTAATGCCATACCCTCGGCGTTGGCGTTGTCGTCGTTGTCCGTAGACAAAACTTTAACCTGGGCTATATCTCTTGAACTATAAGGGGTAGGGCTTTGATATTTCACATGTAGATACCTTTTGACGAGACCTTTCATTTGAGACCATGATCTTTGACCTAGTGACCTTGACCTTGGACTTTGACCTAACCTAACCTTGTTTCTGACAAAAGCCTGTATAGGCGAGCTATGTAATCTTTGATTACCCTATGTTTTTTATAAAAAAATGTGAGCTCAACCCTATATTGATTTACATGTATGTGCTATGTTGATTTATGCTAATATGGTGAAAGTCGATAAAGAATTTGAATTTGAATATTATCATTGACATTTTCAGGAACAACAACAATCTCGACAGAGACAGTTAGCGATGGACGAGCGTCAATGTAGGTCATACCTAACATTAGCTACAGAGACTGTAGATATGTTCCATTATCTGACGGAAAAAATACAGAAACCATTCCTGGCCGCCGTAAGTTTCATTATGTCTTTTGGATTGGCAAATCTAGAAAATTTTTCCAAGAGGGGAGGAGGGATGTTCCAGCCTATGATTTTAAAAAAATTAATGCGTGAAAACATGAAAAATCAGTATTCTGGGCTAATTGACCCTTCTGATTGCGGGAAAAAATGCAAAATTTCGTGACGTCACAATGCTTTTACCATGTGTTTACCTCGGACAAACAAGCTTCGAACCTCGGTCAGACATCGAAATTGCATTGTGACGTCATGGAATTTCTCAAATTTTTCCCGCGCTCGGAAGGGTCAATTCCAAGGGAAGGGGAGGATTACATTTGTGTCCTTAGCTTTTGATTGATTCATCAAAGCAATACTATAACTGTTACAGTAAAATTGAACATTACATTGTATTACTACACCCCATAATAAATATAACCACCTTTGATTTATCGCAGAGGTAAATGATTCAAATTTAGCTCTCTTTGTTCTGTAAACACAATAATTTAGCAACAAGGGTTGTATAATTTAGCAACAAGGGTTCATATACATGTATAATGAACTTGCTGCTTTGCATCAGGAAATGAGACGGCATCCAATCAAATTCATTCTTGTTAAGTTATCTTGACACAGATAAGATATGCCACTGAAAGTTTAGTGACTTGAAGTACACATGAGGAAATTTTCAGGGTTGGCTGTTGAAAAATTTTATAATTAAATTTTACATCTGATTCAACTTCAAGTGGATGGTGCTCTACTGGTCAGGTACATCTTATCGCCGGGCACATATTATCACCACTTCATTAATATCTCAGCATATGGTTGATGTAGGAATTTAATTTTTTCACCATGATTGCATCTTTTAAACATGAAAGGGTATACGAAATTTCAAATACTGTAATTCCATAACCTGCAAATACTGAATTTTATGATAGAAAGTCGTTAAATCCCCCGCCTCTCCGTGGAAAGGGTAGGTCACTAAATCTTCCAATACCTCTTTTTTTTTACCTATTTTGCATCAATTTTTCACAGACGAAAAGGAGAAAGTTCAAAGATTCAAATAATGTGAATGTTGTGGAAAAAGTTCAAGATTTTCAGTAAGAACTGGTGGAGGTGGCGATAATATGTACCCTCCCTTCTTTAAAACATGGCCTAACTTTAAGGTTCATGAATCATCGGTAAACAAGAACCAATCATCCGATTTTCATGAAAATTGGAAGAAGTTTGTATCAAGGGTTCTTCTTCCTTCAGTGCAAATTTCATCTAATTTCATGAAGAATTAGATATTTTAGAGCAAAAAACGTTGAAAAAATGGCGATAATATGTGCCCGACCAGTACGGAAATTACTGAAACTTGTTTGTTGGAATCATATATTATAAAGAGTATTAGCAAAATTTTAATAAGATCTTCACAGAGGTAGCTTGTTTGACTTTTATACATAGATTTCCTCCATCCATGTCACTACAAATTAATTCTTATGTATTATTTAATTCTTATGTATTATTTACTTCAGGAACTTGCTAACAGGTTGGCAGCCATGTTGAATTTTAACCTGCAGCAACTGTGCGGGCCGAAGTGCAAAGATCTTAAAGTGAAAAACCCAGAACGGTATGGCTGGGAACCCAAAAAGCTGCTCAACAGACTGACTGATATTTACCTACATCTGGACTGCCCCGAGTTTGCTAAGGCCATTGCCGATGATGAGGTGAGTGTAGAAAATATTTCGTTATTTTCGGAAGGTTAATACAGACAATAAACCACTTGCGAAAATTCATAATGGTTGACAAAATGAGGAAAACTGTCTGAGATAGACAATTTTTGAGCATTTTAAGCTCGCGGGGACGAAAAAGTCCGGAGAGCTAATGCCGGGAAGAAAAAGTCCAGAGAGCTAATGCCATACCCTCGGCGTCGGTGTCGTCGTCCGTAGACAAAACTTTAACCTGGGCTATATCTCTTGAACTACATTTGTATAAGGGGTAGTGCTTTGATATTTAACATGTAGATACCTTTGACAAGACCTTTCATTTGAGACCATGACCTTTGACCCTAGTAACCTTGACCTTAGACTTTGACCTACTTTTCAAAAACTTTAACCTGGTTTCTGACAAAAACCTGTTTAGGCGAGCTAAGTAATCTTTGATTACCCTATATTTTCATTTGCTACGTCAAAATTGCATTGCATCTTTAAACAGTGACGTCATAATGAAAAACATTGTCAAAAAATAGTGACTCGGACATTTTGAGCTTTCCTACAAGATTTGATAATGGTCTGATGTAATTCACATCATAACGCAACAGGAAATTTCTTTGGATGATGTCGTTCAATTTTAAGCTTTAAAATAATAAATAAATGTTTATTTCTTCGACTCAACGACCTTGTCATGTCCTTAGCAAGGCTGCATGGTGACGTCATAATATATATATGCATTTTTAAAAGTGAATGAGAACGGGGATAACATTACTTGTATAAATTTAAATGATTTGCTTGGATAAATTGTATGATTTTATGCATTGGTCAAAATTAAATAACTATTTTTCTGCTCTGCTGATGCGACTATTAAATTATACCATTTATGCCTGCAATCATTTAAATAAGATATGATATCATAGCAAACCCTTCTAGAATTACACATGTTTTCAGTAGCTTGACTGATGATTTTGACATTTTAAAGGGGGGGGGGGGGTCACTTTTACAAACATGAATTGAAACTTTCTTACCATTTTGTATTTTCTGCTGAGCATTTTGTGCACAAAATTTATTATGCCAGTTAGTAGGGATTTGAATTATGAAAATATTTATTCTCCAACTCAGAATTACTTGTCGATCACAAGGTCTTTATATCTGTGTTGCCCTATGTTTGGGTCCCGTAGTTAGAGTTATCTTTCTTGGTACACAATTTATTGATTTTTTTTTCAAAGTTCTCAATTTTATGTAGTAATTCAATGACATTAGAAGAGGTTGCAACTTTAGTATAAATTTTATTGTTATTTTGATAATTCTGTTAATTATTTAGCAATAATTTAGCGATTATTTTTAGAAAAATTTTAAATCACAATTATTTTTGTGTTAAAGCAGTTGGCAAAGTTTTTTCATAGAAATGTTTAAATGCAACAATCACCTGTTTTACAGTTAGGAGGAATCCAAAACTGTTGCGTGCTATCTAGTAAAAAAATGTCTTTTCTTTATTAGAAAAAAATTTTGAAAGACCTGTGAAAACAGGCCAATCTTCAGTAAGGCATGGTCCATTTGATACTCAGTGGGGGGCTTGGGTTTTTTGGTGGAGCAAGATTATTTATTTCGCCCTGGACCAGGGCAAAATTATTTTCTTCTTGCAAAGTTGGAGCAAGGAAATTTTTTAAACAAAGTGATGAGCATATTAAGAATGTGTTTTATTGATAGAAATTATCTATAATTTACTCAAATCTCTATGTATTTATAATTTATTAGTTCATTTTTATGCAAGTATTCAATTCACTTTTAAACAGAGAGAGATAAAAGATTTTTACAATACAATTCTCAATATTTTATATAAGGTACATGTATATAACATGTATAAGAGGATCTGAGGGGAAGGTCTCCTAGACAAATTTTTAAATGTAGAACTGTAATTTGGTGAATAACTGAAGTTCTCCTTCCAACATGTCCAAGCTTACAAGAACATATTAATTAGACTAGTACTCTATGGGATACATGCAACATGTATTAATAGCATTACACAAATATTTGATAATATATGCAGCTTTTAAGGAAGCCCTTTTTCATTCACATACATGTATAACTTTTGCTATCATCAAATATATGAACTTTGCCATTAATAAATAATGTTTTGATAGAAAACTATGGTGAGCGAAGCGAGCCAAAAATTTTTGGTACAATTTTGAAAACTGTGACGAGCGAAGCGAGCCAAAAAATTTTCAAGAATTTCAGTGAAACTTTATGGTAATTCTTCAAATTCAGATTATTTGTAAGAGCAAGATTATTTTTTTCTGTCACACCATAAGCAAATTTATTTTTTTCATTAAAATTGAGAGCAAAATTATTTTTTTCGAAAAAAACCCAAGGCCCCCCCCCCCCCCCCCCAGAATATCAAATGGACTGTCCCTAACAAGAAATTTTCGCGATATTCGCGGGAGATTTGGAATCGCAATAAATTATTCTCGCGAAAATTTGTGTTTAGTAAGGTATAACGTACATAAATTGGTATATCAGTGATATCTTGTTCTAATTGCACATGTGCCATTCTTCACTATTCCCAATTAAACATTAAGATAAGTTATTGAGGGCATATTTATGATAAAAATGACTACAACTTCAATAGTGAAAGGTACAAAAGAATGGCATCATATGTACATATATGTTTGTAATTTAGGAATTGCGAAAAATTGTACTCACGAAAATAAAGACACCATATTTTACCATAAAATCTCGAAATCTGATACTCGCAAAAATTTCTGGTTATACGGTACTATCCAGTAAGCAGTACTGTATCATCCCAAGCACATTTCCATTTCTCCCATAAATTGGCAGGGACACCCCGTCTCAGATTACTCCCCTTCCCCTCTCACACTCGTGAACATGCTTACACACACTCACACAGAAACAACCATATTATACATGACAGTTATGTACATTCCTAGTCTGCATATAAATAGTCTGTTATTTCCCTTTTTCAGGCAGTATCTGACTTAAGACAATTTAGATTTCAGGGAATTTGGAAGGTAACATTCATTTTCTGTTGTTTCCCGGACTTTATGAAAGTTCTTCATTGAAACTGATCCCATTGCAATTAATCTATCTCAGATACCGTTGAAAACAGGTAGTGACTCTGGTATCAAAAATACTAAATATGCCTTTCACAATGAATGATGCCCTCTATTTCAGAGATCATACAGATAAGAGTTGTTTGACGATGCGATAACCCGGATGTGTAAAGCCAGAATCATAACTTAGAAAGAAGAAATAGAACCCCCCCCCCCCCCCCTATACCTAGCCAGCATATTAATCTATCATAACATACATGCTTGGCTCTTCCAATGGAAAATGTCCTTTGTTTCCTTCAGATATCTCACAGAAACGAGCTGGTTAATAAGGAATCCTGTTTCAGATTACAACCCCTCCCCCCTCTTTTTCCATACTCATAACTTTACATAAACACTCACACAAAAACAAGACCATTCCTAGCATGATTTATCATAAACATTCCCCTTTCTATCTATTTCAGAGATCCTAATAAAAGAACTGTTTCACAATGCTATAGCCTGTTCGTTGAAAGTCAGAATCAATACAGAGGTGGAAATAGAATAACCTCCCTCCCTTCTCTCCCCCCTCCTACATACTCCCACCCTTTCCTAGCCAGCATGTAAATCTGTCATATCATACACATATATTTCTGACTATGAATGATATCCTCTATTTCAGAGATCCTACAGAAAAGAGCTGTTTGACGATGCTATAGCCCGGATGTGTAAAGCCAGAATCAAAACGGAGTTGGAAATTGAGCATTTCAAAAAGCTTCAGCGAACAGTAGATCGTATTGTAGTAGAAAACCAACAAGCCCAGATAGATTATGGTGATATCCCAGATGAATTCAGGGGTAAGATTTCTCCTTAATATGAATTTTGCATTGAAATTTTAAAAATGATTTGATTCTTAATATATATTTTCTTTTTGATCTGTGGCTTCTTCATTCTGTCAAAAATGTATTGTCTAAAATCTAGTTTGTTCTGTAGAGTCAGTACAATTATATGGACCCGTAGTAATTTTAAGTTTTTGAAAAAACAAAAAATTGGTAGAAAGCTAAGTTCTTTGATTTTACAGACTGCATGCATGATTATGCTTTGATCATGTTGATGTAGTGATTTCTTGACTGATTTAAGAACACTGGCAGGTGGCAAAATTTTCTTACCTCAGTTCGCTAGAGATGTCAAATGTCATTTTAATACTACTGTATGTGAAGGGTGATATATTCAAAATTCAACAAAGTGTATCAGAAAAATGGAGGGTGTAGGGAGTGTCCTTAATCAATGCATATTTTAACTACGGTACATTTTACTGAAAAAGTGTAAATTTTTGCGTGGGAGAAATGTTAGTGTATTTCACAATTCAAGGGACTTCAAGAAAATAATATCCCTGCTGCATTATTACACATATGGCAAATGTTTCCCCCAACCATCTTGGTGCTATAATTGCAAAATTTTCCCCCAACGAAAATAACATAGTTTACAGTATTGGTACATGTATACCTTCATATCATAATTTGTTTAGGGTAGAGTATCCCTCAGAATTGCTAGTAATTTTTTTGCCTGAATAACCTATTTCTTCTCTTCAGAATATTGTTCAGATTATCAAACTAATATGGTTTTGGGAAAAGAAACTTTTATAGTTACATTTTATCACCTCTAAAAAGGGATTTTTCTTACTTTTCCCATAGGGTCCAATGTTAAAGTTCCAACGGCTAAGTTCTCGGATTATCATGAAACCAAGAGTTATATTTTGTTTGTATATCGGGTTTAACATAAGCTTTGAATATATGGAAATGAAATTATTGTTAAAGCTGTTATTTAGGAAATATGAACATCTGAGACTTGAGTGTTGCTCTACCTTAAATTAAAATTTGATGAATTTTTACATGTACATAACAGATCCCCTGATGGACACGCTCATGGAGGATCCAGTTATCCTACCCAGCGGCACTGTCATGGATCGTCCAATCATAATGCGGCATTTACTCAACTCCCAGACGGATCCCTTTAACAGACAGCCTCTGACAGAGGATGAGCTAAAACCTGGTAAGCAATACGGAGTACAAATGTATAACTATTTATTACATCTTTTCTGTACAGAGAGTAGCCTCCCTTTGGGGATGGTTTCTTACGTAAACTAATAATGATGTCGTCAAATTTTTTGGAAACCAGCCTAAAATCCATGCTTCAAATATGACTTTTTCCTTATATCTATCTGTAGGAATTGCATGTATGTTATGTCATAGTGCATTTATTACAGTGATTTACGTACAGTATTTTTTCAATGCACTACTGTCAATACACACTGATGTAGCACAAAAACTGAAAAACAATCCCACAGATATTGTGAAAAGGTATTTTAGATATCAGAAGTAACTTTAGTTTGAATTGTATGAATTTAGTGGTTTCTTCATTTAAGGTACAGTGCAGGAGCATGTATCCACATTAATATTGTAATTTAATTCGTCTATTTCAGCAACAGATCTTTTGAAGAAAATTGGAGACTGGAAAAAATCCAAACTAAGGACTAAGTGATAGTTACCTGTTATTATCAGTGAAAAAATTTCCAGATGGATTGTGATATGTTGCTAGGTAACATCAAGCTTGTTGCTTAGCAACATACAAATTGTATGTATTCGTATGTATTGGAATACATACTCAGATTCTCTTGTTTGAAAACAACTTGTTACTAAGAAATGATCTGTTTCTAAGGTAACATGTTGCTAGGCAACAAATAGCTGTCCTTCATGATCTCAGGATATGAATTTTATAGCGTTTCAAGGAATTGTGTGTATAAAAGATTACGGCCATTATTTGTAAATAGATCGAGCATTTTGTTACATGGGCAATTAGACTGAATGCTTTTGATGACGTTGTTGTGTTTTGTTTGAGTTCTGTCCCTTTTTGTGATTTCCGGTATTATCTGTGAAGCGTACTAGCAAAGTGCTATTATATTATTCTATAGGGTTGCAACGATACACTGTTTTCAGGATATTACACATACATTGTATTATATACAATTATGGCTTACGATACAATTTGCATCAAAATTCTTAGGTTTTTCTTCTGCTATCTGATGAAGGCAGAGTTAAGATGCAGCCTTGAGCGCTTGTTAAATTGTATTTGATACTTGCTGGTGAAAGATTCCCAATAACATTGGAATTTTCGTAACTTTTGACAACTTTGTTCTTTTGATAAACAAAAATCAATTACCTTTTTATCTGAATTTCTATTTAGTATGTAGAAATGATGTCACAAAACACAAAAAAAAAATTGAAATATTTCACAACATTTAAATAAAAGATGAAAGTTTAAAAAAATCCTAAAAATTTTTGTAAGAATTTTTTTGTGAAACAATAAGAACAATTACATGCGGTATCAATCGCCTGTAAAAATTGTGAATGATGAATTTACCTGTATATCTACATTAGAAGTTTTTTTGCCAATGTTGTTTAAAAGTTGTTTTTCAAATGAATCAAATTCGATCAATATGGAGGCATTGCCATAATGTGAATCAAATAGTCAAAGTGAATTGCGGTTAATTGAGAACCCATGGAAATCGTTGCAGCCCTATCATTCTGTGTGCTTGTCTGTCAGTCTGTCTTTCCATCCATGTTACGTCTTTCATTATTTTATTGTTCTACCCATAATAACACAACATAGCTCTTCTATTAATGGATCGCTTAGTTTTCATGCAAGGAACAGTAGAATGTGGTATTCCGTATTTTCTTTAAAAAGCTCTCATTGCCCATTTAATGGCTGTAAAATAGTTTTGTTTTTGTATTTACCCATGCGTTCTGATTTCTATCTCAAAATTTGTCTCTCATTTTACCAAAATTATGTATACCGATTTTAAGTAAAATCTCTTGAATGCCTAATACAGTGTACGTGAAAAGGTTTTGGTGCCGATGACACATTTGATAGGATATACCTCAAATGTTTAGGCAGATCAGAATGATTCTTAAATTCAAAAGTATATTGAACATCTGACCTGTATCTCTCTAACATTTGTCATTGCTTAGTCAATTTTGCCTGTCAGGTCTGACTGATGTATTTTGCGTATGTTCACTAATAGAAGCCCCCTCCCCCTCCTGTCCTCGTCTGGCCAAGTTTTCGGTTAAAACATATTTAACAAAATTAACATCCATGTTCATGTTTGTATGTGTTTGCTTGTTAGTGCTTGTACGACATGCGGAAAGTAGGATAGATCAGATTTGAATGAATTTGAAAGAATGTATGATAAGGTTTCATGTACATGTATATTTAATGGATTTTTATGGACTTTGAATCAAAGATTCACAGATACATTGTGTATGTGATAGATATTTGTTTGAACGAGTTAAATCATGCGTTTGACTTTTCTTTTGGAGGCTTGTTTTGAATGACGCTCAGTTTTGTTAAAATTTTTTCTGTTTTCAGTACTGGCCTCAATTTGATTGTCTTTTTCCATATCAAAGTGGTCGCCGAAAAATCTAGGGATTGTTTAAACAGCAGTTTTGACAAGCCTTTCATATTTATTGTCACATTGAAAAGAACATGCCTGCAAGTACAGTATCATACTTATATTGCTAGTATTGTTATTAAAAGTTGGAAATAGAATTTTTTTCCTTGCAGACAGGAGACCATTGGCTTCCAATGTCTTTGTTTTACAAGTAATTTGTTCAGTAATATTGAAATTGTAGTGTTTCAAATTGAGCGCAAAGATGATATGATGTTTTTTTTTTTTTGTCTCAAGGATTTCTACGATAGAATTGATTATTTCAACTTACATTGAAACTTTTTTTTTTTGTCTTAAGGATTTCTACGGTAGAATTGATTATATCAACTTACATTGAAACTTTTTTTTCGGTTCGAGAGATGAGATGGATTTGTTACATGTTTTGTCCAAAGTAAAAAAGAATATAGACTAGTTTGTCCCTGATATTGTATCATTGCAATTATTTTTTTCTCCTATCTATATATATGTTTCTATTTTATTGCAATCTACTGCATAATGAGGTTGTTCAACTCATTTCAAGTCTATTTCAAGCTGCATTTCAGTACTTGAATGATCATTGAACATATGTGTCGAGTTACGAAGCTGTACTGCTCACAATGTTAGGGGGATTCTTTAAGGCATTTGATTTGTTTATTGTAATATTTAGACGTTTGGTCGTTTCATTTTGTTGAAATAATGTCATATTTTACAGGAAAGTGTGAAAAATTATAAGTTGATAATTAAATTATCAATCTCATGTGACTTATGTTTTACTTTACTAATACCTTACTATTTGGTATTTTCGAAAACAAGAGTTGCTTCCGGTTGGGAACAGTATATGATGTAGACTAATTGTGACATCATTAAATTCTATAGAAACAGTCCTAAAACTCTGGGAAAAATAGACTTTACCATACCATTCTCATGACTTCATAATGGTTTCGGATACCATCTCAGATACCACTTCATAATGGTTTCGGATACCATCTCAAATGGGAAATAACTCTGTTTTCCAAAAATGCTCCATGTACAATATGGAATTTAGGTGAATATAGTGTGATACTAGTACTTTCTTCATTTGAAAATATTTACTTGGGCAATAGCCAAGGTCAGTATTTATGCCCCGTCCGAAAATTATTGGGGTATATACTGATGCACAAGTCCTTCTGTCTGGACATTGTTTAAGTACCTGTGCCGATTAATATCCATTGTCTACTTATACAAACACAAGTCAACAGTTTTGCAACATCTCTTGAGAATTTCAAGGACAGCTTGTTGCTGAGTTGCTTATTGCTGAACAATAGTGAGTTGCTTGTGTAAATTGATTATTACATAATTTAAAAAATTTTATGTTTCTTGATCATTTTATTTCAAGCAGTATTTTTGTTTCATACATCATTATCATTGTTTATTTTGCATACAATTTCTGCATTTTCATCGCTTAATTTATATAATTCCACATTTTCTCCTCTTGTCAAACAAAAGTTCCTTATTTGATAACATTTCCGGTTAAGCATTACAGTAGCTGGTGCAATCTTGATTGGGACTGAGATAGATACAAGCCGCGCATGTGGCACTCAAAATGTACTCCTGGACCATCGGTGTTGGTTCACCTGTTAAAAACAAAAGAATACATTAAGTATGATAAAACAAACTGTGTTTTAAATTTAATGCTATAAGATTTTTTACTCTAAAAATACACCAAGTGTGGTTGGCAACTTCATTTCATAAGTTCCTTCTCACTTTTGGGAACTTCCGTAATAGAAGAATGAACACACTTTTATGATTTCAAGGTCAAAGGCTGCACAGGCTTGCAATATTTCTAAATGGAGAAAAGCAGGACTGAAAATGGACTCATGTGAAGGTCATAGGCATGATTCAATTTAATCCCACGGATAAATTCTGTTTTCCCTTTTAACAAATCCCTGTGTTTACCAACACTGCCAACGAAATTGCCAAATGATTTCATCAACGGCATTAATTCTTAAGCAATTCGCAAGCTATGATTGTTCACATTTGCAGTATTTTGACAGTTTAAACAAGGAAATTGTAATACACAAAAGGCAGTATGAAGTAATAATTTATCGTCATCTACTTACAGAACAAAGAGTCTTTTCCGGGAGTGCCGCAGAACAATTCTGGGGAGTATGTTAACACATGAGCTGAAATTACAAAAGAGATACATATTCTAGTAGATGATGCACACTATATACTGTAGTTAACACACCCCACCCACCCATGTCTTCCTTATTTTAGATAAGACAGCTTTTGTATTTTGTAGAAAACAAAAGATGACAGCCTCTTGTAAATAAGGGCATTTATAACTCAATTCATTATTAAGAAGGACTGCTTTTATTCTGGTATCTAGCAAAAACATTTTTAAAGCACCTGCGAAATCTACTAAGTATAATGCACTTTTTGTTGCTGAAGTACAAAATATCCTAATCAAGCTTCTATTTTTAAATTGTATCCACATTGGAAAAGAATAGGCAGTTTACCTTGAAAATCAGATGGATATTGTAAATCTGGAAGAGAAAGGAACAGATTGGTTTTATTTAGAATATATTCAAAATACAGAAATAACAATTGGCTATGTTTAACACTTCTGAAAATGAGGATGGCATAATTCAAGGAAATACACATGTCACTTTTGAGAAATTGGAACACTTTTAAAAGAATCATGATTTACTCTGACATTAATCCTAATCTCCACAAATTTCCTTTTCTCCTTGTATTCTTATTCAGTCAATATGTCGTCATGGATCCTTATCTTCACAGTCAGTAATCAATGTGTTGTCATGGCTCCTTATATTTACAGTCAGTCAATGTGTCGTCATGGATCCATATCTTCACAGTCAGTCAATATGTTGTCATGGATCCTTATCTTCACAGTCAGTCAATGTGTTGTCATGGATCCTTATCTTCACAGTCAGTCAATGTGTTGTCATGGATCCTTATCTTCACAGTCAGTCAATGTGTTGTTATGGATCCTTATCTTCACTGTCAGTCAATGTATCGTCTTGGATCCTTATCTTCACACTCAGTCAATGTGTTGTCATGGATCCATATATTTACAGTCAGTCAATGTGTCGTCATGGATCCATATCTTCACAGTCAGTCAATATGTTGTCGTGGATCCTTATCTTCACAGTCAGTCAATGTGTTGTTATGGATCCTTATCTTCACTGTCAGTCAATGTATCGTCTTGGATCCTTATATTCACAGTCAGTCAATGTGTTGACATGGATCCTTATATTTACAGTCAGTCAATGTGTCGTCATGCATCCTTATAGTTACAGTCAGTCAATGTGTCGTCATGGATCCATATCTTCACAGTCAGTCAATATGTTGTCATGGATCCTTATCTTCACAGTCAGTAAATGTGTTGTCATGGATCCTTATCTTTTCACTCAGTCAATGTGTTGTCATGGATCCTTATCTTCACAGTCAGTCAATGTGTCGTCATGGATCCTTATCTTCACAGTCGGTCAATGTGTTGTCATGGATCCTTATCTTCACAGTCAATGTGTTGTCATGGATCCTTATCTCCACAGTCGGCCAATGTGTTGTCATGGATCCTTATCTTCACAGTCAATGTGTTTTCATGGATCCATCTCTTCATAGTCAGCCAATGTGTCATCATGGATCCTTATCTTCACAACCAGTCAATGTGTCGTCATGGATCCTTATCTTCACAGTCAGTCAATGTGTCATCATGGATCCATATCTTCACAGTCCGTCAATATGTCGTCATGGATCCTTATCTTCACGGTTGGTCAATGTGTTGTCATGGATCCTTATCTTCACAGTCGGTCAATGTGTTGTCATGGATCCTTAACTTCACAGTCAGTCAATGTGTCGTCATGGATCCTTATCTTCACAGTCGGTAAATGTGTTGTCATGGACCCTTATCTTCACAGTCATTGTGTTGTCATGGATCCATATCTTCACAGTCAGTCAATGTGTTGTCATCGATCCCTATCTTCACAGTCAGTCAATGTGTTGTCATGGATCCTTATTTTCACAGTCGGTCAATGTGTCGTCATGGATCCTTATCTTCACAGTCGGTCAATGTGTTGTCATTGATCCTTATCTTCACAGTCAGTCAATGTGTTGTCATGGATCCTTATCTTCACAGTCGGTCAATGTGTCGTCATGGATCCTTATCTTCACAGCCAGTCAATGTGTCGTCATGGATCCTTATCTTCACATTCAGTCAATGTGTCATCATGGATCCTTATATTCACAGTCAGTCAATGTGTCATCATGGATCCTTATATTCACAGTCAGTCAATATGTCGTTATGGATCCTTATATTTACAGTCAATGTGTTGTCATGGATCCGTATCTTCACAGTCAGTCAATGTGTCGTCATGGATCCTTATCTTCACAGTCAGTCAATGTTTCATCATGGATCCTTATATTCACAGTCAGTCAATTTTTCGTTATGGATCCTTATATTTACAGTCAATGTGTTGTCATGGATCCTTATCTTCACAGTCGGTCAATGTGTCGTCATGGATCATTATCTTCACAGTCAGTCAATGTGTCATCATGGATCCTTATCTTCAGTCAGTCAATGTGTCGTCATGGATCCTTATCTTCACAGTCAGTCAATGTGTTGTCATGGATCCTTATCTTCACAGTCAGTCAATGTGTCGTCATGGATCCTTATCTTCAGAGTCAATCAATATGTCGTTATGGATATTTATCTTCACAGTCAGCCCAAGTGTTGTCATGGAACCTTATCTTCACAGTCAGTCAATGTGTCTTCATAGATCCTTATATTAACAGTCAGTCAATGTGTCGTCACAGATCATTATCTTCACAGTCAGTCAATGTGTCGTCATGGACCATCATCTTCACAGTCAGCCAATATGTCGTAATGGATCCTTATATTCACATTCAGTCAATGTGTGTCATAAATCCTTATATTCACAGTCAGTAAATGTACCGTCATGGATTCCAATCTTGACAGTCAGTCAATGTGTCAACACGGGCCCCAACCAAATGAGCAGTCAGTCAAACTGTCGTCATGGATCCCTATCTTCATAATCAGTCAATGCGTTTTCCTGATCAACGATAAAAAAGGAACAACGTCCGTAATTGATAGAACTTAAATTTGTATAATTTTGATATTTATTTCTACAACAAAAGATAACAAATTGTTATACTTACTGGGATTGTATGAGTCACAGAAAGTCTGTGAACACTGGGAGTATACTGATTGGTTATTGTTACATATATCACACAGAACTCCATTCATTGCATTCAAAGAGTACACATCCGCACCTGAAATGGAACCATGACTTTACATGAGAATATCATATAATCTTTACCTCCGCGAATTACATGTAATTCTAACATGACTTGAGATTTTCTCCCTATATGTACTCGCCTGGAGTAAAATCACCAACAAACTGACAGTTAACTGAGCTCCGCCCTGTGCATGCACATGCTATAGAGCTCGTGCAGAACAATATTAGAATAGAAATACTGTGATTCGCGGCTCGGTGATAGTTTCATTGCTTCATGCGACTCGGGGAATTACTGGACAACAAACCACAGCTAGCTAGTTGTTATTGCCTAATTATAACCCGAAGTTGTTTCAGCAGGATGGAAATACGACAAAACAGTAATCTTTGTTAGAATATGAACATATGATGAAATGGTACAGGAAATGAATAATCCAGGTAAAATTTAAAATCCAGGTAAAATTAAATATCCAGGTAAAAGTCATAATCCAGGTAAAATTAATAATCCATGTAGGATGGATAACCCAGGTGAAATGGATAATCAAGGTAGAGGAAAACTCCAGGATGAAGAAATAATTAATCAAAGTATTAAACATATAATCCACGTAAAATACTATAGTTATCAAAGTGAAATGAATTATACAGGTAAAATGAATGACACTCACCCAAACTGGCAGTGGTGGTTGTTTGAATAGTTGTGGTGGTTGTTAGAATGGGTGTGGTTGTAGAAGGCGTGGTTGTAGTGGGCGTGGTGGTAGTAGGCGTGGTGGTAGTGGCTGTGGTCGTCGTAGGTGTGGTCGTACTGGTAGGCGTGGTCATAGATGATGTGGATGTCGCTGAGGTTGTCGTGCTGGTAGTTGTCGTTTCCACGGTTGAACCTGATAAACATTTAAGCATGGGACTTGTACTTTACAAATAATTTATTCATACAAATATATAACCAATGAAAATAAAAATCCCGCTTTCATAACCAATGAAAATACAGTTCCCGCTTTCATAGCCAATATTATATATGAGAATACAGTTAATTCATAACTAATATTAATAGAGTCCCCGCCTTTGTAACCAATGAAGTCGTGAGATTCCTTATGACACTGATAATGCACAATTATCTTGTATAAAAATGAACGGACCAAAAAAAAAATGACATTATCTACATGTACTTACAAATGCAGTGACTTGCAGGGCAGTTGTTGAGTGCACAGTTAGTGGCACACCAGTCGTCCATTGCAGGGCTCCCAGCCCATGGTCCGTTAGCCACACAGACTTCTGTGGAAACTCTCTGTACATCCAACTTCGTCTCTGAAAACCAGAAGTTTTCTTCGTTTAGTGTCAAAATACAAGAAGTGTGAAAGTTTGTGAGTATGTGTTTTTGTTTGTAACTTCATTTAAGGTTCTTCTAGCTTTGTCCCAGAAAGAACATGGGCGCCGAGTATGTATTTTCAAATTACTGAAGAGTGATTCTCAAAGCAATTTGCTAAAAGTGAGAGAAACACTACCAAGATGTATGAAGTATTCATGCAATTTGATTATCGCCGTTTACACTTTCCGACTTTTGACGACAACAGTGTAAAATTTGAAATGAACGACTATAGAGAAAATCTTAAATGTGTCTTGTGAAATAATTGGGGAAAAATCAATGTTTTGACCTTTTAAACACATAACTTACCCTCACATAGACATAAGCTAGGAAGTTGAGCACTATAGCATGCATCGGTCACTGTATGGTCACAGTTTTTCTCACACCATTTATCCCAGCCTGCAAGTCCCGCGAAATCACCGGTGGCTTTGCAGGTAGTGTCTGCAGGATTAGGCAAGGATACTGGAAAAAAGGAAGTTATCAAATTACAGTGATTTCGATTTTGCAAGTTCATTTACCCACGTCAAACATCATCCAATATCCACCTCCTTCTCATCTAAAGTTTTCCATTCAGTAAAGCATAAATTTTATTCTGATATATAAAGATATGACTTCAAATTGTTAGTGCATGAAGCGTAATGCACTAATTCATTACTATGATAATGTGTCTTAAACTTTCAGAGAAAAAAAGAAGTGTTCGATTTTACTTTGCTACCAGAGAGCAGCCTTCTTGATATTGAATCAATTTTGTGTTCACATGAAAACATCTCAATGGCATCAGTATTGGAAGGTAAGTAATTGAAAAACAATAAAAATACTCAGTCGCGGGGAACTGTGTTACCAACACCGCACTACAACAATGGAGTTATTTTAAAGTTACATTTAAAAAAACAATTACCACTATTTCCAGATGTCTGAACCCTCTCCATTTGTAGTGACGTAGACACTGGTGGGCTATCATCAGTAACTGGTCCGTCACTGCCATCTGAGAGTGGCTCAGTCAACAAACCTGCACCTGTTGAGACACCATCAAATAATTCTTTTTTTAAATATGGATAAAGCAATGAAACAGAAATGACCAAAATCTCAAACTAAAAGAAATTCATTATCCGTAAAGCCTATAGAAACTAGCGAAAACGGAAAACTTGATAATACCATCAAAAATCAAAGTCTAGTAAAAAGAATGTGCACATCCCTGTTGCCCTCCCCTTTCCCATTTTGCCGTACCCCATCGCATACTGTAAGCCCGTCCGTCTTTTATTCGCGAACGTTTCATTTCATATTTGCGAGATCCTTCGATTTGTGAATGTCGCGAAAATAAAACACCGCGAGCCAGTCACTTCATTTGTGTTCGCGCACTAAAGACGCCGCGAATAAAAGACGGTTCATAGTATTCTGTATTACTGGGTTTGTTGTTTTTTTTTTTCATTATTTCAAGCAATTACCAGACGAGAGATCAATTTATATGCGCAAACAATTATTTCAAATCCATGATGGATTGTATACTATACAAATTAGGCCATTTGATTGTCAGTCAAAAAACAATTGGTGTCAGAAGCGAGATGTCACAATTAATGTTCAAATTAAGTGACCGAGTTACATTAACAAAATATGTTCCATTGGCTGATATATGAAGTATAAGTCATTTATAGTAATAAGTGTTCCAATAGCTTATGAAATTGAAGTAAGAAACACGGGCAGAAAAAAAACCCACTTTTGAAATAGAACTACAAACCTCAAGAAGTAATAATGTTGTAAGAAATTGGTGTCAGAAGTGGGACACATTTTAGTTATTTCACAAAGTAACTGAATACTCAGTCAATTATGTCTTATTTTATATAACAGATAAGTCTTACATACGCTGCTGAGCGTCAGAAATGGGAGAACATACTAGTAACTTGAAAAGACATTGAATCAAGAAAAACAGCACATGATATTGGCATTTTATTGCCGACTTACACTCAGGTAAATTGGAACAGTCAGTGTCGTTTATTTTTTTGCAAAGACTACACTTTGTCTGTATACCCAGTGTTATCATCACTCTATCTGGGTCACCTGAAACAGATGACAAATAACTTTTGAATACTAGTAGAACTTTCATGTATAAACAACACAGACAATGACATTTTCACACATCGGCAGACCCCTGGAAACATCATAGCAGTGTTCGAACCAGTTAGGGAGAAACCATTTGATTTTATTGGGGGGGGGGGGAGGAAGACTTTGCAAAAAAAATTTCCGGATCGAAATTTGAGGGGAAAAAATTTTCCGGCCCGAAGGGCCGGCGAAAAAAAATTTCCGGATCATGAAATTGCCCCTCCCCCCTCTCTTCCAACCTTTCCACTGCCAAATAAACACTTTTTTGTGTATCATAAACAAAGTATAAAAAAATATAACAAACTTTACGCAATTTGGAGTGAATAAATAAAATTCAAAAGTCATTAGCACCATATAGCCTGTCTCCGTTGAGTATCATTTTAGTAAACAGATTATAGGCACCAGTTGCCATTCAAGAAATTAAAATGAAGTGATCTGCTGGCTAGAGATGAACTCATTGTGTGTTTGATGTTTAATTTGGCTGAAAAATCACGCTGAATTATTTAAACTTTAGAGTAATTTTCAACATTGGAAAATTATTTTTAAAAAAAAGAATCCGGCCCGAAAGGCCCGCGAAAAAAATTTTCCGGCTCTTAAAATGGCCGAAAAAAATTTTCCGGCCGGCAAAAGTCTTCCTGCCCCCCCCCCCCCCCCCCCCCCCCCCCATTAAAATAAAATGGTTGCTCCCTTAGCAAGTATAAGTGCACTGAAGCACTTGAACCAAAAACACATCCAGTAAATCAACTACTGGTTATCAGACGACAAATCATATAAACCACAACAAAGGTGTTTAAAAAGGAAACAATTATATGATTCTGCATGCGATTGGCAAAAGTACAAAATTAGATCTTAAAGACAGACCTGAGTTATACTGTGCTGTCGCCTCCTGAAGAGTTTTTAAATGAAGGCTTATCAAAGGATATAGACCACCGATTTTATTTTTCTCAATAGCTCAATTGGCAAGAGGATATTACTTATACATAGGAAGTATTAGTACTGAGTTCAAACCCCGGACGGAGCCTATTTTTCTCACCTGTTAAAATGAAGATATATAGAATTGAATCTTTCTCTTTTTATCAAGCCTTTTTGTGAAAATATCCATGGGTCCATATATTTTACTTGCTATCAGATTGTTTTATATTTGAAAGAAAATTTGGGAGAAGTTCATCCTTTTACCTGATAACCCAGGAATTACCTTAAACCAGTATCTTAAATACAATGTCATCATATATTTGTAAACAATGTATAATTACTTACAAAACAGAGACTTGCAAATGGAATCTGTTTCCGTGCATGTGCTACAGAATTGGTCTGCAAGCTTGGTTACTTTCTGTGTTAAGGTACCTTTAAATTGAAAAGAACTCCCATGAGACTTCACAACAACCAATATACAATTAAACCATACATCTATCTATGGGACTTGGTAAATTTTGAAATATGTAAATGATGAAAAAAATATTACAGTTCTTTTGCAATTAATTTTCTCATTTCTTGTGAAAGAATTCACATTTCATTTGAAACAGCTTTGTCACTAAGAGGCGTGATAAAAAAAATACCTTCAAACAACGTATCAGCTCCTTCATCTGTAAATATAAGAAATGGTAAAAATCAACGAAATATAACTAAAACTTTGAAACTTATAACAAGTGGAGGAATAGTCACTGTGACTTTTTGTATTTCACTTATACCCAACGCAAGTAGCGGAAATTGAGGGTTCGTAATTTCTTACATCGAAAACAAGTGACGAAATAGAGAGTGTTCGAAATTACTTACACCCAAAGCAAGTTGTGGAATAGTGAGTGTTCGAAATTACTTACATCCAAAGCAGTACCAATCTTTACACGTGTCATCGTTCTTGTTCTTGCAGTACTCACATCCCCGATTTCCAAGAACACGTACTATACCTGGCGCTGTTATAGCTGTAATATAGAACACCATGTGTAAGAACAGCATTGGCGGATCTAGAAAAAAATCCATTGGGTCGATGACGTCGGAGGGAGAGAGAGAGAGAGAGAGAGAGAGAGAGAGAGAGAGAGAGAGAGAGAGAGAGAGAGAGAGAGAGAGAGAGAGAGAGAGAGAGAGAGAGAGAGAGGGGTGTTCCAGCACATGATCATAAATAAAAATTGGAATAAAAAAGAGTCCGGAAAACTGATAGTGTGACAGACGGACCGACAGACCAGACAGACGAACAGACCGAGATGAAACTAAGAGTCCCCTTCGGCGTTGCCGGTATTGGACTAATTAGCATGTTTTGGGCAAATTCCAGGGGCGGGGGGGGGGGGGGGTGGGGCTGACCCCCAACCTCTATATCCCCGCTTGAACAGTATATAGTGGGGGAATTTTATTCTTACTGAAACTCAAAGTGTCAAATTTTTTAAGATAATAAGAAGCAAATGCAAAATATAAAACGCAAAAATGAAATATATAAACACAAATATGAAATATTCATGACTGTATAAATGAAAATAACAAACACGTGAATGTAAAGGATTCATTACACAAATAAAGATTATTAACAGAAGTACAAAAACTGTAATTACCCGGAATCCTTTATTCCTTTGGACATATAGCAAAAGCATGTACGTATCAAAGCATGAGAAAAAACAGACAGTAAAGACAGACTCTCAGACAATCTCAAGACAGACTTACACGGTGTGGTGGTAGGTGGCGTTGTGGTAGTACTGGTGGTAGAGGTGGTAGTGGTGGTACTCTCTGAAAGTAAATTGTATCTTTAATGTTTACCTGTTTCAATTTTTATGCCCCCGGAATCAAAGATTCGGGGGCATATAGTTTTTGGCCTGTCCGTCTGTTTGTCTGTTTATCTGTTTGTCTGTTTGTCTGTTTGTCCGAAAAACTTTAACATTGGACATAACTTTTGAATGGGAAGTGATAGGGCTTTCATATTTCACATGTGTATTCCTTGTGACAAGACCTTTCCATTGATACCAAAATTTTTGACCTCGTGACCTTGACCTTGACCTTTGACCTACTTTTCAAAAACTTTAACATTGGGCATAACTTTTGAATGGTAAGTGATAGGGCTTTCATATTTCACATGTGTATTCCTTGTGACAAGACCTTTCCATTGATACCAAAATTTTTGACCTCGTGACCTTGACCTTGACCTTTGACCTACTTTTCAAAAAACTTTAACATTGGGCATAACTTTTGAATGGGAAGTGATAGGGCTTTCATATTTCACATGTGTATTCCTTGTGACAAGACCTTTCCATTGATACCAAAATTTTTGACCTCGTGACCTTGACCTTGACCTTTGACCTACTTTTCAAAAACTTTAACATTGGGCATAACTTTTGAATGGTAAATGATAGGGCTTTCATATTTCACATGTGTATTCCTTGTGACAAGACCTTTCCATTGATACCAAAATTTTTGACCTCGTGACCTTGACCTTGACCTTTGACCTACTTTTCAAAAAACTTTAACATTGGGCATAACTTTTGAATGGTAAGTGATAGGGCTTTCATATTTCACATGTGTATTCCTTGTGACAAGACCTTTCCATTGATACCAAAATTTTGACCTTGTGACCTTGACCTTTGACCTACTTTTCAAAAAACTTTAACATTGGGCATACCTTTTGAATGGGAAGTGATAGGGCTTTCATATTTCACATGTGTATTCCTTGTGACAAGACCTTTCCATTGATACCAAAATTTTTGACCTCGTGACCTTGACCTTGACCTTTGACCTACTTTTCAAAAACTTTAACATTGGGCATACCTTTTGAATGGTAAGTGATAGGGCTTTCATATTTCACATGTGTATTCCTTGTGACAAGACCTTTCCATTGATACCAAAATTTTTGACCTCGTGACCTTGACCTTGACCTTTGACCTACTTTTCAAAAACTTTAACATTGGGCATAACTTTTGAATGGTAAGTGATAGGGCTTTCATATTTCACATGTGTATTCCTTGTGACAAGACCTTTCCATTCATACCAAAAAAATTTGACCTCGTGACCTTGACCTTTGACCTACTTTTCAAAAACTTTAACATTGGGCATAACTTTTGAATGGTAAGTGATAGGGCTTTCATATTTCGCATGCGTATTCCTTGTGACAAGACCTTTCCATTGATACCAAAATTTTTAACCTCGTGACCTTGACCTTTGAACCTTTAACCCAGCGACCTCCCATACATGTACTTAACAGAAAATAGTGTTCATACTAACAAAGATGCCACCGGGGGCATTCGTGTTTCACAAACACAGGCTTTATTTTCGAGATATTTTCACTTAAAATCATTGTTTTTTGCTTATTGACGCCCGGTCTTTCCTCAGGTAAATATTCATACATGCTATTAGTACCTTTCTCCTTTTTCGGCATTTTTTTTCAACTGGAATACCATAAAATCTGTCATTTTTTCTATTATACAAATACATATGTGTGACCCGTTTCCATGGTTACCTGTACACTGACAATGCGTTGGTGGGCAGTAGCTATAGATCCCGTTATTACAGTTAGCGTTGCACCATTCCGTTATCCCTGCGAGGTTAGCGTACGGTGCTGCCCCCTGGCAGGTCTTAGCCTGGCGACGGTGGCGACCTCTGTCGTTCTCGTTATAACACATGGATCTGTCACATCCATGACCTTGACATTGGGAACACCACCAGTTCTTGTACATCAGTCTGTCGTCATTGCTAGCAATGTAAGAATATTAATATTTTATTCTTTATACAATGTTAAAGTATTTTGCAAATGCACAACTTTAAAGATTTTATTTATTTATTATTTTTTTATTTATTATAATTTTTAGCTCACCTCGACGAAGTTGAGTGAGCTTATGCTATAACCCCACGCGTCCGCGTCCGCGTCCGCGTCCGTGTCCGCGTCCGCGTCCGCGTCCGCGTCCGTGTCCGCGTCCGCGTCCGGTTAAGAAGTTTGGGGTAGCTCAGTATCTGACAAAGTACTAATGCTACAGTAACCAAACTGGCACAAGTGATTCATCTTTGGATGCTGAGGTGAACCCATGCATCGTATGCAGCATCTGACCTACATTTTCCGCTTGAGTGACTTGGTTAAGAAGTTTGGGGTAGCTCAGTATCTGACAAAGTACTAATGCTACAGTAACCAAACTGGCACAAGTGATTCATCTTTGGATGCTGAGGTGAACCCATGCATCGTATGCAGCATCTGACCTACATTTTCCGCTTGAGTGACTTGGTTAAGAAGTTTGGGGTAGCTCAGTATCTGACAAAGTACTAATGCTACAGTAACCAAACTTGCACAAGTGATTCATCTTTGGATGCTGAGGTGAACCCATGCATCGGATGCAGCATCTGACCTACATTTTCCGCTTGAGTGACTTGGTTAAGAAGTTTGGGGTAGCTCAGTATCTGACAAAGCACTAATGCTACAGTAACCAAACTGGCACAAGTGATTCATCTTTGGATGCTGAGGTGAACCCATGCATCGTATGCAGCATCTGACCTACATTTTCCGCTTGAGTGACTTGGTTAAGAAGTTTGGGGTAGCTCAGTATCTGACAAAGTACTGATGCTACAATAACCAAACTTGCACAAGTGATTCATCTTTGGATGCCGAGATGGACCCATGCATCGGATGCAGCATCTGACCTACTTTTTCCACTTGAGTGATTTCGCTTTTAAGAGCCAGTATTGAGCAAAGTATAAGTGCTACATGTACCAAACTTGCATATTGGATGTATCTTTCATCAAACTTTCATAAAATGACCTTGACCTACTTTTTCCACTTGAGTGATTTTGCCTTTAAAAGCCAATATTGAGCAAAGTATAAGTGCTAGATGTTCCAAACTTGCATATTAGATGTATCTTTGATCAAACTTTCATAAAATGACCTCGACCTACTTTTTCCGCTTGAGTGATTTTGCCTTTAAAAGCCAATATTGAGCAAAGTATAAGTGAAACATGTACCAAACTTGCATATTGGATGTATCTTTGATCAATCTTTCATAAAATGACCTTGACCTACTTTTTCCGCTTGACTGATTTTGCTCTATAAAGCCAATATTGAGCAAAGTATAACTGCTACATGTACCAAACTTGCATATTGGATGTATCTTTGATCAAACTTTCATAAAATGACCTTGACCTACTTTTTCTGCTTGAGTGGTTTTGCCTTTAAAAGCCAATATACATGTACTAAGAAATATGTTTGAATTGAATTTTGCTGTCACGAGGTGAGCTTCGTAATCTGTGATTACCTATGTTTTTATTTATTATAATTTTATGGAATCTCATGGGTGGATATAGAATTTATCCAGGGAGGGAAAACGGGTCTTCCCTATGAAAGAATAATTCATGCAAAAATAAATAAATATAGAACCCCCACCCTCCGGATTTTGTCAAAATGCTTGATTTTTTTTTTATTTGTGTATATTTTTTCTCAATATATAGGCTATTGTGTCCCTACCTTTTTGAAAAAAAAAGATTTGGATCCGCGCCCCACCCTCCGGATTTTGTCAAAAATACTTCATTTCTAATATTTGCTATTTGTGTTTAGGCTCTAATGTCCCCTCCTTTTGGATCTGCACCCTATGGCCAAACCCCCCCCCCCCCCCAGATTTTGTCAAGAATGCTTGATTTCTAATACATGTATTCTCAACGTTTAAGGCTTTTACGCCCCCCCCCCTCTTTTTTTGAATTTTTTTTAATGAAATTTAGATCCTCCCATGTACCTTATAGTTTGACTGTCTGTATTTTCTGTAGGTGAAATTGATATGTCTATACAGCCATACATCTCCTCCTGAATGTCACCGCAACCAACACAACACGACGACGGATCTGTAAAACTACGGCAGCCCCAAAGTGAGTCTACAAATTATGAAGAATGAATGAAGTCAAAATAATAATGATTATATTGTGTTTATATTTTTGATTTTCCTACTGCAACTGAACCATCTAGGTAAATCAAAAATATATAGTCTTGATAATTAGATAAAAATAGATACCGTATACCAATAGTTCAAGTTCAAGGTTCAAATCATAAACATACATAAAATCATAGCTATAAAAGATACACAACATTTTCTCAATGTATGCGCTACTCTAGAAAAGTCATAGTAGGCAATCAAATGTTTGATGAAAAAGACAAACCGCTAAGAGATCTATACAATCTAAGTTGTCTGCATACAAATTGTCCACAGGGAGTAATTAAAATACCGAATATTAAGGTTTTACAGTGTACCGAAAAGGAACCATCTAGGGTACAATAGAGGATTAATAAAATTATTATGGAATTTTTTTTTTTTTCATTTTAAAGGGGTTCTAAATCATCATAAGTGAACTTAGTCATTTAAATTATACCCTTTTATCAAAATTTAAACTTTTCCAGCCTGAAATATATGATTTTTTTTTTATAGTTAGACAGATGAAATTTCGAGTATACACCAACCTGATTCGGCATTTACCCCCTGTGGTATATTCTAATTATCAATTGACCAGGTTCTCAAGGGTTTATTTTCCTTTTATCAAATATGTCAAGTCGTCTAGATAGTAATCATTTTATAATTTCCAGCTTGAAACTGTATGTTAAAAAAGACTGAGACTCACCTGTGTGAAGTTTCCATTGGATAAAACAATTTTGGCACGTGACATTTCTTGGCAATTCTAATGGTATCACGTGGACACCCGAGCGAGTCACAGGGACTCTATGCTTATCTATGATTGGTACTTTCAATTTATATTCCATTAAATTCAAATTGTGTAAATAGTCATCTCTATTCTCTCCTTTATATAAACTGAATTCGAACCATCCTCTTAATTTGCTAGGAGTCTCTGCGGTGATGTATATAACAGAGTTTTGTGAGTAGTTTCTACTGATTGTTGTGGAGAAATATTTCCCGCCAAATTCATGTTTTCGTGGACCTGTATATGGATCTCCACAATATCCACATTTTCCGCGGTTCTTAATCCACTGATTCTGAAATAAAGTTACATGTATACAATTAAAAGAAGTGAAATATATATATATAACCTTCGTGGAAATCAGACGGTTTTAATCGGCTAATAATTATTATACGTATGTAAAACTTTGGTAAGGTTGAAAGTCTTCCATCTACAGAATCAAAGTTTTTTTTTTATTTCTAAATAATACTTTGCATTACATTCCTAAATCAAATAATTCAATAGATAAATGGATAAACTTAAGTTTTTCCGGTTTCTTTTTAATATTATTATTATTGAAACGAATTTATAATTTTGTTTGTAAATCAGTAAAGAGAAAGGAACATTGTTTTTTAAAAGTTGTTGCTTTTTTTATTTTCACAAAACTCTCTCAGTATGTCAATGGATGTTTGCAATGCCCAAATAATAAATAAATAAATAAATAAATAAATAAATAAATAAATAAATAAATAAATAAATAAATAAATAAATAAATAAATAAATAAATAAATACATAAATAAATAAATAAATAAATAGGGTTTTTTCTATGTTGCATCGATTGAAGCGAATAGAATTTACGAATAATGCCGATTTCTTATGGATTTTTATGTGCTTTAAGAATCTTGTTGCACTTAGCCTAAATACCAACGGTTATATCCATAAACATTAGACATCAAAGAAAGTAGATCATAAAGTACAAATAAAATATGTTTTAACATTTTCAATAAAACAACTTTTGACCCCATTATCATGGTGCGCTTGCCCAGGGGACCAGGCTGATCTCATATTTAACTTGATACCCCTCTTTCTGGAGGGGAGATGCATCTGTTAAACTATGTATATTTTTCGCTGTTTGTTGAGCTAGGTTGAAGGAGGGACAGGTGACTGTGACCCATAACGGGAAGGGCATGTGCAGATCCAGATTCTCTTTTAGGGGGGGGGGCTAGGCAAGCAGGGGAGTGAATTATAGTAAAAATTCTCGAGAGAAAATTAGGATTTTTTCTTTATTTCCAAAGGGTGTGTAGCCTTTTTTAAATACTGAAATAATGTGCACATAATGTGATGCAGATTTTTTTTCCGCGTACTTCTTACAGAGATAAAAAGATTTCCAATTTCTATTTTTTTCTGTTGTTCTTTTTATCTTTCATTCATTTACAAAGAATTTATGAAATATATGTATGACAGTCTTATACTAGAATTTTTCCAGGGGAGGGGGACTCAAACCGACAAGGAGGGGTAATCCAGCCTATGATTTGAAAATTATATTTAAAAGCTTGCAGAGAAGTCAGCGTTTTTAGAATTCCAGGGAGGGTGTTTCTGACCCCCCCCCCCCTTCAGATCCGCGCTTTTGTTTGCTTTATATACATACCTCTGCTCCCCCACAGTTAGTCCTTAAATCCTCCCGGTGTACAGGAACTCCCGGATGTTCGTATCTCCACAAAGTAAATCTATCCGGGGGATCGGCGATCCTCCCAAACTCACTGTTAAGTCTGAACACCATGCATAATGTTTTCCCATATATTTGGAATATGAAAAATATTCGAATAGCAATCCTTTTTAATCTCATTGTGACGAATACTTCATAAGTATGTTAAAGATGTGTCCTCTTATTTTTTTCTGAAAAAATTGTTTACTTTTGCTCATCAATGAATTCTATTCGATTTCTTTCCTACATTTTTCTATGTAAATTTTATCAAGTCAAAAAATCTTCCTAGACACAGTCATGCGCGACAAATTACGGGAGTGAATTATTTCTGTGCTTCTGATTGGTAATCAACAAGATGTCTAACAATCGCACATTCTCGGGCATTTCCGTCGCTTGTTCGGAAATAGCATGGCCCAATCCTCTTTCCTCCGGAAAAGTCCGAGAATGTACGATTGAACGCCCGAGTGCGCATTTATTCAGAGCGCAACCGGAATGTGCCCAATGGGCATAGGTTATTTTAAATCCCAGATGTGGGTATTATAGGAGGGTATGGTTCACCAGGCATGGCTGGCTACAGACAATCAGAGCCCCTCCCCCTCGGGCAGTTCTAGTTTACAGACAAAGATGATAATGTATTGAGTAATACAACGACATTTATCTGATTAAAAGATACAAGTCGATCATGTTAGATTTTATGTAACACATTGTATACATTTAACACTAGATTTACAATTTCAAGGCAAGAATTCGTTTTTAAGCCAGTCTTGCTTATCTGTAACATTTAAAACTAGATCACAAATGACTTAGTATATATTTAAGTTTGTCGGAATTTCATTTCACGTAATTTTTGTTGATAGATAAAATTCACACTGTGATAACATATACATGTATTTATACTGTACATAGATATGATAGAACAAATAGAAGAAAATGCATTTGGATGGATCAGGTGTGATGTATTTGCTTTGTTTAATCTGGTTTGGTTTGGGATTTTTTTTTGATAATACGGTCAATAGTGTTAACCCCCGGTACCGGCCCCGGCGTAGCCAGGCGTGCGTTTGTACGCAAAAACGTCCATATCGTTATCACAAAAAAGAAAAAAAGAGAAAGGGATTCCCTCGGCAGTGCCAATAGAAGGGGCGATTATGACACGGTTTTTTAAGCAAACTACTGTTTAGAAATAGAAAACACTGCTTTGAATACATTTTCAAAATTTTGTTACGTTCTTTATACATTCGAATTTACACACAATGTTCGCTATCAAAGGGCAAACGGTAAATTATTATCTGTAGGTGGACGTACATGTTTTGGGGAAGAGCTACAATATTTCATGTTCATAATTATTGGAAATTTTTTTCATCCCAGATATACGGTTCATTGTTTGCTGACAACGAATCACGCACTCGATCCCTTCGAAATTCAGCTCAAATTTTCTATGTCCACTCCTTGTGTAGACGTCCACATCGAAAGCAGCCAAGCTACGCCCCATGCATGGTAGTTTGACAGTTTAAAAGAAATGACACAGTTACAACATGAAAACACTGTGATGCCAAAGTGACTGATGTATACATGTGAAAATAGGAGTTGGCCTTACTGTAACTCTACAAAAAATAATCATTCTTAAATCAACTATGCATCAACTCGGTCGTCACTGGTACCTTATGATGTGTATTGGTAATATCACATTCTACTAAATTCTCTTTTTTGTTCGGGGGGGGGGGGGCTGAGGAATGGTAATTGAACACACAACATATGCATAATTTTGATTAATCCATATAAATGCTATTTCTTTGAACGATGAAACTTTCGGATTTTTTTTTTTAAAACATGAACTGTAATCTCGGGATTTGATGCAATTCGTCTTATTCTCAATCCATCGGAAAACCATGTGGTCACCTGAACCACTTCACCACAGATCGAGCGCCTTTTAATAATAAGTTCGCTCACTGTCGGCCACAGACGTCACCAAATTGAAAACTGGATTTCACACCTTTGAATAAAAGATTTATCACACTAGGAGTTCGTCTTTAATGAAAAATAAAGGAAATTCAAAATACCATTATTCATTTATATCAATATTAACAAAGTTTTCAAATAAGATTTCTTGTGCATTTTCTGGATATCTTAAAAATGTTCTACTATATTAGTTTCTTTTTAACCAACTATTAGAAAATGAATTACTTTTATTAAGAATACTTATATTAAAAATTACTTAAATCAAAAAATAAATTTTTAAATGTTTAGAAGATCAGTTTCATCACCTTCTTATATAAGACGATTCATTTTCTTATATCTGTATTTGAAAATAATTTCTAATATAAGAAAATAACCTTTTTTCCACATTGGCTTGCCATAAAAAGATGGGTTTTATTTAAAATCGGCGTCTCATATAACATATTAAACATAAGCTCATGTAAAAAGTTTTTATTGAATTATGAATTTTGTATATTCGGTGAATATGGTGTGATATTTACGTACTCGGGTGAAGCCTGGGCCAAATTTCAAAGTTAAGTAAATATCACAACATTTTCACCTTGCAAAAAGTAAAGAATTATGTATTATTCATTTTTTCGGTTTGAATTTTCCCGCCATTCAAAAAAATATGACCATTTCATTTCATTTCCGGTTCACCGAAAGTCACGTGATACATACACATCTTACGGCCATATTGGAGAAGTGCTTCGTGTTCAAGCGAGCTTCGAAAACTAGCAAAATATTTTGGTAAATAATTCTTGTCAATAATTGCACTAAATAATGCAAATAAACTGCATCATATGGCATCGAAAAATAGAAAATTTCTCCGAAATTCCATTTGTAAGAGCTGCAATTGCTTAAAAACTGGCACCCCCTGACCGTGCTTGACGAAACGAAAACAAAACATGTTTATGTTCGTGTCTCAGTTATTTGAACAAGTAAAGAATGAGAAATTTGTTCCAGGATAAAATCCATTTTGTTATTGTCTATAGATACTCTCAATTGATATATAATGAAAGGATTTGTAAATCAGTTTTGCTGGAGTTTTCTCTGACCAAGAATTTGAAGCTAAATTTCTTCCCATTCTGCCTCTGATTGGCTGATTACTGTCTACGTCGCTCTCTTTGGAAACTGGATGAACAATATTTTCCTTTAAACTAAGAAAGTTGAATTAAATTGATTCCTATCGATAGATCTGGTTAGAGGATCAAGATTGTTTGTAATGAATTTATTCAAAGTTCAAACAAAGATCTTTAAGTTGGCAGTGTTCGGAAATAGGTCCCGGTCTCTTGGAATTGAGGAAAATTACGTTATTTCAGTAAAAATATTATTATGTGAAACAGCTGTAGCAGAACGGGTCTATGTCATCGATATTAATCTATTTTTATTCTTACTTTTTACCTTTACGCTATTAATATATACATAGATAAGAACTCTTATCTTTATCCAATCAGATTAATCGTTACAACTCATAGTTTGGTAACTGCCATGTGATCAAGCAGTATATAAAGCGAGCGTTCAGCGAGCTTAGTGCAGTGTTCTGCCAGACTTTCTGGCTATTAAAAGCCCCTCTAGTCGACTTCTGACTAATGATAGAGCAAGAAATAGAAACATTTTGTATCTTTGATTTGGTCTGGCTTTATGTTTGATTTTGATATTTGATTTGTTATATTTGGTTACGATTTATTTGATGATTTGAAGTTATTTTGAATTTGAAAAGGAATTCGGTAAGATTGTATTTGGTTTGAAAGATAAGTTTTGGTATTTAATTTCACGACGACTTTTGTTTCTATTTATTGGTTTTGTTTAATAAAGAATATACTTGGGAATAAAAATAGAAAATTATATTTGTTTTGTCTGATTTAAACGCACCACCACTCGTCCACTACTACACAGCAATAGGAATGAAATTAGGGAAAAACATACTATTTTACATTGGTAATGGGGACATCGGCTTTTGATCAAATTTTGGGCCCATATTCGGCCCCCGTCCCAATGAGGAATTAAACAGTATTTTTTCCCCAAATTTATTGACCATTTTTCCCCGTTTGATACTTCATGGAAAATTCAACAAAATGAGTTTGAAATTCTCATTTTCAACATGTTAAGTGAAAAGGCATCCAAATTTATTTTATATGCCGTCAAAGGCCCAGGCCCCAGTCCCCAAAATGGATGTGCATGCAATGTGGACCCAAATTGGCTAGAAAATAAACACTGATAGTGCAATAGTGTGACATTGCTTTAAAATGCTTTAGGCTATTTGACACTTGACAATGTCCAAGGAAAAAAAGTTGTATAGAAAATCACCCATCTAAATAGATTTTTGTTTGTATTAACCGTATATATTAGATGTTTGTGCCACATGATACTTTTTTCTAGGGACTGATTGATGTGTGTATTTCTAATCTTCAAGCTATTGACTCTTCCGATTGCGGGAATAAAATGCAAAATGTCATGATGTCACAATGCTTTTACCTTGGACAAACAAGCTTCGAACCTCGGTCAAACATCGAAATTGTATTGTGACGTCATGGAATTTCTAAAATTTTTTCTGCGTTCGGAAGGGTCAATTGCCCTGTTAATTTATTTTGTTTGACTCTTTTTTGTAAATAAAGATAATTTGATTCCATATCACTCTCTTTTTCAGAATATATTGTTCAAAGACGAGTGGATAGTTGAAAATGGCAGACACACTCAAATTTGGTCCAGAATGGTAAGTAGATAAATAGTGCCTCATACATGTGAACCTTTTGCCTCCACAAATCTGGAGGATTTTCAATTTTCATGTGGAGGATTTATCGGACATCCGCACATCGTTATTTTAGGTGAAATGAGGGAAAACTACAATGTATATGTGTTATGATGTTTGGTTAACATGCTTTCTTTCTTTTCAACACTTTCTACTTTGCTACCGTAGTATGTAATGCATAATGCTACAGATCAGACCCCCCTCCCCCTCTAGTAGGCTCTACCTTTCCCCAGATAACAATCTTATAAAATCTTGCGCACAGTTTATGTCAAAATCAGAATAAGTTTTTCTTTAAATCACTGGTAAAGACTGAATGTGCTTAGAACTGCACATTCACCACATTGTATATCTGGTATGCCATGCATTGAAATCAGCCCTTGCAGTCAGTGGAAATTCTGATCAACTTAACATTTCTTCTAAATAATTCCTCTGACGTATGAAATGTTTGTACCTTGGGATGATATGTTACATCAACTAAATTATTACTACACATGTTTCATCCATTTTTCAATATGCTATGCTACCGCTGATCAACAAGCAGGTCAGAGATCTAAAAAATAGCTACATTGTAAAGGGGAATGCCAGTTTGAACGGCAGGCACTAATGTGACCGTGTAAGAACTCTGTGCTAATTACTTTGTCCAGCAATATACCTGTCTCCTGTACCTGTATAATAAGCACTAATTGATTTGTTTGGGAAATTGATTGTCTGGTCACTACAGAAGGCATAATGCATAACGCAATACACAACTTGGGATTTCTGGAGGAGTTTGCTTCGTCGGGAGGACTATTTCAGATCGGGAGGATCCTCATTTCGTCCCCCCACCGGGACGTTCACATGTACATGTATGTTGCCTTTACAAACACACAGAAAAAATGCTACCTATTGCATAGACAATGCACATTTCTTACTCTACATGTATTACTACATCACAAATAATTTTGAAAAATAGTTAGGAGTAAGTCATTTAAGAACCTTGAACTTTGACCCTTGACACGTTTTTCGTGGTACAAAAACTTTTATTAGTACACACATGAAGTAGTGTTGTAAATTGTAACAATAGTTGCCGACATCAGAGCAATCGTTCCTAAGAAATCCGAGTCGCCTACTATCAATTCCATTTTGAGAACCAATGAATTCTTTCTCCATGCAAAATGACACTAGAAATGTATCAGAATGGGAGATTTGACTACGGAAGCTAGCAAATGTATGTACAGTGAGCATCACTAGGCAAATCTATATAATGTTAAAGTTTATTTTGAAATTTTGTCTAAAGTCATATGGAAATACAGGTACTCTCCTTCTGAATTGAGGGTTCATGTAAAAAGGTGAAAAGTTTGAAAAAATGAAATACTTCGATTAGCGTGATTATTATTTGAAAGTACTCCTCCGATTGTGTCCGATGATATTTAATTTTACAACCCTAGTACATAGAGTCTGATTAATAAATCATTGGAAAATAGATTTTTTTTTACACTTATTCCCGCTTGATTTCTGCAGGTTGAGGACTTTGTCCGATGGAGGCAACGTAGGGACCCCTCCACCCTCCCCAGCGTTTGGGAAGTACAAATTAGCAGAGCATCGTTACGGTAGAGAAGAGATGCTAGCGTTGTTTAACCCTGACACAGACCCGCCTGAAGACATCAAAACGTTAAATCCCATATACGTAGAGAAAGGACAGAATCCACTGGCACTCATACCCCACTCAGAGGAAGAACAGGTTATTTTTAGATTTGATCTATCTTGATGCCCTGTAACCTTGCAAACTTTGATCTAAGAAAGTGTAATAGTGCTGTATATATATTTATTTAATGTCCTGTATTCTTTAGATATTCATTATACAATGTAGTACATGTATTTCACTTCAAAATATATGACTTTGGGTTTTGTTTAAGCTTTTGAGGGCACATCATCATGATCATAAAATACAGTGTATGATTTCACATTTGATAAAACTGCTGATTGTGAGTGGGAGAATAGTGGTGAGGGTATTAATTGGAGAATAGTAGTGGGGGATATTGAATATTGGTACAGGCATTGTACTTACTTCTATGTACTGATGCACACATTTTTACAAAAACATGAGATTGTCACTAATGTTTAACTGGTACATCTGATCATTATACTGAAAGATCTATTTTGATTCATTAACAAGAAAAATCTCTCTTTCAGCGTATTTTAGCACAATCAGTTAATAGTGTAGCAGTGCTAAGAATGTTTGGTAGAGGAGGCCCCCCTGGTATGAGAGGGGGGCGTGGCATGGGGCCAGAAAGAGGCAGAGGGCGGGGTGAGTTACTGTATACATTCTTGTGTTTTAGCACAATCAGTTAACAGTGTAGCTGTATTATACTATTAAGGATGTTGGGCAGAGGAGGCCCCCATAGTATGAAGGAGAGGGGGCGTGGCATGGGGCCAGAAAGAGGCAGAGGGTGGGGTGAGTTACTGAAAAGTCTCTCGTACATCTTAGTAGCGGTTAAAGCCAACTTGGTCCCTTGGACTAGAAAATTTAGGAACCAAGCTTCAATTTAAGGTGCACAAGTTTTTCCTCACTAACTTTTAGTAATTGTTACATGTATCTTGTGCATTATATTTGCTGTCTGGCTTTTCTAAGCCATAATAAAGCCATGCTTCACACTGCAGTACCCAATGCTTACCAAAGAGAAATGAAAATCAGTAGAGTTTGAATTCACCAAAATTTCTGATATTTTAATTCATACTAAATAAAAGTAAAAGAATGAAACAGACATAAGATTTTACAAATGCATCCAATCACCAAATGGACAAAGACTTTGCAATTTGGATGTTGCAAAGAGCCAAACTTAGTCCGAAAATTTAATGCGACTGGCCAGATTGCAAAGCAATTTTGGTCTATGGATTGACGATGTCTGTCCGTCTTCTGTCAACACTGATGCTACAGTAACCAAACTTGCACAAGTGATTCATCTTGGGATGCTGAGGTGAACCCATGCAGCATCTGACCTACATTTTCAGGTTGAATGACTTTGTCAAAGTCTGGTTAAAGTTTTTCGGGTAGTTCAGTATCTGACAAAGTACTGATGCTACAGTAACCAAACTTGTACATTCAAGTGATTCATCTTGGGATGCTGAGGTGAACCCATGCATGGGATGCAGCATCTGACCTACCTTTTCCGCTTGAGTGATTTTGCCTTATAAGGCCAATATTGAGCAAAGTTTATGTGCTACATGTACCAAACTTGCATATGGGATGTATCTTTGATCAAATTTTCATAAAATGACCTTGACCTACTTTTTCCACTTGAGTGATTTTGCCTTTAAAGGCCAATATTGAGCAAAGTATAAGTGCTACATGTACCAAACTTTCATATTGGATGTATCTTTGATCAAACTTTCATAAAATGACCTTGACCTACTTTTTCTGCTTAAGTGATTTTGCCTTCAAAGGCCAATATTGAGCAAAGTTTAAGTGCTACATGTACCAAACTTGCATATTGGATGTATCTTTGATCAAACTTTCATGAAATGACCTTGACCTACTTTTTCCGCTTGAGTGATTTTCTGAATATACATGTACTTAGAGATATGTTTAAATTGAACTTTGCTGTTGCGAGGTGAGCTTCGTGATCTTTGAATACACTATGTTTGTATAACTTTTACATGTTCTATATCTCTTCAACTAATGATTGTGCAGCTTTGATATTTTATGTGTAGATTCCTTGTTACATGAGCTTTCATTTGATACCATGACCTTTAACCTAGTGACCTTGACTAAAGACTTTGACCTACATTTCAAAAAGATATTACATGTATTTTGGTTATATCTCACTATCTACAAAAGATAGGGCTTTACTGTTTCACATGATTCCTTGTTACATGAGTTTTGACTAGTTACCATGACCTTTGACGTAGTGACCTTGACCTATTGACCTTCAACAGTTTATGTTTATTTCCCATCTCTTTTATACCCAAATTCACAAACTTCAATGTTATTTTAGTGATAAAATATATATGACACATTGTACCTCAGTTCATGATTTGAGCAATATAGATCCAAAGTTATGGGCATGCGATAACTTTTTACTGACAAAAACTTACTTTGCAATCTGGCCATACCGTCTTGAGCGTTGTTTTATTGATGTTATATGTTGATACTTTGTGTTTGTATCAGTCCTTGAGGTTAGAAAATCATTTTACCTTTCAGGACGAGGTAGAGGGGAATACATACAAAGAGGGATGTCATATGAAGAAAGCGGGGGATTTGGTCGACCTCCTAGAACGGAGGGCTGGGAGGAAGTGTAAGTAAAGATTGTGTTTTCTCCCATATTCACAGACTTATCCTCATAAAAAGTGCAAAATGACAAATCGATCATCCACTGGGGGTTGGATAATAACAAATAAGCTACATGTGGGATGTTGACTATGACGTAATAAAAGACTGAAGCGCTGCATCGCTTCAGTCTTGACCAAAAGATGGCAGAAAAGTGTAGGAAAACTATTATTTTTTATGTTTTTCAGACATGGGGAGAAAAATAATCAATTACAGGATGTGAACATTAACAAGGAAATCCAACCCTTGTGGTCGTGATTTGCTTTTCTTTATGACTCGGCAAGCCTTGTCATGGTACAAGCAAATTCTGGACAGTGGGACACACACCCGGTGATAGATTCTATTAATCAGTTTATGGTTGACTGTCTTTGTAAGTTTATTTGACACTGACATTTTTAAGGGACTTTGTATCTGTGTTAGAGATTTACTTTTTGACAAACCCAAAAATAGGAAACTAGAGAAAGTTGATCATGATGATAAAGAGATCAGAGGAGAGATATGTTTGTAGTAAAAGGAAGTTGAAAAGAGTATAAATCAGGTCAGACGAGAGAAATTCTGATGATAGAGGGAAATTAAAAAAAATGTGTTATCATCAGTTTCTTATCTTTCTGTCTTCTGGACAGAATATACAATTATACATGAAATTTAAAATTATTATTACACTTTGCAATCAGAGAATGATCAGCCATGATTTTTGTCTGCTTTAAAGCCGAATTGTGCCTCTAAGATTACAGGATTCCTTGATTTTTGCCTCTATAATTCCATCTTTGAATTTTTTTTTTTTACCCACCCTCATTTTTGGCCGGATTGCAAAGCAATTCCGGCCTATAGATTGACGAAGTCCGTCTGTCCGTCTGCCGTCAACGTTTTGGTTAAGGTTTCTGGTTGAGGCAAAATCTAAGGAACTATATACAGTAGAAACTTTGTATTATACATGAAGCTTGCCCATCACAAGACCTTTCAATTTATGCTGTAACATTTGACTTAGTGACCTTGACCTTGGACTTTGACCTACTCAAAGATTTTGGTTAACGTTCCTGGTTTAAGCAAAATCTATGGAACTGTATGCAGTAGAAACTTTATTTTATACATGACAAAACCTTTAAATTTATGCTGTATTATTTGACCTATTGACCTTGACCCAGTTACAAAAACTTACTTTGCAATCCGGCCATACCATCTTTAGTGGTGTTTTATTTTTTCATTGTACATTGTTGTATAGTGGAATAATGTCTTTTGAGATTGATATACAATGTACATGTATTACAATAACATTTCTAATTATAATATAGTGGTCCAAAGCGAGGTTTTAGTAATAATCGTTATGAAGAAGGCACAGCAGGTGGACCACCAAAACGTGAATTTAACCGCTCTCTGAGCAGCGAGAATTGGCGTGAGAGGGGAGGGGACCAAGAAGAGGAGGAAGATGGGGACTGGAGAAGGGCAGGCGGAACAAAATGGAGTAAGTGGAATGAAATTTAGTGGCAGATTTAAGGAGGAATATTGTCTGGGTGTCAAAAGATTTGCAATCCAAAACAAGGCTCACTGATTCATGAATGCACATCAAGAGACAAGTGTCCTTAGTCTGAAATGTTTTAAACTTGGAAATTTTCGTTGGGGTAATTTTCACTTATTTTGCGAATCAGTAAACTTGCGAACATTCCCCATGTGAAAATAACCCTGCTGTATTCTTACAATGTAAAATACGTTTATATCGCGAACATTTCCGCTAAGCGTAACATCTTGATGATATACCGTATAACCAGAAATTTTCGCGAGATACTAATTTTCGCTATATTTGCGAGTGATTTGGATTTGCGAAAAATTATTCTCGCGAAAAATTATGTTTTGTAAGGTATAATGTAAATTAGTATATTAGCTACATTCTGTTTTTATACGCCCGTCATTTGACGGGACGTATTATGGTATGGTGAAGTCCGTCCGTCCGTCCGTCCGTCTGTCCGTCTGTCCGTCTGTCCGTCCGCCTATGGAACACAATAACTTGAATACGCGTCAACGGATTTTTATGAAATTTATACATAGTGATCAGACTGTGGAGAGGAAGCCGCCTTTCGATTTTCAGGTTCATCCGATTTGTCGTTACAGAGTTATGGGACTTAGATTTTTAAAATACAGTGAAAATATACTAAAGTATTTAAAAATTATTTAAAAATCTACTTTTGGTCGAAATGTTTTGAAATTTGGTATACTTCAAGTAGAAAGGATGTTCTTTGACATATGTAACGGGTTTTTAATTTTTTTGTCGCATAACCGAGATATTGTGTGTAATAGGAAGGGGGGTGGGTTATATGCACATACATTTTAAGCTAAGGGCAAAATATAGGCGCATGGAACGCGATAACTTGAATATGCGTCAACGGATTTTCATGATATTCATACATTATGATTGGACTGTGGAGAGGAAGCCGCCTTTCGATTTTCAAGTTTATTCGATATGTCGTTACAGAGTTATGGGACTTAGATTTTTAAAATACAGTGAAAATATACTAAAATATTTAAAAATTATTTAAAAATCTATTTCTGGTCGAAATGTTTTGAAATTTTGTATACTTCAAGTAGAAAGGATGTACTTTGACATATATAACGGGTTTTTAATTTTTTTGTCGCATAACCGAGATATTGTGTGTAATAGGAAGGGGGGAGGGGTGGGTTATATGCACATACATGTTAAGCTAAGGGCAAAATATAGGCGCATGGAACGCAATAACTTGAATATGCGTCAACGGATTTTCATGATATTCATACATTTTGATTGGACTGTGGAGAGGAAGCTGCCTTTCAATTTTCAGGTTCATTCGATATGTCGTTACAGAGTTATGGGACTTGGACATTTTAAAATACAGTGAAAATATACTAAAATAATTAAAAATTATTTAAAAATCTATTTCTGATCGAAATGTTTTGAAATTTTGTATACTTAAGGTAGAAAGGATGCTCTTTGACATATGTAACGGGTTTTTAATTTTTTGGTCGCATAAGCCAGATATTGTGTGTAATAGGAAGGGGGGGGGGTTATATGCACATACATGTTAAGCTATGGGCAAAATATAGGCGCATGGAACGCAATAACTTGAATATGCGTCAACAGATTTTCATGATATTCATACATTTTGATTGGACTGTGGAGAGGAAGCCGCCTTTCGATTTTCAGGTTCATTCGATATGTCGTTACAGAGTTATGGGACTTAGATATTTTAAAATACAGTGAAAATATACTAAAATAGTTAAAAATTATTTAAAAATCTATTTCTGGTTGAAATGTTTTGAAATTTTGTATACTTCAAGTAGAAAGGATGTTCTTTCACATATATAACGGGTTCTTGAATTTTTTGTCACATAATCCAGAAATTATGTGTAATGGGGGGGGGGGGGGGGGGGGGGGGTTATATGCACATACATGTTAAGGGCAAAATATAGGTGCATGGAACGCAATAACTTGAATATGTGTCAACAGATTTTCATGATATTTGTACATTTTGATCAGACTTTGAAGAGGAAGCCGCCTTTCGATTTTAAGGTTCATCCAATTTGTCCTTATGGAGTTATGGGACTTAGATATTTTGGTGTTGTGAAAAAAATCCCAACGGGCGTATCTTGCTGCGTGAGCGTAGGCTTTATTAGTGTACATGTGTCATTCTTCAAAGATCCCGATTGAACATAAATAGAAGAAAATCCAGTGTATTCTTTGAAAGAAATAACTAAAACTTTAATAATTGAAGGTACAAAAAACACTGAAATCATATGTACATATTTGTTTGTAGTTTAGGAATCGTGAAAAATTGTACTCGCGAAAATAAAGACACCCTAATTTACCATAAAATCGCAAAATTTAATGCTCGTGAAAATTTCTGGTTATACGGTAATCACAAAATTTCCCCCCAGCAAAGTGAACCACCGTTTACAGTAAGTGAAAAAATTTTCATGTTCATATACATGATGTAGATGCTATGCTTGATAGCAATAGTAGATTTGTTTTAAAGATGTAAATTTAGGTTTTGCATATTTCACTTTACATTTATTTATTGAGTTATGATCTTGTTTGATATTACAGACAGTCGCAGTAATTGGAGAGAGCCAGGTGACTAGAGGTGGTTTTGATTCTCGCATGAATGGGGCTAACAGGGGAGGATTTGACAGAGGGAGGGGCTATCAGAGAAATAGGACAAGTGAATCTTGGGATGACGAAGGTAAGGGGTAAAATTAAGGCACCCTGTGAAGGGATTTCAATTTTAGAGGGCTCATAGGTAAACCTACATTGCCTCATATGACAGAAATTGTCAATAGATGATTTTCATATTAACGTAGCAGACTTGAATTTTATACAGGCATGACATGACATGACAACATTTGACATAACTTTTAACTGTGACGTCGAAACAGATCTATGACGTCATAGTGAAAAATTACGTCAAAAGTTGTAATGTCGGGTCTTGGATTGTCTAAAATGCAAGTCTAATGAAAATGGTCTATTAGAGTTTCCTCTGACTGCCTTTCCTTACTTATACATGGACATGTAAAATGAATTGTAAACAGAACTCGAACGACCAGCTTCAAATATTTTTAAAAATCACCACTTTGAATGATTCCGACTCAAAATCCTTCCCATGTATCTGTTCAGTATTAACCGAAGTTGTTTATCTATATCATGTACAGAGAACATGCCTGAATGGAGTATGCCTGATTCCGAAGATGTAGAAGGATTAGGAACGTTTGATTCTAGTGGTGCCTTCGTGTCCACCAAGGTAAGAGTATGAAATCAATTTCTATTTGTAGGATTCTCTATCTACGGTACTTTTCTAGACCTCTGCCAGTGTACCATGTTTACAAGATTTTCTTCTCTACATGCAGTTCAAATCTCAATTTGAGGTACATCTTTGTGCTAATTGACCCTTCCGAACGCGGGAAAAATTTGAGAAATTCCATGATGTCACAATGCAATTTCGATGTTTGACCGAGGTTCGAAGCTTGTTTGTCCGAGGTAACAGCATTGTGACGTCACAAAATTTTACATTTTTTTCCCGCAATCGGATGGGTCAGTTACATGTATGTAAGAGAGATACTCCAAAATTAGAACAAATGTTGTGTCAGAAGTCATGTTTGAAAAAAGAAATAAAACATTGATAAACTCATCACAAAATTTCTTGTGTATACATGTAGCAATGGAAAATAAACAATTAAATGTTCCGTAAATATTCCTGTTGAAATTTCAGACAAAAGATGGTAAACCAGATGGCATAGAAAGAGACAAGTCAGATTCTCCCCGTGAAACAACTAAAAATAGCCCAAGGCCACCATCAGAAACTTCTAAAAATAGAAACTCCGAAAAATTAAAAGAAACTGAAAAAGAGAGAAGCGGACCATCTCAAAAAGAAAAAGTGACAGAAGTTATAAATTCCCCGAGGGAAAGTGATGTTAAAAAGAAAGTTGACAAACCCCAGGGAGAAAAGACAGAGGATGTCTCAAGAAAAGTTGTTACAGATGATGTTAAAGTTAAAGAAAGTAAATCGTCAAACGAACAAACTGTGAAAAAGTCGGTGAAAGACTACAAACCACCTTCCCCTCCAAAATCTAGTGCTAACGAAAATAAAAACTCTACAAAAGCGGAGGGGAAAACGAAGGAAGGAAAAAGTGCTAAAGACAATGACACTGTCAGGTGGTAAGGGGGAAAATAATGTGTCTGGAGAAAAGGGGAAGGGTGCGAAAAAGGGAAAGGTGCAGTCCGAGGCAGAAAAGGTGGCACTTGAAAGATTACAAGATACGGCAGAAAATATTGTCCTAGCAGCCATGACAGCTGAGGTATTATGTGAACTTTTTTTTTAATTCAAGAAATATCACAGCTTTTGGTGTAGAATTGTATTGGTAAATACATGTACATGTATACTTAAAATAAAGATTGTTAGATATTCTTGTTGTATGTCTGTCTGTCTGTTCACAAGTTAATTCTTCTACTTGAAGGAGGAGGATAATAAGCCTGTGTCACCGCACCCTCAACCCCCTGATGTCCAACATCAGAGTGCAGGTGTACCCAAGGATCCAGAGATGGCCAATCAATGGTTTTACAGGGATCCTCAGGGTGATACTCAAGGTCAGTACGTCTTACAACATGTACTACATGTAGCTGCTTTTACATGTAGCTTTTCTTTAGCTTTCTGTAGCTTTTATCAGATGTTAGAGAAATGTTAATAGACCACTTGCCTAAACTTAAAATGAACAACAAAATGACTGTATGGTTTGTGTATTTTTCTATGGTGTAATTCAATAATTTTTCCGTTGAATTTGTTGGAAAGATGCACGTTCAGTTTTCATAGATAATTTTTATACAACAAAAAATTGTAACTTTTGTTTGTAGGTCCATTTGCAGCCGGTGAAATGGCAGAATGGTTTAGTGCAGGGTACTTTACAATGAATCTACAGGTCAGGAGGGGCTGTGATGAACAATTCTCTAATCTAGGTAAGTCAAATATGACATTTGTATACATGTACTGTAAGTTTTATAATTTAACATGGATGTACCATATCTTACATCTTCTTTGAGTCATAGTTACATGTATTATGTGAACATATTTTAGTGAGATTCATATTTTAGTCAAGTCAGTGCTGACACAAGTGCGTTGATATACATTTTACTACACTGATATCTACATTAATAATGAAATTATAATGAAAAAATGACATTAGGTCACCAATATGTCACTTTGCCTCATTTTTGCCTGTTTCAGCTGAAGTATACAGTAGTTAAACTAAAATAAGTTTTCATTATGAATTGTGAAGAAAATTTAATTTTTTGTCAAGTTTTTTAATATCATGTTGTAAAAAGTTTATGTACAGTACAAATCATTACACGTGTCTCACTTTTTTACACATGGGATTTACACATTGACCTTTAGCTAATATTACATGTAAACATGTCATAAACGTCCTATGTATATGTTGACAGGCAAATTGATCTTTGACCTTACTGTGGTTGATTTTACATGTAAATTTTGAAAAATGAAGTACATCAAACAGAAGGTGATGAAATGAACATTTGACCTTTGACACCAGTGTCTTACTTTAATTACATGTAAAAGAGATGAATTCTTACATGTAATTCTTTAAGGTGAGATAAAATATAATTAGTATAATTAAATGTTTTGGTAACCTTTCACCTGAGGCTTAATTAGATTACATGTAAAAATAAATTTACATGTAAAAATACCAATTAATTAAAAAAAAAAAGATAAATGATTAGTCTAATTATTTGACCTCATTGACGTTTGTCAATTTATTTTACATGTAATATTTATGTGTAAAAAAAAGAAGAATTTTTACATGTAATTTTCTTAGGCGAGATTTAGGTAAAATTAAATGTTTGGTAATTGTTCATCTGAGGCTTTATTAACTAACATGTTAAAATATATTTACAAAATAAAATGCCAATTGCTTGTAAAATACATAAATGTTGAGTCTAATGATTTGATCTCATTGACATTTGTCAATTTATTCTAAATGTAAATATTATTCCGGCATGAGTCCAGGCATGCTGTCAGCAAGCACTGCAAGCAGTGAAGGCAGGTCGTTCGCATCTAGAAAACCAGGGACAGAAGAACCACTGCAGATCCTTGGTCCCCCGCAGAGCAAACTGCTGAGAGTTTAAACACCTACTGCCGAAGCAAGTAGGATTATAAAAAGAGATGAATTGTGTAGCAATGTACATGTAAATCTCTAAGGTGAATAAAAAAATGTGTTTGTGATACATGAATGCCCCTGTTGGCATCTTTGTCGGTAAAACAGGTCAAGGTCACAAGGTAAAAAATTTTGGTATCAATGGAAAGGTCTTGTCAAAAGGAATACACATATGAAATATGAAAGCCCTATCACTTACAATTCAGAAGTTATGGTCAAGGTTAAGGTCACAAGGTAAAACATTTTGGTATCCATGGAAAGGTATTGTCCCAAGGAATACGCATGTGAAATATGATAGCCCTATCACTAACCATTCAAAAGTTATGACCAAGGTTAATGTTTTTCAAAAGTAGGTCAAACTCCAAGGTTAAAAATTTTGATATCCCTTGAAAGGTTTTGTCAGAAGGAATAAACATGTGAAATATGAAAGCCCATATAAGTTATGGCAAAGGTTAAAGTTTTTGCGGACAAACAGACGGACAGACCAAAAACTATATGCCGCCGACCTCCGATTACGGGGGCATAAAAATAAAGTATAAATGAAAATACCAATTAATAACAAAACTAAGATGAATAATGAGTATGAATATTTGACCTCTTTGAAATTTGTAAATTTATTCAATATGTCATTTTATCATGTATAAAGATTTGAATTCGTATGTGTCATTATTTCAATGATATACAGTCAAGATAAAAGACACACTTTATTACACCACATCCTTAGCAAAAGCAATGTAGAAAGGTCACATTGTCTGGTGTCTGCGGTCACACTTCATATGCATTCACACTTTCACACAGGTAAATGGCTACAACTCTATTGATATGCAATGTACATTTGTACTTCCATCAAAAGTACATGGATGGTCGAGGATAATAATGCGGGAAAAGGTCACTGTGAAGGTCAAGTTCGCACATTAGTATCAAACATGCGACAGACAATATACCTTTCCTTGAAAAGTGTAGTTAAAATGAAGGAGGAATCAATCTGGACAGTGCCATGGGTAATTTCGTGTAATTATTATGTGTAAAAGAGATGAATTGTTACATGTAATTCTCTGAGATGAGATAGAAATAAATAAAATATTTTGGTTACCTTTAAGCTTATGCTTGATAAGACTACACATTAGATTAATTATATTCAATACATGGAGAATACCCAATAATGACAAAATTATAGATGAATTAGGTGTATGAATATTTGACCTCATTCACATTTGTTAATTTTTTTTTAAATGTGATTATCATGTGTGTAAATACTTGAATTTGTATGTCTCATTAATTTCATTCAGTACTGTGAATATAAAAGATGGGATTAATCATATCACATACATGTCTAGAAGTCAAATTGCCTTGTGTCTGTCTGTTAGTCTGCAATCACATTTTATATTCATTCACATTTACACATCAATTGCTACAACTTTGTAAAATAGACTTCTTTTCAAAAGCATTCTTTTTCCTAATAATTATTCCTTGTGAAAAAAATACATAAAAACATTAGGTATCTTAAGGAGGGTTTGAACACCAAGACGGCGGTGGCGGCATACATGTCTCTAATTGTTTGTGTACAGATAATTCTGAAACAAACAATGAATCAAACAGATATGGCTGATTTCGATTTGACAGTGGATCTAAATGTTAAGTTGGCATTTGAACAGACAAATTTACATTTTAGGAACCCTTGGCTGACAAATTTACTTAATGACGAAATGGTCATTTTTAACGAATAGACGAAAATTGGAACTGACGAAAATAAAGCAATTTACAGTTTACGAAGTATCATATGTTTTGATTGCCGTGAGTACATTTAGTAGAATCATGTAAGAGACTCGACGGGTGTTATTTGCTCACATCTTGTTTAAACCCACTTCAAATTAGATACGAGAAATGAATTTGTTACATGAACTATATTCATATGACTGCTTACGATGATTTTTTTGGACTCTATCCAGTCGAGCTTATGCGATACCCCGTCGTCCGGCGTCCGTCTGTCTGTCCATCCGTAAACAATTCTTGTGCTCGCAACTCCTCTGAAACCATAGGAGATGGAAAGCTAATTCTTTTTGCATCTTACTTAGTATGTGGTCTAGTTGTGCACCTGACATTTGGTTTCAGCCCCTGACCCCCAGGGTCTTAGAAAATGGGCGTGGTCATGAAAATCTATGAAATCTTGTGCTCGCAACTCCTCTGACACTATAAATGATAGAGACTTGATTCTTTTTGCAATATGATGGGACTGTGGTCTAGTTGTGCACCTGACATTTTGTTTGATCCCCTGACCCCAAGGGTATTGGAAAATGGGTGTGGTCATTTTCTCCTATATAACTAGTGTTGTATAATCGGACAAATTTCATAATGGATTATCGGTTTATAGTCGGACAGGATTTTAATCGATTATTTTGATTTAATCGGAAATATATTTTTCTTGTTTTTACTGAACAGAATATGAAAAGTAATGATAAAACTTCACCAATTTATATGCTCATATACATAGCTATGTGTCTAGAAAGAACTCCAACCATAGAATGATAAAATCCTTTCTTGTAAATAAAATATTTTGTCAAGATAATAGCAGTAATAGAGCCAAAACAAAAATGTTATTTTAATAGCCTGCAACTTAATACGGCAGATGCGGGGGGGGGGGGGGGGAGGGGGGGGGGGGGGGGGGCTCTATACGACCAAAGAATTTAAAAGTTTTTGCTTATTCAATGAAGAATCAAGCAATATCTCCGTGGAGTTCTCTCTCGTTGTCCTTCTTACAATTAAAGCTATGGTGTTCGGCGTTGTCCCAGATGAGTAGCTATTGACGTATAGCATTTGACGTCGAAGCTATTACAGCACTTGTCATTACTATAAAATTCAAGGAGAATCCTGATCCCACCTATTGTATGCCTTAGAAAGCGTATCCTTTTCGAATTATTTACGCTACGCCTGTAACTTGAACTCGTGAAAACGATCGTTGATCTACTTTCGTTTTATTCGTACTTGTAATACGCGTATTCGACCGAAAACTATTTCATTCTTTTCTACGTTGTATATTTCCCATTATAATCTATTCTGAAAAACATAATCGATTAATCGAAATCGAAGGGTATTAGCGATGATGTCGCCGATAATCGTTACAACACTATATATAACTCTATGTAATCTTGTGCTCGCAACTCCTCTGACACTATAAATGAGAGAGACTTCATTCTTTTTGCAATATGCTGGGTCTGTAGTCTTGATGTGCACCCGATATGTTTGAGCCCCTGACCCCCAGGGTCTTAGAAAATGGGTGTGGTGATTTTTTCCTATATATAACTCTAAGTAATCTTGTGCTTGAAACTCCTTTTACACTATAAATGATAGAGACTTCATTCTTTTTGCAATATGCGGGGTCTGTAGTTTAGGTGTGTACCTGATATTTTGTTTGAACCCCTGACCCTTAGGGTCTTAGAAAATGGGTATGGTCATTTTCTCCTATATTACTCTATGTAAATCTAGTGTTCCAATTCCTCTGACACTATAAATGATAGATACTTCATTCTTTTTGCAATATTATGGGTCCATGGTGTAGTTGTGCATCTGCGATTTTGTTTTCAAGAGCCCCTGACCCCCATGGTGTTAGAAAATGGGTGTGGTCATTTTTCTATATAACTCGATGTAATCTTGAGCTCGCAACTTCTCTGACACTATAAATGATAGAGACTTCATTCTTTTTGCAGTATAATGGGTCTGTGGTCTAGTTTTGCACCTGATATTTTGTTTGAGCCCCTGACCCCCAGGGTCTTAGAAAATGGGTGTGGTCATTTTCTCCTATATAAGTCTATGTAATCCTGTGCTAGCAACTGCTCTGACGCTATAAATGATTGAAACTTCATTCTTTTTGCAATATGATTGGTCTGTCACTGGTCTTGTTGTGCAGTAATATTTTGTTTGAGCCCCAGGGTCTTAGGAAATGGGTGTGGTCATTTTCTCCTAGTATATAACTCTATGTAATCTTGCGCTCGCAACTCCTCTGACACTATAAATGATTGAGGCTTCATTCTTTTTGCAATATGATTGGTTTGTGTTCTTGTTGTGCATCTAATATTTTGTTTGAGCCCCTGACCCCCAGGGTCCTAGAAAATAGGTGTGGCCATTTTTCCTATATAATTGTGCGCACAACCTTTCAAAACTATTAATGAATGAGAGTTGTTGTAATTCTTAATGCAGTAAGATGGATCTGTCAGTTTTGTAATGTCATTGATAGTTCATGTGAGCTAGCAGTCCCTGCCCCCCCCCCCCCCCCCCCCCCCCCCCCCCCCCTCCCCCCCTTGGGATTTTGGAAAATGGGTGTGGCATTCTTTTTTTAAATACTTTATCTTGGATATTATGAATTATATGAGTGATATTCTAGTTGCAGTGTTTTGTTGTGCTACTTTTAATTTGTTCGAATGATTGCTCCCTATGGTCTTAAAAAATGGAAATTGATATTTATGTGTATTTATCTTATTCACTTGTCAATGAGTGAATAAAAAACAAAACAACCAGGAGAGCTACAGTCTCGTCAGAGACTTCTGGTTATATGATGTATCAAGTATTCCTCATTCAAATTAATTTAAAGGCAAGTTGAAGGGCCGTTCAACACTGCCCTTTTGTTTTCTATGGATTGAGTTTATAGCCAATAGAATTAAAAGGAACAGGTTAAGTTGTTTCATGAATTATATTCAATGATACAAACTCCTGTCCTTTTTAAGCAATAAACTCAATCCATCGAAGAAAAAAAAACTTTGCTGCATCACTGAAAAAATTACATGTAAATTAAGGCATGTCAGAGCAATTTGACAGTTACATGTAAATTCACATGTTATACGATAAAATGGCTTTTATACAAGAAACAAATGCAACCAATTTTTACTATACAGTCCCCTTTCTTACTGCGTTTTGTAATAGCATCTTCATTAAAAGAAGAAAATATAAACCAATTGTGACCCAAACCCTCTACAGAATTAAAGGTGAAACTGAGCCAAGGCAACAGTTTGTGTAATGGAAAGTTTTGACAAATAAAATGTATTCTCAATCGTTATTAAGGACTTGGATATTTCAAAAGGAGAATTATCACCATGCATTTGAAAAGAAACAATTTGAAATACTTTAAGGCATTCAATAACAAATGGATTAAAAATCTTGCTTCTATTATGTTGTCCATGAAACTTTCGTGATTAAAATCAGTGTAAATCTAAGTCAAACCATTTTATGAAAATTACATATAAATGCTGCATCTCCTTTCCATTTATAATTGCCAAATGTATACTCTGATCAAAACAGTATTTTTTTTGGCCAATGTATGTTTTTGGCTTTATGTCTAGAGTTTCTTTGTTACATCCCTGTTTGAATAGGTATATGATGTAGTTATCATTATCGAAATATTTTTTAACCATGGATTGAATTAATACCATGTAAAATTGAACAATAGTATTTGTTACATGAACTATATTCACATGACCTCCTACGGTGATTTTTGGTGACCATTTCCTTTCGCTAAAAGCGGAAAATATTCATTTATTTTCATATGATGTATCAAGTATTCCTCATTCAAACTAATTTAAAGGCAAGTTGAAGGGCCGTTCAACACTGCCCTTTTGTTTTCGATGGATTGAGTTTATAGCCAATAAAAAGGAACAGGTTTAGTTGTTTCATGAATTATATTCAATGATACAAACTCCTGTCCTTTTTAAGGAATAAACTCAATCCATCGAAAAAAAAATTTGCTGCATCACTGAAATATTTACATGTAAATTAAGGCATGTCAGAGCAATTGGAAAGTTACATGTAAAATCATGTGTAATAAAAATATAATGGCTTTTATACAAGAAACAAATACAACCAATTTTCACTATACTGTCCACTTCATACTGGGTTTTGTAATAGCATCTTCATTAAAAGAAGAAAAAATAAACCAATTGTTTCCCTAAGCCTCTACAGAATTAAACTTGAAACTGAGCCAAACCTACAGTTTGTGTAATGGAAAGTTTTGACCAATGTATTCTCAATTGTTATGAAAGGACATGGATATTTCAGAGGAGAATTATCACCATGCATTTGAAAAGAAACCATTTGAAATACTCTTAGGCATTGAATGACAAATGGGTTAAAAATTTTGCTTCTATTATGTTGTCCATGAAACTTTTGTTATTAAAATCAGTGTAAATCTAAGTCAAACCATTTTATGAAAATTACATGTAAATGCTGCATCTCCTTTCCATTTATAATTGCCAAATGTATACTCTGATCAAAACAGTTTTTTTTTGGCCAATGTATGTTTTTGGCTTTATGTCTAGAGTTTCTTTCTTACATACCTGTTTGAATAGGATTATGATGTAGTTATCTGTATCGAAGTATCTTATAACAATGGATTGAATTAATACCATGTAAAATTGAACAATAGTATTTGTTACACGAACTATATTCATACGACCTCCTACGGTGATTTTTGGTGACCATTTCCTCTCGCTAAAAGTGGAAAACATTAATTTATTTTTATATGATGTATCAAGTATTCCTCATTCAAATTAGTTTAAAGGCAAGTTGAAGGGCCATTCAACACTGCCCTTTTGTTTTCGATGGATTGAGTTTATAGCCAATAAAAAGGAACAGGTTTAGTTGTTTCATGAATTATATTCAATGATACAAACTCCTGTCCTTTTTAAGGAATAAACTCAATCCATCGAAAAAAAAAATTTGCTGCATCACTGAAATATTTACATGTAAATTAAGGCATGTCAGAGCTATTTGAAAGTTACATGTAAAATCATGTGTAATACAAATGTAATGGCTTTTATACAAGAAACAAATACAACCAATTTTCACTTTACTGTCGACTTTCTTACTGGGTTTCGTAATAGCATCTTCATTAAAAGAAGAAAAAATAAACCAATTGTGTCCCTAAGCCTCTACAGAATTAACTTGAAACTGAGCCAAATCTACAGTTTGTGTAATGGAAAGTTTTGACCAATGTATTCTCAATTGTTATGAAAGGACATGGATATTTCAGAGGAGAATTATCACCATGCATTTGAAAATAAACCATTTGAAATACTCTTAGGCATTGAATGACAAAGGGTTAAAAATTTTGCTTCTATTATGTTGTCCATGATACTTTCATTATTAAACTCAGTGTAAATCTAAGCCAAACCATTTTATGAAAATTACATGTAAATGCTGCATCTCCTTTCCATTTATAATTGCCAAATGTATACTCTGATCAAAACAGTATTTTTTTTGGCCAATGTATGTTTTTGGCTTTATGTCTAGAGTTTCTTTGTTACATACCTGTTTGAATAGGATTATGATGTAGTTATCTGTATCGAAGTATCTTATAACAATGGATTGAATTAATACCATGTAAAATTGAACAATAGTATTTGTTACATGAACTATATTCATACGACCTCCTACGGTGATTTTTGGTGACCATTTCCTCTCGCTAAAAGCGGAAAACATTCATTTATTTTGATATGAGGTATCAAGTGTTCCTCATTCAAATTAGTTTAAAGGCAAGTTGAAGGGCCGTTCAACACTGCCCTTTTGTTTTCGATGGATTGAGTTTATAGCCAATAAAAAGGAACAGGTTTAGTTGTTTCATGAATTATATTCAATGATACAAACTCCTGTCCTTTTTAAGGAATAAACTCAATCCATCGAAAAAAAAATTTGCTGCATCACTGAAATAATTACATGTAAATTAAGGCATGTCAGAGCAATTTGAAAGTTACATGTTAAATCATGTGTAATACAGATGTAATGGCTTTTATACAAGAAACAAATACAACCAATTTTCACTATACTGTCAACTTTCTTACTGGGTTTTTGTAATAGCATCTTCATTAAAAGAAGAAAAAATAAACCGATTGTGTCCCTAAGCCTCTACAGAATTAAACTTGAAACTGAGCAAAATCTACGGTTTGTTAAATGGAAAGTTTTGACCAATGTATTCGCAATTGTTATGAAAGGACAAGGATATTTCAGAGGAGAATTATCACCATGCATTTAAAAAGAAACCATTTGAAATACTCTTAGGCATTGAATGACAAATGGGTTAAAAATTTTGCTTCTATTATGTTTTCCATGAAACTTTCGTGATTAAAATCAGTGTAAATCTAAGTCAAACCATTTTATGAAGATTACATGTAAATGCTGCATCTCCTTTCCATTTATAATTGCCAAATGTATACTCTGATCAAAACAGTTTTTTTTTTGGCCAATGTATGTTTTTGGCTTTATGTCTAGAGTTTCTTTCTTACATACCTGTTTGAATAGGCATATGATGTAGTTATCCATATCGAAATATCTTACAACAATGGATTGAATTAATACCATGTAAAATTGAACAATAGTATTTGTTACATGAACAATATTCATACGACCTCCTACGGAGATTTTTGGTGACCATTTCCTCTCGCTAAAAGCGGAAAACATTAATTTATTTTTATATGATGTATCAAGTATTCCTCATTCAAATTAGTTTAAAGGCAAGTTGAAGGGCCTTTCAACACTGCCCTTTTGTTTTCGATGGATTGAGTTTATAGCCAATAAAAAGGAACAGGTTTAGTTGTTTCATGAATTATATTCAATGATACAAACTCCTGTCCTTTTTAAGGAATAAACTCAATCTATCGAAAAAAAAATTTGCTGCATCACTGAAATATTTACATGTAAATTAAGGCATGTCAGAGCAATTGGAAAGTTACATGTAAAATCATGTGTAATACAAATATAATGGCTTTTATACAAGAAACAAATACAACCAATTTTCACTATACTGTCGACTTTCTTACTGGGTTTCGTAATAGCATCTTCATTAAAAGAAGAAAAAATAAACCGATTGTGTCCTTAAGCCTCTACAGAATTAAACTTGCGGTCTTGTTTGTGTGTGGTCATCTGACAGTGAGGAGGTTGTTTTACACCACAATTGTACATTCTTCGAGACCTCTGGGTAATCGGAAAAGTGGGAGGGTTGTGCGCACGTAATCCATGATAACCATACCTTCTGCTATTTCCGTGGCAGATGGCCGTCCTAAGTCGGCACCGATTGCCCATTGGTCTCGTTGGTTTATGTGTATTCCTTTGTGTTTGATGTTTCTGTGTTGTGCGTTGACGTTCCTTGTCCCTTACGCGTCTCTTTCTGTGCTTGTCTGCTTTGTGTTTTTGCATTGGGTGTTTTGGGATTTTGCTGTGGGTGCTGCAACCTGGTGTTGTTGGAGATCCCCTCCTTTGTTTTGAAACTGAGCCAAATCTATAGTTTGTGTAATGGAAAGTTTTGACCAATGTATTCTCAATTGTTATGAAAGGACATGGATATTTCAGAGGAGAATTATCACCATGCATTTGAAAAGAAACCATTTGAAATACTCTTAGGCATTGAATGACAAATGGGTTAAAAATTTTGCTTCTATTATGTTGTCCATGAAACTTTTGTTATTAAAATCAGTGTAAATCTAAGTCAAACCATTTTATGAAAATTACATGTAAATGCTGCATCTCCTTTCCATTTATAATTGCCAAATGTATACTCTGATCAAAACAGTATTTTTTTTGGCCAATGTATGTTTTTGGCTTTATGTCTAGAGTTTCTTTCTTACATACCTGTTTGAATAGGTATATGATGTAGTTATCTGTATCAAAATATCTTATAACAATGGATTGAATTAATACCATGTAAAATTGAACAATAGCATTTGTTACATAAACTATATTCATACGACCTCCTACAGTGATTTTTGGTGACCATTTCCTTTCGCTAAAAGCGGAAAACATTCATTTATTTTTATATGAGGTATCAAGTATTCCTCATTCAAATTAGTTTAAAGGCAAGTTGAAGGGCCGTTCAACACTGCCCTTTTGTTTTCGATGGATTGAGTTTATAGCCAATAAAAAGGAACAGGTTTAGTTGTTTCATGAATTATATTCAATGATACAAACTCCTGTCCTTTTTAAGGAATAAATTCAATCCATCGAAAAAAAAAATTTGCTGCATCACTGAAATATTTACATGTAAATTAAGGCATGTCAGAGCAATTGGAAAGTTACATGTAAAATCATGTGTAATACAAATGTAATGGCTTTTATACAAGAAACAAATACAACCAATTTTCACTATACTGTCCACTTTCTTACTGGGCTTCGTAATAGCATCTTCATTAAAAGAAGAAAAAATAAACCGATTGTGTCCCTAAGCCTCTACAGAATTAAACTCGCGGTCTTGTTTGTGTGTGGTCATCTGACAGTGAAGAGGTTGTTTTACACCACAATTGTACGTTCTTCGAGACCTCTGGGTAATAGGAAAAGTGGGAGGGTTGTGCGCACGTAATCCATGATAACCATACCTTCTGCTATTTCCGTGGCAGATTGCCGTCCTAAGTCGGCACCTATTGCCCATTGGTCTCGTTGGTTTATGTGTAGTCCTTTGTGTTTGATGTTTCTGTGTTGTGCGTTGACGTTCCTTGTCCCTTACATGTCTCTTTCTGTGCTTGTCTGCTTTGTGTTTTTGCATTGGGTGTTTCGGGATTTTGCTGTGGGTGCTGCAACCTGGTGTTGTTGGAGGGATTTTGTTTTGAAACTGAGCCAAATCTACAGTTTGTTCAATGGAAAGTTTTGATCAATGTATTTTCAATTGTTATGAAAGGACATGGATATTTCAGAGGAGAATTATCACCATGCATTTGAAAAGAAACCATTTGAAATACTCTTAGGCATTGAATGACAAATGGGTTAAAAATTTTGCTTCTATTATGTTGTCCATGAAACTTTCGTTATTAAAATCAGTGTAAATCTAAGTCAAACCATTTTATGAAAATTACATGTAAATGCTGCATCTCCTTTCCATTTATAATTGCCAAATGTATACTCTGATCAAAACAGTTTTTTTTTTGGCCAATGTATGTTTTTGGCTTTATGTCTAGAGTTTCTTTGTTACATACCTGTTTGAATAGGTATATGATGTAGTTTTCTGTATCGAAATATCTTATAACAATGGATTGAATTAATACCATGTAAAATTGAACAATAGTATTTGTTACATGAACCTTATTCATATGACCTCCTACGGAGATTTTTGGTGACCATTTCCTTTCGCTAAAAGCGGAAAACATTCATTTATTTTTATATGATGTATCAAGTATTCCTCATTCAAATTAGTTTAAAGGCAAGTTTAAGGACCGTTCAACACTGTCCTTTTGTTTTCGATGGATTGAGTTTATAGCCAATAAAAAGGAACAGGTTTAGTTGTTTCATGAATTGTATTCAATGATACAAACACCTGTCCTTTTTAAGGAATTAAGTCAATCCATCGAAAAAAAATTGCTGCATCACTGAAATTTTTACAGGTAAATTAAGGCATGTCAGAGCCATTTGACAGTTACATGTAAAATCACGTGTAATACGAATATAATGGCTTTTATACAAGAAGCAAATGTAATCAATTTTTACTATACAGTCCACTTTCTTACTGGGTTTCATAATAGCGTCTCCATTAAAGAAGAAAAAATAAACCAATTGTGACCCTAAGCCTCTATAGAATTAAAGGTGAAACTGAGCCTACAGAATTAAAGGTGAAACTGAGCCAAGTCTATAGTTTGTGTAATGGAAAGTTTTGACAAGTAAAATGTATCCTCAATCGTTATGTAATGGCATGGATATTTTAAAGGAGAATTATCACCATGCATTTGAAAAGAAACAATTTGAAATACTCTTATGCATTCAATGATAAATGGGTTTAAAATCTTGCTTCTATTATGTTGTCCATGAAACTTTCGCAATCAAAATCAGTGTAAATCTAAGTTAAACCATTTTATGAAAATTACATGTAAATGCTGCATCTCCTTTCCATTTATAATTGCCAAATGTATACTCTGATCAAAACAGTTTTTTTTTGGCCAATAAACAGGAACAGGTTTAGTTGTTTCATGAATTATATTCAATGATACTAACTCCTGTCCTTTGAGGGAATAAACTCAATCCATCGGAAAAAAACCTTTGCTGCATCACTGAAATATTTAAATGTAAATTAAGGCATGTTAGAGGAATTTGACAGTTACATGTAAAATTACGTGTAATACGAATATAATGGCTTTTATACAAGAAACATATATAACCCATTTTTACTATACAGTCCCCTTTCTTACTGGGTTTCATAATAGCATCTTCATTAAAAGAAGAAAGAAAAAAACAAATTGTGTCCCAAAGCCTCTAGAGAATTAAACGACAAACTGAGCCAAATCTACTGTTGGAGTAATGGAAAGTATTCTCAATTGTTATGAAAGGACATGGATATTTCAAAGAAGAATTATCACCATGCATTTGAAAAGAAACCATTTGAAATACTCTTAGGCATTGAATGACAAATGGGTTAAAAATCTTGCTTCTATTATTTTCGTTATTAAAATCAGTGTAAATTTAAATTAAACTATATAATGAAGATTAAGCCCCTGTCACACCTACACGTTTTCTCGAGACGTTCTTACTACGTCCTTGAAGTACTTGAATTTTTTCATGAACGTAGTGAGAACGTGGCATTTGTCACCCGGAAGGGCTATCCTAAAGAATAATTAACGACTCCAATACGTGCGCAACACGACCTTTAGCGTCCGTAACACGTTAGTAGCGCATCCTTCCCGTCTTTAATACGTTCAGTCAAGTTCGCACTACGATCGGCCCCAAATTCACACTACGACGAAGGCGTCTGTGTTACGATAGTACGGCGTTATTACTACGTTCTCGAAGTCCTTACTGCGTTCATGCTACGATCATGATATGTTGAAAGGATAAATTGTTTTTACGAGGTCTATTTTGATTTTTTCAACCTCTAAAACCAAGAACGTGGTAAGGACGACAGAGACGTGTCGATCCCCATATGATTATATGTAAAAGTTAAAGCCGTCCGTACTACGACCCTACTACGTTCGCGACACGTTTCTAGTACGTCCATGAAGTTCTCAATACGTTTGCAAGTAGTCCTTAAAGCCCCTGTCACACCTACACGTTCTCTCGAGACGTTCTTACTACGTCCTTGAAGTCATTGAAATTTTTCATGAACGTAGAGAGAACGTGGCATTTTTCACCCAGAAGAACTCTCCAAAACAATAATTGACGACTCCAATACGTGTGCAACACGACCTTTAGCGTCCGTAACAAGTTAGAAGCACGTCCTTCCCGTCTTTAATACGTTTAGTCAAGTTCGCGCTACGATCGACCCCAAGTTCACACTACGACGAGGGCGTCTGTGTTACGATAGTACGGCGTGCTTACTACGTTCTCTAAGTCCTTACTGCGTTCATGCTACGATCATAACACGTTCAAAGGATAAATTGTTTGTACGAGGTCTATTTTGATTTTTTTGATCTCTAAAACCAAGAACGTGGTAAGGACGGCAGAGACGTGACGATCTCCATATGGTTATATGTAAAAGTTTTAGCCGTCCGTACTACGACCCTACTACGTTCGTGACACGTTTCTAATACGTCCATGAAGTTCTCAATACGTTCGCAAGTAGTCCTTAACACGTTCTGTCATCACCGCGTCCTCACTACGACTGTTTTGAACAGTTCAAAACGGTCGTGGTGGTTCGGCGTACGGGCACGTTCGTCGGCGTCCTAACTACGACCTCAATACGTATCAGCGAGTTCTTACTACGTTCCCCGAGTCCTTTCTACGTTCACGCCACGTTTCGTACAATTTTGGCGGTCGTAGTGCGAACACCATGTCAGAATGTGAAGGTGTGACAAGGGCTTTACCTGTATATGATGTATCAAGTATTCCTCATTCAAATGAATTTAAAGGAAAGTTGAAGGGCCGTTCAACATTGCCCTTTTGTTTTCGGTGGATTGAGTTTATAGCCAATAAAAAGTAACAGGTTTAGTTGTTTCATGAATTATATTCAATGATACAAACTCCTGTCCTTTTTAGGGAATAAACTCAATCCATCGAAAAAGAAATTGCTGCATCACTGAAATATTTACATGAAAATTAAGGTATGTCAGAGCAATTTGACAGTTACATGAAAATCACGTGTAACATGAATATAATGGCTTTTATACAAGAAACAAATACAACCCGTTTTTACTATAGTTTCTTTCTTACTTGGTTTTGTAATAGCATCTTCATTAAAAGAAGAAAAAATAAACCAATTGTGTCCCAAAGCCTCTACAGAATAAATCATGAAACTGAGCCAAATCTACAGGTGGAGTAATGGAAAGTTTTGACCAATGAGATATAGTCTCAATCGTTATGAAAGGACATGGATATTTCAAAGGAGAATTATAACCATGCATTTTGATGTGTTAGCTTAACCGTTAAAAGTTCACTCATATATAGATACATGTTTATGGTTCGATCAAAACTGGGAGAAAGAGAAACCACCGTTGAAATCAAACTAGTTTAAACTGCATCTTAAATTATCCATCATCTTATAAAATCGTCTTAAAGTTACATGTAAATGAAGGGTTTGATGTGCATTCGTCATGAATCATCCAGTTTATCAAATCGTTCATATTCCCATATCATGATCATTTTTTTGATATTGAAGATAATGGTAAGGGAATTTAATGATGTTCAGATTTTCCAATTTTCTTACTCCATTTTAATTACATGTAAATACATGAAGACTAGCATTTACGAATCGGTGAAAACGAATAATTTTTATGCGATTATTTTATCTTTGTAAGATTTTGTATATGATTATGAATATAAACTCTTATTATTTTTTCCAACTAAACGTACATTTGTTTCTTTTATTGTATCAAAACCGCAGGGCCCATCTTAAAAAAGGGCCCATCATTACATGTAAATTGATGTATTCATGATTCAAAACTCTTGTGGCTGGTAAATGTTACAAATCATAAAATTTCAATCCTTTCACCCGCTGATCTATTATATTGATACTGATATAAACATTAGACCGTTCGGTACAATAATAGATAACAAAGAGGATGATAGATAGAAATTCATTTATGAAAAGAAAATTCTTACGCAACGTCGATTTGTACTCATGAGGTTTCATAACCCAGATTTGATGTTTAAAGAAAATATCCATGGTTTGCTCATTTGGTGTAAATGAACATTTCACCATAACAATTATAGTAGCTATTATTCGGTAACCGACCATCTACTGGCTAATCAACATCACATTTTGGCCATATTTCAATGTTTGGATTGAGGATCACAGAAGAGGGTTAAGTACCCGAAACGAAACATCTTTTCCATGCTGAAATTATATGATCTTAAAATGATGCTACAACTTTGAAGATGTGTAACTTTAAATTAAAAAATTCAAAGAAGAGGGTGCTTCTGACATGAATTTCGCCTCTGTATGAAAATCACGTTGGCTGGCTGGAAGAATCATTGAGGAGGATTGAATATCCGAAGAACGTGTGTGGTGCATAATAGATTAATATGAAATTTTCTTCAAAAAGGTGTTAAGTTGGAACACTTCTGCATTATTAACATACCACGAGTTAGTTCTTTATTCCGTAAGAACCAGTGCTGACCATAGCGGAAGGGAAGCTTTTAAAAAGGAAATAGGTATAAAATACACTATCATGTTGAAAATCAACTCTCATTACAAATTTACAATGAACCTAAACGAACGATGGCGTTGCAGTGTGATCATCCTTTAAATTATGAAGATTGATGTCAAATCATATCTTTATATTTTATGATGAGATTTGGATATGTTAGGTTAATCGTTAAAAGTTTACTAGTATATAAATACATGTTCATGGTTCCATCAAAACTGGGAAGCACAGAAAGAGAAACCATCGTTGAAATCAAACTAGTAGTAGTTTAAACTGTATCTCAAATGATCTATTATCTTATAAAATCGTCTTTAAATTACATGTAAATGAAGGGTTCGATGTGCATTCGTCATGAATCATCCAATATATTAGATTGTTATCTTCCCATATCATGATTATAAATTGATTTTGAACATAATGGTAATGGAATTTAATTATGTTCACATTTGACATTTTTCATATTCCATTATAATTACATGTAAATACACAATACTTGCATTTACGTATCGGGGGAAACTACTGTAATTTATGCGAATATTTAATCTTTGTAAGACTTTGTATATGATTATGAATATAAACTCTATTATTTTTTCCAATTCAATGTACATTTGTTTCTTTTATTGTATCATAGCCGCAGGGCCCATCTTAAAAAAAGGCTTGCACATGTGAATTAAGTCCAAACACTTACCAATCAAAAGATTTATCCATTCTTCATTTTTTTTTGAAAAGTAGGTCAAATATGTAGGTCATGGTCACTAGGTCAAAAATTATGGTTTGTGTAATAAGGTCTTGTCACAAGGAATACACATGTGAAATATCAAAGCCCTATCACTTACCAATCAAAAATTATGGGCTGTGACACCCAAAGTGTGACAGACAGACAGACGGACTGACGGACGGACGGACAACAGACAAAGTGATCCCTAAGTGTCGCTATGCTTCGCAGGCGACACAAAAATGAAGTACTTATTTATAAATAGATATAAAATATACTTTCATGTAGAAAATCAACATCCATTACAAATTCACGATGAACGAAAACTGGCGTTGCAGTGTGATCATCCTTTAAATTATTAAGATAAGAAATAATATTTTTATTTTAAACCATATTTTAATGTATTATTAATGAGATTTTGATATGTTATGTTAATCGGTATAAGTTTACTAGTATATAAATACATGTTTATTGTCCCAACAAAACTGGAAAGCGCAGAAAGAGAAACCACCGTTGAAATCAAGCTAGTTCAAACTATACCTTAAATGATTTATTATCTTATAAAATCGTCTTTAAATTGAATTAAGGGTTGATGTGCATTCGTCTTGAATCATTAATTTTCTTAGATCATTCGTCTTCCAATAACATGAATATTGAAGATAATAATAATGGAATTTAATGATGTTCAGATTTGACATTTTTTATATTCCATTAAAATTACATGTAAATACACTAAGACTGTCCCCGAGGGCACATTTAGCCAAGTCCGATCAACTTCGGTTGATCGTCTGTCTCTTCAACGCATTTGAAATTTTCTGTTACAAAATTTCTTGAAATTTCTAAAACGTTGGTCCTGTAGCATATCCCACCCATTCTGCTACGTCTTTTTGTACATTTTTGGACATACTAATTTTCATACTTTTTGGCCATATTAAATTGTTTAGACTGAGGATCACTGACGAGAATTTAGTACCCGAAACGTGCATGTCTGGTCCATGCTGTAAATTTATCAAGTTTTAAAAGATGCTATTGAATTTAAAGAAGTTTAACATACATGTATATGCATCGGTGAAAACGAATGTAATTTATGCAAATATTTTATCTTTGTAAGATTTTGTATAAGATGATAGATATAAACTCTATTATTTTTTTTTCTATTTCAGTGAACATCTTTTTCTTTGATTGTATCAAAATCGTAGGGCCTATCTTAAAAAAAGGCCCACCATACATGTAAATTGAAGTATTCATGATTCAAAACTCTGAAGCTGGTGAAATTTATAACAAATCATTATAAAATTTCAATCCTTTCATTCGCTGATTTTGTATATTGATATTTTCATAAACATTATATCATTTGATATTATAAACATAGGTAATCACAGATTACGAAGCTCACCTCGTGGCAGCAAAATTCAATTCAAACATATTTCTAAGTACATGTATATTGGCTTTTAAAGGCAAAATCATTCAAGCAGAAAAAGTAGGTCAAGGTAATTTTATGAAAGTTTAATCAAAGATACATCCAATATGCAAGTTTGGTGAATGTAGCACTTAAACTTTGCTCAATATTGGCTTTTAAAGGCAAAATCACTCAAGCAGAAAAAGTAGGTCAAGGTCATTTTATGAAAGTTTGATCAAAGATACATCCAATATGCAAGTTTGGTACATGTAGCACTTAAACTTTGCTCAATATTGGCTTTTAAAGGCAAAATGAATCAAGCGGAAAAAAGTAGGTCAAGGTCATTTTATGAAAGTTTGATCAAAGATACATCCAATATGCAAGTTTGGTACATGTAGCACTTATTCTTTGCTCAATATTGGCTTTTAAAGGCAAAATAACTCAAGCGGAAAAAGTAGGTCAAGGTAATTTTATGAAAGTTTGATTAATGATACATCCAATAAGCAAGTTTGGTACATGTAGCACTTATACTTTGCTCAATATTGGCTTTTAAAGCAAAATCACTCAAGTGGAAAAAAGTTGGTCAGATGCTGTATCCGATGCATGGGTTCCTCTCAGCATTCCAAGATGAATCACTTGCGCAAGTTTGGTTACTGTAGCATCAGTACTTTGTCAGATACTGAGCTACCCCAAACGTCTGAACCAAGCCACTCTGAGCTACCCCAAACTTCTTAACCAATTAAATCAAGCGGAAAATGTAGGTCAGATGCAGCATCCGATGCTTGGGTTTGCCTCAGCATCCGAAGATGAATCACTTGTGCAAGTTTGGTTACTGTAGCATCAGTACTTTGCCAAATACTGAGCTACCCCAAACTTCTTAACCGGACGCGGACGCGGATGCGCGGGGGTATAGCATAAGCTCACTCAACTTCGTCGAGGTGAGCTAATAAAACTGTTAAATGTTAAAATACGAATGAAAAAAATAGAAAAGAAAAAAAGTTGCATTGGTACCCTTATTCACATAAGAAAATAAAGTTATTTAACCTGTTGCTGCAAACCAAAAAACATAGGTAATCACAGATTACGAAGCTCACCTCGTGGCAGCCAAATTCAATTCAATCATATTTCTTAGTATATGTATTTTGGCTTTTAAAGGCAAAATCATTCAAGTGGAAAAAGTCATTTTATGAAAGTTTGATAAAAGATACATCCAATATGCAAGTTTGGTAAATGTGGCACTTATACTTTGCTCAATATTGGCTTTTAAAGGCAAAATCACTCAAGCGGAAAAAGTAGGTCAAGGTCATTTTATGAAAGTTTGATCAAAGATACATCCAATATGCAAGTTTGGTACATGTAGCACTTATACTTTGCTCAATATTGGCTTTTAAAGACAAAATCACTCAAGCGGAAGAAGGAGGTCAAGGTCATTTTATGAAAGTTTGATCAAAGATACATCCAATATGCAAGTTTGGTACATGTAGCACTTATACTTTGCTCAATTTTGGGTTTTAAAAGCAAAATCACTAAAGTGGAAAAAGTAGGTCAGATGCGGCATCCAATGCATGGGTCCATCTCGGCATACAAAGATGAATCACTTGTGCAAGTTTGGTTACTGTAGCATTAGGACTATGTCAGATACTGAGCTACCCCAAACTTCTTAATCAAGTCACTCAAGCGGAAAATGTAGGTCAGATGCTGCATCCGATGCATGAGTCCATCTCGGCATCCAAAGATAAATCACTTGTTCAAGTTTTGTTACTGTAGCATCAGTACTTAGTCAGATACCGAGCTACCCCAAACTTCTTAACCAAACCACTCTTAGCTACCCCAAACTTCTTAACCAAGTCACTCAAGTGGAAAATATAGGTCAGATGCAGCATCCGATGCATGGGTTCACCTCAGCATCCAAAGATAAGTCACTTATGCAAGTTTGGTTACTGTAGCATAAGTACTTTGCCAAATCCTGAGCTACCCCAAACTTCTTAACCGGACGCGGACGCGGACACGGACGCGGACGCGCGGGGGTATAGCATAAGCTCACTCAACTTCGTCGAGGTGAGCTAATTACATTTATTTCAATTCAATGTTCGCAGAGAAAATGTCCTAAAACTAAAGTCAAAATGACGGAAGGAATGAATTAAGACGGAGGACGTACATGTAACTAAATGTTATTCCTATTCGGTTAGTTTTGTATGTCTCAAACACAAAAATAACCGAATAGGAACAACGTGTGACAAGGGAGAAGAACCCTTACCCGTGCGTAAATGTTAATGTACCTTATAAAGATCAACAATAATATTTCCAGATTAAAAGGTCACCGTGAATTAAGTGCCCTCGTGGTATTTTACTTCTGTCAACATTGACTAATTATGCAGACTATGTACAAGATTCACGTCATTCAAAGTGTTGTAGCGCCGACGAATATCATTAAACTGACAGTCTGTACAAAAAAATAGTCAATGTCGTGTCTAACTGTCTGTCCATACGAGCTCATATCGTATATCGGTTAATTTTCGCGTCGGGTAAATTTCGTCGGTAAATTTAGCGAAAATGACAATAAAATGGTGTGTCTTTTTTTTCGCTGAGTCTTAATTTCGCTAATCTATAAATACCACAAATTGAAAATTTGTACAAGTGAGTTAAAGAAGGTCCTTGCGATAGTATCAACAGCACTCTTAATAGAGCAAAAAATTGAGCATCAACGGACCCCTAGCAAGCTATGGGTGGGACCAGGTGCCCGGGAGGTGTAAGCATCCCCCGTTGGCTAGCCGCACCCGCCGTCGATGTTCATGCATGAAAATGAAAACTATATATGAATTGCATGCACTGTCTGAGGTAATGTCTATATAGAAAGTGTTAAGGCGACCATGGCAGGGAAATATATTCAAAACGCTTAGTGTAAAAGATTCATTTAATGTGAAATGAAATACGATCATGTAACTGCGAACGTTTTTCTGCTTGATTTACGTATCTACGTATACGTGTACAATAATACAAATGTACAAGAATGTACATCATACAGTTCACTTGTTTAAAGCATAAACGATGCCAGCCATCGCTTACCATTTCTGGTTTCCCATGCAAGTAATCATTTAGTTTTGACATTTGTGGTCCGAAAAAGGCCTTGAATCCCCAAATTATTGTTTAGATTTAGTTTCTTGTGATAAATACACGGATAACCAAAACGCTAAATGTCATAATTACAGAACGACAACAGGTGGTTTAAATTAAAAGCCGACTTGCATTTATATCGATGATTGTTTGCACCGGGTAATTAATTAATACTACCTGTTATTTGTAATCTTAATCAGACGAGTACTCACCAATACATGTACTTCGGGAACGATACATATAAATGAACCTCTTTAGAAGCGTTAGTTTGTCTTTTTTTCGCTATGTCCATTTTTCGCGATTTGATGATGCTCGAGAACTTAGCGAAAATTAGACACGCGAAAAATTCCAGGTATACGGTATTTAATATAAAGCACCCATATTAGCTTAAATGTGGCTAATGTTTCATGCATCATTGTCTAAGTTTCTTTACGTTGGTAAACTATCCCTATTTGATCGTACGTCAGAGGCATGGTGCGTTTAAGGCCAATGAACATCAAAATTACATAGGCGTTCAACATCGGAAATAATCTTGCAATGTAAATATTTTGCGCTGAAAATGCTTGAATCTTGCAGGACTCATCTCCTTTCTTGAAATTGTCTCTGCATCTGCTTTCGTAGATAATTTATCTACCAAAGTTACATCTTTTTCAACTCACATGGACCAAAGCCTCAATTGAGCTATTGTCAAATCGTTTCCTCCGTCGTCTGTCCGTATGTCACTTTGTTTAAGGGAAACATAATCTTCGGGTGAGCGATATTGACCCATTTGTACCTTTTATTGTCGAAAGCATAGGCATTGAAAACATTGAAAATAGAAACCGATTTTCATGATCATGTATAGTACTGCCGGACCGATATGAACATGATTTGATGTACATTAAAAATAAAAAGTTTCCAGACACAAGTACACGTAAAAGCATACTATCTCATAGAGTCATTACAATACGCTTTATGGATATAATAAATATATATATTTTTATCGAACATTGGTTAAGTAGACACGAGAAAAATCTGCCTAAATATTTAATATTGTTTATTTTCTTTCGGTCTCTCGTGGTTATCACTGGGTTATCAGAGGAATGTTTTTTCATTTTTTTTTATCAGGAGCCTTATACATCTACAGAAATAATGATCATTGAAGAGTAAATGTTTTCATGCCTCGCGATAAGTGCTCAGGGATATAAAGTTTTGTGCCTGGCCGTCATTCCATGCATTTTTTACGTATTCTCAATAATTTTTTATATTCACTTTGTTGCAGGACTGTGGCATTTGTGCCGTTCCGACACATCTATTTTTCTCTGGCTCAATGTCACCTTCAAACACACAAATAAAAGAGAGTCGAAATTCAGCCAACTTTGACATTCAAAAATCTTTAACTCAGCACCCTAACTTCATTCATTTACCATCTATCATCTGCTAGTTGATAAATTGATGTAATATTTGCTATGCGCTTTGAATAACAATACCGTTATAACTAATGCCTTTTACATGAAGAAAGGATTTGACGCGTTTAGGGAGATTTTTTTTTTATATTTCCTTTTTGCTTCACAAAGATGCAGGTTTTTCGTACAATAAGTAAGAATTTTACTCAGAAAATCAAACACTTACTTTTATTTTTTATTCTTTTATACTACACATAAAGATGAAAAAGGGAAGTATGTGGGCATAATATCACATTTCCGATTTCTTCTCTAAATTTAATGAAACTGAATTGATTTCTATAAGTTTTGTTTAGTTTCGTCAGAAAAACATTTTTAATATTTTCACTTTTCGGTGTATTCATTCTCAAAATTATTGTTTGGTAAATAATTCTGTATATATGTCTTGTCGATAACGCCTATATTTGTCGTCGGACTCAAATGGTATAAAGCCTGACTGGACTTTTACACATACTTTCTCAATTATGCGACCAAAAAAGAAATATTAAGAATAAGAAATATAAAAGGACATGTGTTCTTCGTCAGATTTACAAAATTTGAAAATCATTAATGAATAATAGGATCTCTATGCATTATCAAAAGAAATATTTCTCATCCCCCTTCTTCCTTATTTTCTACCCTGATTAGGTTCTTTGTCTTGTTAAAGTCAACCCAAATCACAAGAGCTCGATGCAAACAATCGTCAATGTCCCTTGGCATCTCTCTATCGTCAAAGTTTAAGGAATATCACGATTCATTTCGGAAATATAGTAGCCTACTTTCGATATGATTACATAAAATAAATGAAGTTTGCCAAAGAAATCGTATTTGCTATATCCTTCCTTATATTGGATTTTCGCTGGATAGCATTACAAAACTTGTCAGTGAATGTGTTATCTATAGCAAAAGCATAATCTATATTAAATTTTTATCAACAAAAGATTCTTTTATTAATGTTTACAGTTAATTTTAACTTGAGATTAAAAAAAAAACAATAAGACTCAATCCAGCGAAAATTCTGCCGTTATGACCCGCAGGAGGTGAGCTTGCGTAACCGAGCGTGGGTTCCCGACGATGAACTCAACCTTAATGACACATAAACAGATCATTTATCATTAATACACTGCTAATATGAACCAAGGCAAAGCCTTTTGTGCGAGTGGAGAGAAAATAAATATGACTATATAAAATAAAAAAAAATCTTTTTTATTTTCTTGCATTATAGACTATGATTATCTTATCTTACAAAACTTCCCCCAAATAGTAGTAAAAGGCGAGTGGAAATACGGAAGCATTTATAAAGTTGGTATAGACAAGAAGATGAACATTCTAAGGGGAGGGGGGGGGGCTTAAAATATGGTTCTTTGTACGTCCCAGTTTTGACCAAGACCGGCAAATATTAGATTAGGTGGGAGGGGGGGGGGTGCTCCATTCACGGGAAAACTACGAGCAAAAACAAAAGGTGTCTGATTTTGAAAACTTATATCAACGATCTAGTTTAAAGAACTCAGTAGACAGTGCTCAGCTAGAGGTCTGCATCTTTTTTTTTCAACCCATTCGTCCAAAGCGTGTTTAACATCATTTCAATAAAAAAAAACCACTCAATATCGGACTTCAAAATTATTTAATACCGTAAAGCCATCGGGATTTCAGAACACAAAATCGCCCATAAGAATACTTTGGCCGGATTATTGACCTTTTTAAAAACGTTTACGCCAAGCAAAATACGTCCATCAAAGGGAAAACTTACGACATTCAAAATTTGGCGCGATGACGTCAATGACGTCATAGAAGCACAGTAAACAAATACTCAAACGGAAATGTCGGCTTTCATAACAGATTCCGTGGTTACGCCGAGTTGTTGATGCTTTTTCGTAATATGCTTTACGAAAAATTATGACAATAACTTAAACTTGTAAACAAAAATTGAGTATAGGTTATTCTTCAACTCTTCAACTCGCGCACTCTCTGTAATGTAAATGTAAAAATCTTAACTTCAAAAAATTAAAGAGGGCGCTACTGAAATTATTTTTGGTGTCTCTGCTGAAGGCATCACTGATGAGAATTGAATATTCGAAACACGTGTCTGGTGCATGGAAATTGGTTTGGAATTTTCTTCAATAAGGTATAGAGTTGGAACCCTTCGACATTATTCAACTTGCTTTCGAAAAAAGATGTAAATGACAATATCCAGCCTCTCCGCAGCAACTCTGCGAGTGGACGAAATTTTTGAAAGCATAGTAGTACATTCTCATTCACTGATTCAGCATCTTTTCACAATAAAGTAAGTGTATACGCGTTACCATAACGGTACAAAGATCGAAACATCCTTTGGAATCAGCAAGGCTATCAGCAAGGCTATCTAATCGTGTCTAATTATGTATATCGACCATCTGTCCGATACAGTCATAGTAAGAGCTCAGTAAGAAATGACTACTAAATATATCTGTTGATTTTTGATTGATGCTATCCATGTGGCTAGTTTTAGTCTATATCGGTGTATAAAGATGTATTAATGTTTTAACAGTTTAAAAATCATTACATACTTAAAATTAATTAATATTTCTCCTGATACATAGTTTCATATTTACTCTTTTTCTACAAATATGAACGACTTTTTTTTCAAAAGCTTGTACATATCAAATATGATCTTAAGAATCAAATTTGTAATATTATTCTTTTCTTTCGCCGATTCTTCTTTTATTTTTATTTTTTTCGTTGTCATTATTTTTATGTTATAAGACAATATATACAATATCGATTTTTGTTCATGTCATATGAAATTGTGACCCGCCTAATATGAAAAGATAGAGATATGACCTCCTACTACACTTATTTTCTATCTTATGATGTTGATATTTTGTCACATGCATTGTTTTCTTCAAATAAATACAGTTTAAACTAAATATGTATAAAAGCATTTTGTTGATAGCATAGAACATCTGAACAATTAGGTCCCTTAATTTTTTCTAGCAGTGTAGTTATGACAGTATTGTGAAATCAGTCAGGAAAGTTTTATAACACCCCCCCCCCCCCCCTTCCGTGAAAATGTGTGAAAAGATCAATATTTTGCCTCAAATTAGTTATCTTTTTTGTATCTTTTTAAAAAGACGCAGAGTCTCCGTCCCTTCCACAGAAAAAATCTTGTTGGAGACTCCCCCTCCCCTGCCTGGCCCATTCAGGCTTGACAAATTCTCCGTGCTTTTACAGATCTATTGTACATGATCCGCTAAATAATGTGCAGTGTGAAAATCTACTTTGACTCACAGCGGAAATCAGCTGTCAGGGTTTAAATACTATTAATTATTGTTGATGACATATACGATATGACCGTATTGTGTTCGCCGTAATTTTCTGTCACCTGTGAAGCATAATACCTAGTAAGCAATACATTGGCGGATCAGTTTATAAATCTATCTCTAAATATTTGAAATTTATTTTTAAATATTAGATCTTCATTGTCAATTATAAGAAATAAATGTTCTATTATATGAAAATTTTTTTCTAATATTAGAAAATGAATATTCCTTATCAGGAAATGAATTTTTTATATAAGAAAATAATGTCTAATCTAATATTAGAAATGAATTTCTAATGTAAGAAATTTATTCCTTATACTAGAAAGGAATTTATAATATTATACCAGACTTGACAATTAACTTCTATTATGACCTACAAAAATTATGTAAAATTATCTCATCTCATGGATTTTCAACAATTTGACAAATAAACCGCATCGTATTTCAAATAATGTTCACAAGACACCAGGTCTTAGACTGTAGTAAGAAAGAAAAAGACATCCCCAAGTATTGAATAGAGCACATTTGTACGACCCGAATTTTTGACGCTTTTTTGTTGTATATGTAATGCGTGGTAGCGCATTTCATGTGTTATTGTAGACTCAATGACCTTTGCTAACATGTTGATAGATTTGACTTTGTGTTGAATTGACAAGCATCCATCATTATTTACGTTGCACATTTGTGTTCTTGCTACTTTGGGTTCGACCTTGACCCTACATGTACGTACGACGGACGATGCCTAAGACAGAATTTTGACTGATCCCATCTATCTGTTATTTGCTCATTGAAAACAATTTAAAGGAAAACACTGTTTGTTAAGTTTTGTACATTTATTGGCAATATTTGGCCGCGGTGGATGACAATTATAGAATTGATGAAAATTTGAAAATAAAATGTTAAATGTATAAATTCAAAAGTCATTTTACGGTCAACTCGACCGGTAAACAAATTAAATTATTATGTAACCTTGGCAAATAGACAAGCAATGCGGCTGCCAAATTGACAAGGGCGAGCCACTTGCCGGTCAACTCGACCGTCCGTACAATGAAATGAATTTTTATCAAATTACGGTCAACTCGACCGGCAAACAAATTCAATTATTATGTAACCTTGTCAAATAGACAAGCAATGTGACTGCCAAATTGACAATGGCGAGCCACTTGCCGGTCAACTCGACTGTCCAAACAATCAAATGAATATTTATGAAATAACGGTCAACTCGACCGGCAAACAAATTCAATTATTATGTAACCTTGTCAAATAGACAAGCAATGTGGCTGCCAAATTGACAAGGGCGAGCCACTTGACGGCCAACTCAACCGTCCAAACAATGATATGAGTTCATAAAAAATATATACATATGTAATGTTCACAAATTGGAGTAATTGGATTCCAGCAGCGCCGGGTGAATATGCCATGCGTGCTGGAATATACCGTATTGAGTGGTTTACGCCACTGATCGTAGATCACGCCAACAAAGGTACCCCATAGACTATGTTGGTGAACAACTCAGTATGAACTGAATATATTTTGGATTCTAGATAAAAAATAAATGAATAAATAAATAGATAAGGGGGGAGGGGTTTGAGGTGTATGAATGACGTAGCAAACTCAAACTTAATTATCACCGCGGCCTTTGAATATTTGGGAGTGGGGAAGGTGGAGCGGGGATTGATAGTGACGCTATTACTATTCAAGGATGTTCTTTTCAATATTTACACAGAGTAATTTCCAAAATATAACAAACATTGCAAGTGAAGGTAATTGTAAGCCGTCATCCTAATCATCGCCTTATTCATCATTATCATTTATTAAGCGAGAATTTATTCATTATTTCCATAACGTGATCAACGTTGAAAACCTAGCTCATCATTATTATCATCAGTATCATCATCATCAACATCATCATCATGAGAATTTATTAATTATTTTCATAACATGATCAGGTTGAAAACCTAGCTCATCATCATCATCATCATCATCATCATGTCGCCCACGTTATCATTTTGAACTTTCTCTGCTTCGGAGTCATATTAAAAGATCTTGAGCATGGCTTTGAGCTTTGGTTAATCCTACTTGTTGTTATTTCGACTTCTCGTTAATAACATAACATAATCGTTGATTTTCGTCATATACATTGATGTTTTGTTCGGCTGTCTAAAGGATTACATTTTATGTAAAGCCATTTTTATTTTTCATCTTAAACATTATATATATCCTGCTTATTATATGTTCATCTAATCTATAATTTACTTATAAACAATGCATATGACGTAATTCTATTATCTATTTCGGAGGGATTGCATTCGCATGGTTACTAATCATACGACCTGTTGCATTCATAACCTCGTCTGGGAAGGGTCGATTCTGGGTAAAGTAGACAAATGAATAGGGCTAAAAGGTTGTAAGTCTAGGGCATCTATTGTCGAACAGCAGGGGAAAAAGGAGTATGGGTTCCAAAAGGCGTTCGCAGTCCAGTGCATTGCACACATTGGGGGCATAACCAGATTTTTTTAAGTGGGAGCACTTTTTTTAACAGGGGATTTGAGAGCCACCGTGAGGCTCTGGAGGGCAAAGCCCTGTGGGATTCAAGGGGTGAAAACACTAGGAAGCTATTAGATTTTATAAAATTTCCAGGGCAATAATGACCCTTTTGAACTTGGGGGGGGGGGGGGGGGATAACGATGTGGAAGAAGCATCTGTATATTTGCGTATGCCTTGCTACGCGCCTGCTAAATGTTTCCTCAATTAATAACGGAAACTTGGTTGAACTTAAGATCCCCTAACTCGCTGGTTATCAAATGTGACAATTTGCACTGCAGCCGTGCCTCACATCATATTGATATTTACCAGTAGAGTAATGACCCAACGACATTAGCCAATTCTTTATTGTATGCATAAAACGATACTAGCAAGCTAATATAAATAATCATAGTAGTAATGCAAACAAAATATGAAATCATGCATGTTTTAATTGTCTAACGCCTTTAAGACATTCTCGGTCCGTTATTTTATTTTCTATAAGAGGTGGTCAGGGTGTGAGGGAATGGGAGACAGGGGTGCGGGAAGGAAGGAGGGAAGGAGGAGGCAGAGAGGAGGAAAAGGGAGGGGTAAGAGGTAGAAAAGGGAGGAGGGAGGTGTGAGAGGAAGGGAGGAGGGGAAGGAGAATGGAGGAAAGGGGGAGGGGAGGGAGGGAGGGGCGGGAGGTGGTAGGTAAGGGTTAAATGGAGGGGAGGAAGGGGATGGGAGGAGGAGACAAGAGGCGGGATGGATGAGGAATTTAAGGGGCGGGAGGGGTAGAGGAGTACCCTACTGTCGGCTTGTTTGCTTCAAAAATTTTCAATTGCTATTCAGTGAAGGATAAACTGATCTAATAGAAATTAAACATTTCTGACTTATTTCATAAATTTAAACGTATATTATAACTTTCATAATCATAAAAGGGGTTAGGCAAAAGTTTTAACAACATTACACATGCCCTTTACCTACTTACTGTATTATGTCATATCCTTGTTGTCGGTAGAATTGTCCATGCTTCCAATTTATCTGCTCTTAAATGATGCTATTCAATTTGAAGACGTTTAACCGAAATTCATTTAACAAAAGGGGAAGGGTCTTAGGGGAAAATGGGCAAAATTATGAATAAATTAGGATATATTTTCACTAGAAATTCAGCATCTTTCAATCGTTTTTTTATGGTTTTTCGATGAGGCTTCAAATCGGGTAAAATTTGATCAACAAATTGGAGTGAAAAATACTATTTTGCGATGTGAAAGGGGCCGAATATCGGCCTAAAATCAGGCCGATGGAGAGCCCTGTAATCTCTCATAGAAGCTGCATTCATCAAGATACATGTACTCTTCATGAACAAAAATTTTCATAAAGTTCATAGGTTACCATTTTTATTATACGCCCGTGTTATGGTATGGCGAAGTTCGTCCGTCTGTCCGTCCGCTTATGGAACACAATAACTTCAATATGCGTCAACGGATTTTCAAGATATTCATACATTATGATTGGATATGAAGAAAGCAGACTAACAGACAATGTATCCTGTATACATGTATAAGACAATGCTAAGGATGCGATATAATAAATAGCGTGTAACTCTCAAATTGTTCTGACATGCATTTATTTACATGTAAATATTTCAGTGATGCATCAAATTTTTGGCCGGATTGCGAAGCAAACTCCGGTCTATGAAATGGCGAAGTCCGTCTGTCCATCTGTCTGTCCGTCTGTCTGTCCGTCAGTGCGTCAAAATTTTGGTTAAAGTGTTGCGTTTAAGTCCGTTGAGAGAAAACTATTTGGAGGAGCAACTTGAAACTTGACCATGATGAGACGAATCAAACACCGCAACAAAATTTGACCTAGTGACCTTGACCTTCGAGTTTGACCTACTTTTGAAAAACTTTAACCTTGGCCATAGCTTTTGAATGGTAAGTGATAGGGCTTTCATATTTCACATGTGCATTTCTTGTGACAAGACCTTTCCATTGATACCAAAAATTATTACCTTGTGACCTTGACCTTGGAGTTTGACCTACTTTTGAAAAACTTTAACCTTGGCCATAGCTTTTGAATGGTAAGTGATAGGGCTTTCATATTTCACTTGTGCATTTCTTGTGACAAGACCTTTCCATGGATACCAAAAAATTTTACCTTTTGACCTTGACCTTGGAGTTTGACCTACTTTTGAAAAACTTTAACCTTGGCCATAACTTTTGACTGGTAAATGATAGGGCTTTTATATTTCACATATGTATATCTTGTCACAAGACCTTACCATGGATACCAAAAGTTTTGACCTTGTGACCTTGACCTTGGAGATTGACCTACTTTTGAAAATAATAAATCTAGGCTATATCTCATGAACTATAGAGGCTATGGCTTTGACATTTCACATGCAGAATCTTAATGACCTAGTGACCTTGACATTGACCTTTGACCTACTTTTGAACTATAAGAGGTAGGGTTTTGATATTTCACAGATGGATTCCTCATGACCAGAACTTTCATTTGATATCATGACTTTTGACCTAGTGACCTTGACATTGACCTTTGATCTACTTTTAAATTATAAGAGGTAGGGTTTTGATATTTCACATATGGATTCCTCATGACCAGAACTTTCAATTGAAATCATGATTTTTGACCTAGTGACCTTGACATTGACCTTTGACCTACCTTTGAACTATAAGAGGTAGGGTTTAGATATTTCACATATGGATTCCTCGTGACCAGAACTTTCATTTGATATCATGGCTTTTGACCTAGTGACCTTGACATTGACCTTTAACCTACTATTAAATTATAAGAGGTAGGATTTTGATATTTCCGTTGTAGAATCCTCATTACCAGACCTTTCATTTGATATCATCACTTTTGATCAAATGACCTTGACATTGACCTTTGACCTACTTTTGAACTAAAAGGGGTAGGGCTTTGATATTTCACATTTAGATTCCTTATGACAATAGCTTTTTTTCATAGTGCAATAGTATTTTAATTACCTTTGACCTTTCTGTCTGCGCCAAAATGTATACGTCATCTAATACAAACACTTGGCAATCCGGCCTTACCGCCTTTAGCGGTTTATGGTTTATATTTTTTTTTCGATGGATTGAGTTTATTCCTTAAAAAGGACAGGAGTTTGTATCATTGAATATAATTCATGAAACAACTACACCTGTTCCTTTTTATTGGCTATAAACTCAATCCATCAAAGACAAAAAAGGCAGGTTATAATGCCCTTCATTTTTCCCTTAAATTTATTTCAATGAGGAATACTTGATTCATCATATGAAAAAAAGAATGCTCTCCGCTTTTAACGAAAGGAAATTGGCACCAAAATTCGTGAAAACATTTAATTATAATTTACCTCACCAAAGAGAATTACATGTAACAATTCATATCTTTTTACACATTATAAGTACAAGTTAAATTGACAAATGGAAGAATAATGAGCGCAAATACATGTACCCATGGCTCGGTCTTGATTGATTCCTGCTTCCTTTTAGCTTTATGCTATTGCCTGTCTCATATATGACTCTTATGCTCTCCATTAGGTATTCAGTCTTATTATGCTTGACCATCCATGAACCTTTGATGGAAGTACAAATGTACACTGCATTTCAATGAAGTTGTAGTCATTTTCCTGTACATGATAGTTTGAATGCTTAAGTGTGTCTGCAGACTAACAGACAGACAGACAGACTAACAGACAATGTATCCTCTATACTTGTAATACACTATGCTAAGGATGCGATAAAATAAAGTGTGCCATTTTACATGTAACTGTCAAATTGCATTTATTTACATGTAAATATGTAAGTGAAGAATAATTTTTTTTTCTCGATGGATTGAGTTTATTCTTTGAAAAGGACAGGAGATTGTTTCATTGAACATAATTCATGAAACAACTACACCTGTTTCCTTTTTATTGGATATAAACTCAGTCCATCCAAAACATAAATGGCAGTGTTGAAAAAGCCCTTCAATTGTCCTTAAAATCAATTTCAATGAGGAATACTTGATTCATCATATAAAAAAAGGAATGTTCTACACTTTTAGCGAAAGGAAATAGTCACGAATTTACCTCACGAAAGATACAAAATGTATGTAACAATTCATTTCTATTTACACATAGAAATGACTTGTAAAATGTAAAAACAATGGGATGGGTGGGGGGATCATCGATGGCGTGGTCCAGATTGATTCCTGCTTTGTTTGAACTACACTATTCAAGGACAGGTATATTGCCTGTTGCATATTTGTCCCTAGTGTGCGAGCTTGACTTTCACAATGACCTTGTCCCTCATTGAGTATTCAGTCTTCTTATGCTTGACCAACCATAATAATAATAATAATAATAATAACAGTAATTTCCTTTATTTTAACAGGATAAACACAGTTAGTCCTGGAAATAGTTTACATTGTGGTCCTGTATTATATACATATGTACAAATAAATAATAAGAAAGTTAACATAAATAAAAACATATACATGCATAGTAATTTTTCATAAATTTGAGATGTTGAATACTGTATCTAAAAAGAAAACAATATGTAGTAAAATGTTCTTGTATTAAAACTATGCATCACAGGCAATGTTCATGTATTAAAACAATTAAAAAATATCTATTAAAATACTCTTCTAGATACATCTTTTTAAAACTGTCTAATGTTGTACAATTTCTAAGATTTGGTGTTAAATTATTCCAAAGAGCTCCATGAACCTTCGATGGAAGTGCAAATGCACATTGCATACCAATCAAGTTGTAGTTATTTAACTGCACGTGAAAGTTTGAATACATAAGTGTCTGTAGACTAAGAAACAGATAGACTAACAGACAATGTATCCTCTATACTTGTATAAGACAATGCTAAGGATACGATATAATAAATAGCGTGAATTTACACGTAACTGTCAAATTGCTCTGACATGCATTTATTTAAATGTAAACATTTCAGTGATGCATCAATTTTTTTTTTTTTTGATGGATTGAGTTTATTCATTGAAAAGGACCGAAGTTTGTATCATTGATCATAATTCATGAAACAACTACACCTGTTCCTTTTTATTGGCTATAAACTCAATCCATCGAAAACAAAAAAGGCAGTATTGAACATCCTTTCAATTTTCCTTTAGATTAATTTCAATAAGGAATACTTGATTCATCATATAAAAAAAAATAAACCATAAACCGCTAATGGCGGTAAGGCCGGATTGCGAAGTGTTTGTATTAGATGACATTTACATTTTTGCGCAGACAGAAAAGTCAAAGGTCATTTATACTATTGCACAATGAAAAAAAGCTATGGTCATAAGGAATCTAAATGTGAAATATCAAAGCCCTACCCCTTATTGTTCAAAAGAAGGTCAAAGGTCAATGTCAAGGAAATTTGATCAAAAATCATGATATCAAATGAAACATGTGGTCATGATGATTCTACAACTGAAATATCTAAATCCTTCCTCTTATAATTTAAAAGTAAGTCAAAGGTCAATGTCAAGGTCACTAGGTCAAAAGCCATGATATCAAATGAAAGATCTCGTAATAAGGAATATATATGTGAAATATCAAAACCCTAACTCGTATAGTTTAAAAGTAGGTCAAAGGTCAATGTCAAGGTCATTTGATCAAAAGTCATGATATCAAATTAAAGTTCTGGGCATGAGGAATCTATATGTAAGATATCAAATCCCTAATTCTTATAGTTCAATAGTAGGTCAAAGGTCAATGTCAAGGTCACTAGGTCAAAACCCATGATATCAAATGAAAGGTCTGGTCATAAAGATTCTGTATGTGAAATTTCAAAGCCATAGCCTCCATAGTTCATGAGATAGAGCCCAGATCTATTATTTTCAAAAGTAGGTCAATCTCCAAGGTCAAGGTCACAAGGTAAAAATTTTTGGTATCCATGGTGAGGTCTTGTGACAAGGAATACATATGTTAAATATAAAAGCCCTATCATTGACCATTCAAAAGTTATGGCCAAGGTTAAAGTTTTTCGAAAGTAGGTCAAACTCCAAGGTCAAGGTCACAAGGTAAAAACTTTTGGTATCGATGGAAAGGCCTTGTCATAAGAAATACACAAGTGAAATATGAAAACCCTATCACTAACCATTCAAAAGCTATGGCCAAGCTTAAAGTTTTTCAAAAGTAGGTCAAACTCCAAGGTCAATGTCACTAGGGCAAATTTTGTTGCTGTGTTCGATTTGTCTCGTTATGGTCTATTTACATGTCAAGTTTCAAGTTGCTCCTCAAAACAGTTTTCTCTCAACGGACTTAAACACAACAATTTAACCAAAATGTTGACACACTGACGGACGGACAGACAGACAGACAGACAGTTGACTTCGCCATTTCATAGACCGGATTAAAAGGAATGTTCTCCGCTTTTAACAAAAGGAAATAGTCACCAAAGTTCTCGAAAACATCTAATTATAATTTACCTCACCAAAGAGAATTACATGTAACATTCTTGCATTACATGTAAAAGCAATAGGGGGAAAACACCAATTGTGCAGTCCAGATTGATTCCTGCTTCATTTTAACTACACTATATAAGGACAGGTATATTGCCTGTCGCATATTTGACCATAATGTGCAACCTTGACTTTCACAATGACCTTGTCCCTCATTGAGTATTCAGTTTTCTTATGCTTGACCATCCATGAACCTTCGATGGAGGTAAAAATGTACATTGCTTATCAATCAAGATGCAATTATTTACCTGTATGTGAAAGTTTGAAAGCTTAAGTGTGTCTGCAGACTACCAGACAGACAGACTAACAGAAAATGTATTCTCTATACATGCATCAGACTATGCTAAGGATGTGATGTAATAAATAGCATGATTTTACATGTAATGTCAAATTGCTCTGACATGCATTTATTTACATGTAAATATGATAGAAATGCATCAAATTCTTTTTTGATGGATTGAGTTTATTCCTTGAAAAGGACAGGAGTTTGTATCATTGAACATGATTCATGAAACAACTTCACCTGTTCCTTTTCATTGGCTATAAACTCAATCCATCGAAAACAAAAAAGGCAGTGTTGAACATCCTTTCATTTTTCCTTTAGATTAATTTCAACTTGATTCATTATATGAAAAAGGAATGTTCTCCACTTTTAACGAAAGAAAATAGTCACCAAAGTTTGCGAAATCATCTAATCATAATTTACCTCACCAAAGAGAATTACATGTAACAATTCATCTCTATTTACACATAGAAATGACTTGTAAAATTGACAAAAGTAAAAGAAATGGGGGAAAACACCGATTGCACGGTCAAGATTGGTTCATTCCTGCTTTGTTTGAACTTTACTATATTGCCTGTCGCATATTTGACCCTAGTGTGTGTGCTTGACTTTCACAATCACCTTATTTAGTCTTCTTATGCTTGACCAACCATGAACCTTTGATGGAAGTACAAATGCACATTGCAAATCAATCAAGTTGTAGTTATTTAACTCTATGTGAAAGTTTGAATACATAAGTGTCTGCAGACTAACAGACAAACAGACAATGTATCCTGTATACATGTATAAGACAATGCTAAGGATGCGATATAATAAATAGCATGATTTTACATGTAACTGTCAAATTGCTCTGACCTGCATTTATTCACATCTAAATATTTCAGTGATGCATCAAATTTTTTTTCGATGGATTGAGTTTATTCCTTAAAAAGGACAGGAGTTTGTATCATTGAATATAATTTATGAAGCAACCACACCTTTTATTGGCTATAAACTCAATCCATCGAAAACAAAAAAAGGCAGTGTTGAACTGCCATTCAAGTTTCCTTTAGATTAATTTGAATGAGGAATACTTGATTCATCATAAGAAAAAAAGAATGTTCTATGCTCTTAACGAAAGGAAATTGGAACCAAAGTTCGTGAAAACATTTAATTATAATTTACCTCACGAAAGAGAATTATACAAAATGTATGTAACACTTCATCTCTATTTACCCATAGAAATGACTTGAAAAATGTAAAAACAATGTGGGGAAACGTCGATGGCGCAGTCCAGATTGATTCCTGCTTTGTTTGAACTACACTATTCAAGGACAGGTATATTGCCTGTTGCATATTTGTCCCTAGTGTGCGAGCTTGACTTTCACAATGACCTTGTCCCTCATTGGGTATTCAGTCTTCTTATGCTTGACCAACCATGAACCTTTGATGGAAGTACAAATGCACATTGCATACCAATCAAGTTGTAGTTATTTAACTGTACAAGAAAGTTTGAATACATAGGTGTCTGCAGACTACTAGACAGACAGACAGACTAACAGACAATGTTTTCTCTATACATGCATAAGATTATGCTAAGGATGCGATGTAATAAATAGCATGATTTTACATGTAAATGTCAAATTGCTCTGACATGCATTTATTTACATGTAAATATGATAGAAATGCATCAAATTTTTTTTTTCGATGCATTGAGTTTATTCCTTGAAAAGGACAGGAGTTTGTATCATTGAACATAATTCATGAAACAACCACACCTGTTCCTTTTCATTGGCTATAAACTCAATCCATCGAAAACAAAAAAGGAAGTGTTGAACAGCCTTTCATTTTTCCTTTAGATTAATTTCAACTTGATTCATTATATGAAAAAGGAATGTTCTCCCCTTTTAACGAAAGGAAATAGTCACCAAAGTTTGCGAAATCATCTAATCATAATTTACCTCACCAAAGAGAATTACATGTAACAATTCATCTCTATTTACACATAGAAATGACTTGTAAAATTGACAAATGTAAAAGAAATGGGGGAAAACACCGACTGCACAATCCAGACTGGTTCATTCCTGCGTTGTTTGAACTTTACTATACTGTAAATTGCTTTATGTTCGTCAGTACCAATTTTCGTCAATTCGTTGAAAATTACAATTTCGTCAGTACGTAAATTCGTCATCCAAGGGTCCCTAAAATGTAAATTCGTCTGTTCAAATGCAAACTTAACATTTAGATCGTCACATCCGCTGTATGTGTTTTTTTCCTTGTTTGTTTAACAATTATCGGTAAACAAACAATTAGAGACAGGTATATCACCTACCTTGCTGTGAAAACATATCATTTAGTAATTAGAAGTACATTTATATGCGACATTGTGTTTGTATTCAGTTTTCATGGATTTGTCATTTGCGTGTCGTAATAACACTATTTAACAATGTCTTAAAACTTGGAACATTCAGCTTCTTCCTCCCTCCTCCGCAGTGCTCCTGGTTTATATTTATGTTTATCAAGAGACTGATTCAATTTTTACTTACTACAATTTATGTTTTGCCAGGAGTATATAATATTCGTCGGTACGTAATTTCGTCAAGGAAGGCACTGACGAAAATGACGAAAATTGGTATCTGACGAATAAAAACCAATTTACAGTATTGCCTGTCGCATATTTGACCCTAGTGTGCGTGCTTGGCTTTCACAATCACCTTATTTAGTCTTCTTATGCTTGACCATCCATGAACCTTTGATGGAAGCACAAATGCACATTGCAAATCAATCAAGTTGTAGTTATTTAACTCTACGTTAAAGTGTCTGCAGACTAACAGACAATGTATCCTCTTTACATGTATAAGACAATGCTAAGGATGCGATATAATAAATAGCATGATTTTACATGTAAATGTCAAATTGCTCTGACATGCATTTATTTACATGTAAATTTGATAGTAATGCGTCAAATTTTTTTTTCGATGGATTGAGTTTATTTCTTGAAAAGGACAGGAATTTGTATCATTGAACATGATTCATGAAACAACCACACCTGTTTCTTTTCATTGGCTATAAACTCAATCCATTGAAAACAAAAAAGGAAGTGTTCAACAGCCCTTCATTTTTCCTTTAAATTAATTTCAATGAGGAATACTTGATTCATTATATGAAAAAGGAATGTTCTCCTCTTTTAACGAAAGGAAATAGTCACCAAAGTTTGCGAAATCATCTAATCATAATTTACCTCAGGCCATACCAAATTAATTAAATGTTCTTTGGATTTTCTTGTGAAAAAAAGGGTGCGAGCGAGCGAAAATATAATTATTTTATTTTTTTTTAAAGTATTTCAGCTTTTAAGGTGCGAGCGAGTGAAATAATTCATTTCGGATGTTTTCCGCACTCACAATGGAATCCCCATAGGAATCTGGTGACTAGGAAGCCTGGTGCATTATAGTACGGAAAAGATTTTCGAACTTTCCCCCTCCTTGACTTTCAGTGTCATGTATATGGGACAACAAATTTACTCCCAACGAAATTTTTCAAACACAAAAAGTATCATTTTCTTCGAAATTTGCACAATCTGAGACTTCAAGAAGCTTTAAAATTTGCAGAAATCAGAACCGACCCTAAAAAATTCTTGAGCCAGAAATTTATTGGTGCGGGCGAGCATTTTATTTTTATAATATTATTTTTTGAATTTTGAAAAATATGTTGCGGGAAATCCAAAGAACATTTAATTAATTTGGTATGGCCTCACCAAAGAGAATTACATGTAACAATTCATCTCTATTTACACATAGAAATGACTTGTTAAATTGACAAATGTAAAAGAAATGGGGGAAAACACCGACTGCACAATCCAGACTGGTTCATTCCTGCTTTGTTTGAACTATACTATATTGCCTGTCGCATATTTGACCCTAGTGTGTGTGCTTGACTTTCACAATCACCTTATCTCTCATAGGGTATTTTTAGTCTTCTTATGCTTGACCATCCATGAACCTTTGATGGAAGCACAAATGCACATTGCAAATCAATCAAGTTGTAGTTATTTAACTCTACGTTAAAGTTTGAATACATAAGTGTCTGCAGACTAACAGACAAACAGACAATGTATCCTCTTTATATGTATAAGACAATGCTAAGGATGCGATATAATAAATAGCATGATTTTACATGTAAATGTCAAATTGCTCTGACATGCATTTATTTACATGTAAATATTTCAGTGATGCATCAAATTTTTTTTTTCGATGGATTGAGTTTATTCCTTGAAAAGGACAGGAGTTTGTATCATTGAACATAATTCATGAAACAACCACACCTGTTCCTTTTCATTGGCTATAAACTCAATCCATCGAAAACAAAAAAGGAAGTGTTCAACTGCCCTTCAATTTTCCTTTAAATTAATTTCAATGAGGAATACTTAATTCATCATATAAAAAAGGATCGTTCTCCGCTTTTAACAAAAGGAAATAGTCACAAAAGTTCGCGAAAACATCTAATTATAATTTACCTCACCAAAGAGAATTACATGTAACAATTCATATCTTTTTACACATAAGTACAAGTTAAATTGACAAATGGAAAAATAATGAGCGCAAATACATGTACCAATGGCTCTGTCTAGATTTATTCCTGCCTCCTTTTAACTTTACTGTATTGCAATGACCTTGTCCCTTCATTGGGTATTCAGTCTTATCATGCTTGACCAACCATGGACCTTTGATGGATATACAAATGTACATTGCATATCAATCAAGTTGTAGTCATTTACCTGTATGTGAAAGTTTGAATGCTTAAGTGTGTCTGCAGACTAACAGACAATGTATCCTCTTTACATGTATAAGACAATGCTAAGGATGCAATATAATAAATAGCATTACTTTACATGTAACTGTCAAATTACTCTGACATGCATTTATTTACATGTAAATATGTTAGTGATGCATCAAATTTTTTTTTCGATGGATTGAGTTTATTCCTTGAAAAGGACAGGAATTTGTATCATTGAATATAAATCATGAAACAACCACACCTGTTCCTTTTCATAGGGTATAAACTCAATCCATCGAAAACGAAAAAAGGCAGACTGACGTGTTGAACAGCTCTTCAATTTTCCTTTAAATTCATTTGAATGAGTAACATCTGTTCTACACTTTTAACGAAAGGAAATACCGTAGTCACCTAAGTTTGCAAAGAAATTTGAATTCTTATTTAGCTCACCAAAGAGAATTACTTGTAGCAATTCATCTCTTTTTACACATAGCAATTACTTGTAAAATTGACAAATGTAAAAGCAATGGGGAAAAACATCGATCGTGCTGTCCAGATTGATTCCTGCTTCATTTGAACTACGCTATTTAAGAGCAGGTATACTGCCTGTTGCATATTTGACCCGAATGTGCGAGCTTGACTTTCACAATGACCTTGACCTTGTCCCTCATTATGTATTCAGTCTTCATATGCTTGACCATCCATAAACCTTTGATGGAAGTACAAATGTACATTGTATATCAATAAGTGGTAGCACTTGATGTGTATTTGAAGTGTGGATGCATTTTAAGTGTTACTGCAGGCTAACAGACAGATAGACACCAGACAATCTGACCTCTAGTCATGTATGAAGCTTTTGCTAAGGTTGTGATATAATAAAGCATGTCTTTTATCTTTACCGTATGAAATTAAGGGGGGTTTGAACACCAAGATTTCGGCGGCAGTATGTGTTTTCTCACTTCATAGGAAAAGTACAGTCTTAACATCCTTAAAACATTTGATTCACTGATTGATATACACATCTGAGTATCCTGATGGAGTTTGAATAATTTTCGGCGTCATTTGAAGAAATGGCGATTTTTCGAAATTGTGGACTCTTGGGAATTTTATCCATGAGCAAACCACGACGTCATTTCGACGTTATCAGGGAAAATGGCGTCACAAACCTTCGCATTCAATATGCAATAAAATCATTAATACCAAACGTATCGCATTGAAACTTTGCATGTATAAAAAAGAAAATTAAATCTTCATCACAGTGAATTTGCTGACAAATCATAATCACAGAAAAGTGGATGTTATTTCATCGAAAATGGACTATTTTCGAAAGAAAAATTGGAAAATATAAAGCTTTGTAATATTTTAATCCAAAATTTAATTTTTCTCATTTAATCATGAAATCATCTCTGGACATTGTTGATAATTTTGTTAGGTTTTGACAAAGATTCATCCATACGATTCCTAATGATTAACTATCAAAATCGCAAATTTTTGAGCGACAGTGTCATCTTTTATCCCAGTATTCTGTCTTTCTTTAAAACACAATTAATCTCATCTTTTCCATATGTAAGTGCAACACATTAATGAAAATTTTGGAAGTTTAATCAAAATTAATTTCCAATAGCTTAACGAGAACTGGAATGACACTTTCAATATTTTGACGTCATCAAGAAATTCACAAAAACGTCGATTTATGCATATTTCAAAGTCTCGTAGAAAATTTTCCAGGCCTGTGGATAGAATCAAATGTAAGTTTGCATAATCAAGGACAGACAAGAAATATATAATTTTAGAAATTTTGAGAAAAATTGAATTTGGCATCCAAGTGTTCAATGCCTCCTTAAATAAATGACATATACAAATCCAAGTCTTTACAAGCGGTATAATCACATGTAAAATAGCATTTACAAATGTCAATGATGTCAAATATTCATACACCTAATTCATCTATAATTTTGTAATTAATGGGTATTTTCCATGTATTGAATCTAATTTATTATGCAGTCTAATTAAACTTTAGGTAAAAGGTAGCCAAAATATTTTATTATACTTTATCTCATCTCAGAGAATTACATGTAACAATTCATCTCTTTTATACATAATAATTACATGTAAATTTTACAAATTGAAAAGCAATGGGGGGAAATACCTATGGCACTATCAAGATTTCTGCTTAGTTTGAAAATCACTGTTCAAGGACAGGTATATTGCCTGTCGCATATTGACAGTATGAATGAAGTGTGACTGCAGACTGACAGACACCAGACAATGTGACCTTTATAAATGTTGCTTTTGCTTAGGATGCTATATAATAAAGCAAATCTTTTATCTTTACCTTATAGAATTAAATTAATGACACATACAAATTGTGCTCTTTACACACGTGATATTCACATGTAAAATAAGATTTACAAATGTCAAATGTTCATACTTACCATTCATCTTTTATTTTGTTATTAATTGGTATTTTCATTTATACATGTACTTTATTTTTCATTTAAGAGAGTTACATGCACATTGGTACACAATTCATCTCTTTTTATAATCCTACTTGCTTCGGCAGTTGGTGTTTAGACTCTCTGCAGTTGTTCATCTGTCCCTGGTTCTCTAGATATGATCAACCTGTCTTCACTGCTTGCAGTGCTGGCTGACCGCATGTTTACATTTAGAATAAATTATCAAATGTCAATGAGGTCAAATCATCAGACTCAACATTTATCTATTTTACAATTAATTGGCTTTTTTATGTAAATACATTTTTAAATGTTAGCTAATAAAGCCTCAAATGAAAAATTACCAAACATATAATATTCATTAAATCTCGTTTTAGAGAATTACATGTAAAAATTCTTCTTTTTTTACACATAAATATTACATGTAAAATAAATTGACAAAGGTCAATGAGGTCAAATAATTAGACAAATCATTTATCTATTTTTTTTTAATTAATTGGTATTTTTCCATGTAAATGTATTTTTACATGTAATCTAATTAAGCCCGAGGTGAAAGGTTACCAAAACCTTTAATTATACTTTAATTATATCTTATCTCACCTTAAAGAATTACATGTAAGAATTCATCTCTTTTACATGTAATTAAAGTAAGACATTGGTGTCAAAGGTCAAATGCTCATTTCATCACCTTCTGTTTGATGTACTTCATTTTTCAAAATTTACATGTAAAATCAACCACAATAAGGTCAAAGATCAATTTCCCTGTCAACATAGACATAGGACATTTATGACATGTTTACATGTAATATTAGCTTAAGGTCAACGTGTAAATCCCATGTGTAAAAAAGTGAGACACGTGTAATGATTTGTACTGTATATGCGACTTATGGGCTTACAAAATGTGATAAAAATGTTGATAATTTTCTCTACCAGGGGAGCTAATCAAGCGATGGGGACGTGTACCGTTTTTACCAGGACCTGCACCACCACCTCTTCTGGTAAGATGGAAATTCAATGTAATTCTTAATTTTGACACGTTGATTTTAGGATTGTTATGCCCCCCTTCGAAGAAGAGGGGACATATAGGTTTGCCGCTGTCGGTCGGTCGGTCGGTCTGTCGGTCGGTCCGCGACATCAGTTTCCGTTCAATATCTCTGGAATGGATTCATATTTGGGTCCGTTCAAAAAAATTTTGACAGAGTTATGCCCCTTGCATTTCGAAAAATACCAAAATTTCCGGGTTTCCGTTCAATATCTCTTGAATGGAGTTACATATTGAAATGAAATTTTGTATACAGACACATCAAATGAAAATCCAGGTCAAGTTCGTATTAAGGTCTGATCGAAAAAATTTTGACAGAGTAATGCCCCTTGCACTTCGAAAAATACCAAAATTTCAGGGTTTCTGTTCAATATCTCTTGAGTGGAGTTACATATTGAGATGAAATTTTGTATACAGACACATCAAATGAAAATCTAGGTCAAGTGTATATTTGGGTCCAATCAACAAAATTTTGACAGAGTTATGCCCCTTGCACTTCGAAAAAAAACCCAAAATTTCAGGGTTTCCGTTCAATATCTCTTGAGTGGAGTTACATATTGAAATGAAATTTTGTATACGGATACATCAAATGACAATCTATGTCAAGTTTTTATTTGGGTCCAAGCAACAAAATTTTGACAGAGTTATGCCCCTTGAATTTCGAAAAATACCAAAATTTCAGGGTTTCCTTTCAATATCTCTTGAATGGGGTTACATATTGAAATGAAATTTTGTATACAGACACATCAAATGAAAATCTAGGTCAAGTGTATATTTGGGTCCGATCAACAAAATTTTTACAGAGTTATGCCCCTTGCACTTCGAAAAAAACCAAAATTTCAGGGTTTCCGTTCAATATCTCTTGAGTGGAGTTACATATAGAAATGAAATTTTGTATACGGATACATCAAATGACAATCTAGGTCAAGTTCTTATTTGGGTCCAATCAACAAAATTTTTACAGAGTAATGCCCCTTGCACTTCGAAAAATACCAAAATTTCAGGGTTTCCGTTCAATATCTCTTGAGTGGAGTTACATATAGAAACGAAATTTTGTATACAGACATATCAAACAAAAATCTAAGTCAAGTTCATATTTGGGTCTGATCAAAAAACTTTTGACAGAGTTATGCCCCTTGCATTTCGAAAAATACAAAAATTTCAGGGTTTCCGTTCAATATCTCTTGAATGGAGTTACATATTGAAATGAAATTTTGTATAAAAACACATCAAATGAAAATCCAGGTCAAGTTCGTATTAAGGTCCGATCGAAAAAGTTTTGACAAGTTATGCCCCTTGCACTTCGAAAAATACCAAAATTTCAGGGTTTCTGTTCAATATCTCTTGAGTGGAGTTACATATTGAAATGAAATTTTGTATACAGACACATCAAATGAAAATCTAGGTCAAGTGTATATCTGGGTCCGATCAAAAAAATTTTTACAGAGTAATGCCCCTTGCACTTCGAAAAAAAACCCCAAAATTTCAGGGTTTCCGTTCAATATCTCTTGAGTGGAGTTACATATTGAAATGAAATTTTGTATACGGATACATCAAATGACAATCTAGGTCAAGTTCTTATTTGGGTCCAATCAAAAAATTTTTTACAGAGTAATGCCCCTTGCACTTCGAAAAATACCAAAATTTCAGGGTTTCCGTTCAATATCTCTTGAGTGCAGTTACATATAGAAACGAAATTTTGTTTACAGACATATCAAACAAAAATCTAGGTCAAGTTCATATTTGGGTCCGATCAAAAAACTTTTGACAGAGTTATGCCCCTTGCATTTCGAAAAATACCAAAATTTCAGGGTTTCCGTTCAATATCTCTTGAATGGAGTTACATATTGAAATGAAATTTTGTATAAATACACATCAAATGAAAATCCAGGTCAAGTTCGTATTAAGGTCCGATCGAAAAAGTTTTGACAAGTTATGCCCCTTGCACTTCGAAAAATACCAAAATTTCAGGGTTTCTGTTCAATATCTCTTGAGTGGAGTTACATATTGAAATGAAATTTTGTATACAGACACATCAAATGAAAATCTAGGTCAAGTGTATATCTGGGTCCGATCAAAAAAATTTTTACAGAGTAATGCCCCTTGCACTTCGAAAAAACCCCCAAAATTTCAGGGTTTCCATTCAATATCTCTTGAGTGGAGTTACATATTGAAATGAAATTTTGTATACGGATACATCAAATGACAATCTAGGTCAAGTTCTTATTTGGGTCCAATCAAAAAATTTTTTACAGAGTAATGCCCCTTGCACTTCAAAAAATACCAAAATTTCAGGGTTTCTGTTCAATATCTCTTGAGTGGAGTTACATATAGAAATGAAATTTTGTATACAGACACATCAAATGAAAATCTAGGTTAAGTTTTTATTTAGGTCCGATCAAAAAAATTTTGACAGAGTTATGCCCCTTGCACTTTGAAAAATACCAAAACTTCAGGGTTTCTGTTCAATATCTCTTGAGTGGAGTTACATATTGAAATGAAACTGTTACTTTATACCCCCATAGGTTGTATCAATGCAAGTATAAAGTTGTGACGGACTTTAATCACAGAAGGGGTAGGGGGGCATTAATGTTTTACAAACATGACTTTTAACTTGTTTTGATTGTTTCTTTGCAAATAAAATCTTTTAACAAGAAAAAAAAAACTAAAAGGATTTGACACTCCTTTTGTATAGCTAAATTAAATATTTTCATTTCTAAAGCATAATTTGAATATACAGTATGTATGCATATGTTAAAATAAAACCTGTTATTGACCCTTACAATCTTGAGGAAAAATTGATATTTTTGGAGAAAATTCACGATGTCACTGTGACAATGTATTGACTAAGGTTCAAAGCTTGTTTGTGTGAGGTTAAAACTTTGTGCCGTAACGAAATCTAGCACTTTGTTTTCTGCTATGGGAAGGATCAATAAGTGATAAAAATCTTGTCTATTTATAGAATCCCAGTGCAGGACAGGTTAGCCAGGATATTTTACAACAGCAGGAACAAATAAAGGCCATGCAGGCTCAGTTCTTAATGCAACAACAAGTTTTACAACAACAGATGTTGATGAGGTATGAATAGGGAAATATACCCCTCCCCCTCCTCCTCCTTAAAAAAAACTTCTATGTTTAATAGCAGAAAGAACAAGGCTCCGTTCTTAATACACAAGTGTTACAACAACAGATGTTGATGAGGTATGAATAGCGACCCCCCTCCTTTCCCTAAAAAAAAGATAAAGACCACCCTAACCCTAGGTTTACACTATGTTCCCGGCGACCATGGCAGTCACAGTGGCCAAAAACGTAGCACACTGTATGATTTTTGGCAGTTTTTATCTTGGTATTCAAGTTCTGTTAGGTCTCGTTACGTTTTCGCACGGTCTATCAAGGTATCCTTGACGAGCCGCGGCTCCTGAATCCCGGAGACCTGACGGCGCACTACGTTTCACCCTACGGCTTGTTACGGACGTTTGTACGTTTCCTCACAACCTGTCACATTCTGATAAGGTACATGTATGTCACGGTTTGTTACGATCCAATCAAGTTGGCCACGTCTACCAAGTTCTGTCAAGGCCCACTATGATTAACCGTGACCGCCGGGAAAAGGAGACACAAAAAGCTGCATAAAAGGGTTTGGTTTGTTATACTTCTTGTGTGACCGTGCGTACCGTGCCAGGCCGTAGTAGAACTTGAAATAAACTGTAACAAGTCGGGACGTACCGTGACTGAACGTGACGAAACGGCTAACACATTCCTTAGCTCGCCGTGAGAAACCGTGGCACACCTTGATAAAACGTACATTTGCTCTAAAGCAGCAGCAGCTAAACGGGACATAAACGTGGCAGGCCGTAACTTAACTTCACTAGAATCCTAATTTGTGGAGTCATACTTTTGCTTCCCGTTCCAATGTCCTAAGTTTTGACACGATCTGTAATGTTCTGTCACGTTGCGTTGCCTTCGACCCGTTTTGCTACGGTTTCTAAAGTAGGCCATCTGCACCATGGGCTGCCGTGACAAATGTTTTGACAGTTTAAACATTTGCCCCGTCAGCCCTGGCAACCTCGGCTAGTTACGTTTGTCGATCTCGTTCCCCTACGTTCTCTCACGGTCACCACGTTTCGTCCACGGTGGCTTGAAAGGTGGCTGCCGGGAACATAGTGTAAACGAGGGGTAACATTTTATAGGAACAGGAACAGATAAAGACCAATTTTATTTTTGAACCACAAATATAAAACTATGGTCTTTTTACTCAAATTACAAAATTAAATTTACACAAAAGTTTTCAGAATTATTGTAGGATTAATTTTAATTATTTGCACTACATCACCTTACCAAGAGGCAGAACCCTCTTAATTTGAAAGGTAGAAAGGTTCAAGGTCAACTTAAAAAAGTGTCTTTCACATAACTTTTCATATACATACGTGTATGTACCTTGTCTATGTATTGTATATTTATACGTAACCAAGTGAATACATTTCTATTACAGACAGCTGCAAATGCAGCAGGTGATTCAGCATCTACAAGAAAACGAGAATTTTAAGTCTTTGCCGGTAGTACAGCAACAACAGTTGGCGATGCAGGTCATGTTAAAGCAATCCTCACAAGCCGGTCTAATGGTACCCCAGTCACAACCCCACAACCTCCCATCACGGTAAGTTACCTCTAACACCTCCCTTTACATACCTCTCCATTATCTTTGCAGTCTATCTGATAGATAATTCGAAATTGAAATTATACATGATTATTTAGTCAAGGTCCTGCATCAAGAGCATTCACTTTAATCCTTCATCAAGACAAGATTTTCTAGAGATAGACGGTTGACTATATCATGTATATATCAAACAGAGATAGAAGGAGCTGTTAAGATAAGGGCCGTATTTAGCCCTGAATCCCGTGACTTATTTCTTCCGTATGGCGAATCGTACACAGAAAAACATGAATCATTATTGAAATATAATGTATTTGCAGACCTTTTACATGTTTTACATTATGTTAAGGAACTCTTAAGGTTGTAAAATTAAGGTCGAAAGAGGTAGGGGTGCTCGGATAGAAAATCCGATTATATCGACAAAAAAACGTATACATTTTTGAATATTTTATCTAAAATGGATAAATATAAGCTAAAAGACATCAAATATGTCTACATTGTGTATCAGAAATAGATTTCGAACGTTCTACCTCCTTTAATCGGTAAATAATGAAATCCGGAACTTAAAATACGGTCTTATTCTTCATTCAATGGCTACAATGTAAGCCTTTTAGCGCGAAATACACATAGAAGGAGAAATGAACATCACTCTTGCTTATTTCGTTTCTAATTCTTGTATCTTTCATTCAATCATATCGAGTACACAATGTTTGATTGATTAAACAGGAAAAATAGTCAAATGTGCTATTTTTAATGGTCAAAAAGATCGATTCTTATAAAATGCACCCCCCTTTCCATATTTAGTTTTTCGTCTCTGGGGTAGTGTTCCCCCCGGAGATACAGAACCCCACTTTGCCAAAAAATTTGTATCATGGATACACATCTCCAGTAAAAGTGGCTTTCTGTATATCCGGGGGGAACAATGTTCAATAAAACTTTTCCGTTTTCTATTGATTTCTATGGGAAAAAGATAAGTTTTGACCTAAAAATTAGCAATATTATGCAAAACAGATAAAAAATAACTTCATATTCTGATGGGATGCCGTATAAGTATACATTTTACCAAAAAAGGTTCTTGAAATTTCAATTTTCAAAATTCCACTTTTCAGGGCTGATTTTACGCCTTATCTTAACAGCTCCTTTGGAACAGAGATAGAATTAGGAACGGAGAAAGAATTTGGAATTTTAGGACCTAAGTTGGGAAAAAAGATACTATTTTACATTGGGAATTGGGCAGAATATCCACTCCAAATTAGCCCTAGCGACGGGCCTGTGTAAAAATAATGTATAATTTGATATTGTGTCATGCTCATTTCCATGTAAGGTTAAAGATTCTGATTTATATAGTTAATAGTAGTTTACCAAGCATAAGATTTACCATACTTTATAATGGAGATGATTAAATTGCTTCATAGATAAACCCTAATGTACAATGGATACCTAAAGAAGCTTAATGTTTTGTGTATTTCAGTTCTCCACCTTCAGAGGCAGCTAGTGGGAGTCACACTCCTACATCAACTCCCCACCCACCATTACAGACCAGACCCGGTGATTCTAACACGGAAGAGGGCTCTATATGGGGAGGTAACCAAGGTACGGTCTTTTCAAGTCTGTTTTTGTAATGATAAGATGTAATAATTATTTGTGACGTGTGTATTCCCCCCCCCCTCCATGACAGACAAGACTCTGTTATTCTAATACAGCATGTACAGAGGATGCTCTATATGGGGAGGTAACCCAGGTAGGGTCTTTTCAAGTCCCTTTTTGTAATGATAAATAATTATTTGCGACGTGTATACTCCCCCCACCATTACAGACAAGACTAATACAGGATGTACGGAGGAGGGCACTTTATGGGAAGGTAACCCAGGTAGGGTCTTTTCAAGTCTCTTTTTGTAATGATGAAAAATTATTTGCGACATGTATACTCCCCCCCCCTCCCCCCTCTATTACAGACAAGACTTGGTGATTCTAATACAGAGGAGGGCTATATAAGGGGAGGTAACCCAGGTTGGATCTGTTCACTACCCTTGTTTTGATGTTCAAAAATTTATTCGGTACATTTATCCTAAGAACGAAAGAAAAAAAATTGAAAACAAGAGTAAAGGATTACTGGTTTGAACTACTTTTTGTGTCGCCTGCGAAGCACAGCGACACTTAGGGATCACTTTGTCCGTTGTCCGTCTGTCCGTCTGTCCGTCAGTCAGTCTGTCCGTCCGTCTGTCTGTCTGTCTGTCACACTTTGGGTGTCACACCCCATAGCTTTTCATTGGTAAGTGATAGGGCTTTGATATTTCACATGTGTATTCCTTGTGGTAAAACCTTACTATACATGTCATAATTTTGACATAGTGTGACCTTGACCTAGATATTTGACCTACTTTTCAAAAACTAAGATTGGCTATATCTTTTGATTGGTTAGTGATAGGGCTTTGATATTTCACATGTGTATTCCTTGTGATAAAACCTTACTTTACATGCCATAATTTTGACATAGTGACCTTGACCTAGATATTTGACCTACCTTTCAAAAAAACTAAGATTGGCTATATCTTTTGATTGGTAAGTGATAGGGCTTTGAAATTTCACATGTGTATTCCTTGTGATAAAACCTTACTATAAATGCCACAATTTTTACATAGTGACCTTGACCTAGATATTTGACCTACTTTCAAAAAACTAAGATTGGCTATATCTTTTGATTGGTAAGTGATTTTTTTAAAGATTATAAAACCTTAATGTATGTTTTCATTTAACAAGGTCTTGATAGAAACACCAAGTATTGAATGAATTTGATATTTCACATGTCTATTCCTTAATTTTTTCCCACTGATACACGTACAAATATTATACCAAGTGAACTTGACCTATGTATTTGATCATCTTTTTAGAAATAGGCCGCTTCGCAGGCGACACAAGCATTCCTTGGATTGCTATTTTTACAATTTTAGCCTTCTCCCTTAAAAGCCGAAAGAAGACTTCATATGTTTTTCTGTCTGTCTGTCTTACAAAATCTTTCTTCAATTTAGTCTGAAGAAGTGTTGATAACGGGATGGAATAATCAAAATTGATTAAACGGATAAGCCTTTCAATTGATTATCGATTAAAATCAGATTCTTATAATACAAGGCCAAACTGTAAAATGTTTCATTATTTGTCTATAACTTACTTTTTATTGACAGCAAAACTTATGGAAACTCAGCAAAATATTTCATACAAGTATGCATACTGACCTAAGTCAAAGATATATCAGTTGACTAAAATTATTAGTACGACGTATGAACTGTTTCTCTGGCAAAAATTTGGTTTAATGATGCAAACATTTCATTCTTATAATGTTTTAAATTTCCTGATTATAATCGATTATCAAAATCATAATTGATTATTGTAATCGGAGGGGTCTGGTGACGATATCGCTGACGTTGGTGATAATCGGCACAACACTAGTTTGAAGTACATATGTACTTGTAGATGCTGTCTTGCTGAAGACTTCAGCACAATGTCTAAGATTATGGTCCTCTGGAGTAAAGATCTAATAATTCTGTCGTCAATTCCTTTATAACTTTGTCATTTAAAGTAGTGATATTTTCCTAAATAAACATGTTCTTGTACTTTCTTTATTCAATAGGATCTCAACCAAGTGTGTGGGACTTGGATCCAAAATCTGTGATATCAGCCTCAGATCTCGAGGCTCAAATAGACAAAGCTAGAATGGTGAGTAACTTAAAATCTGTGATATCAGCTCAAATAGACAAAGCTAGAATGGTGAGAAACGTAAAATCTGTGATAGCAGTTCAAATATATTGTACATGTAGACTAAGCTAGAATGATGAGTAACTTAAAATCTGTGATATCAGCTCAAATAGACAAAGCTAGAATGGTGAGTAATGTAAACTCTGTGATATCAGCTCAAATAGACAAAGCTAAAATGGTGAGTAATGTTAAATTAAGAAGTTAGAATTATTTGAGTATGCGTCTTAATGCATCTAGTTGTAGACAAACACTGGTTTCTGTAGAGCCTTATTGTCAGAATCTCTTGTTTGTAGAAGAGGAGAAAGCTTCCCTCCTTGGTATGAGAAGGAGATGAAAGAGCAATTCCTTCTTTCGATTTTACAGTCCTATGTTCAATTTGTGCAGATATCTTACGTCAAAGCACTGTGATGTCATTAAATTCCTTTGAAAACGTCATATACATGTATTTAACCCTATTTCCCTGAATTTCATGCTGGTTGCCATAGAATTTGATGACATCACAATGTGTTGAGGTCAGATACCTGCACAAATAGGAAGTAATTCTCTATTTCGAAAAGACGGAATTCATGAAGCAGAAGCTAGAAATATGGTGCAAAAATATTACATTCTCATAGTTTTACATTTCTTTTTTGTCTAGCTTTGTTGCTTGGCAACTCTTGTTGTGTATTTGTAGGAAGAGGAGCAAACTTCCCTCCTCCGATTGAAGCAAGAGGAAGAGGAGAGGAGGATGAAAGAGGAGTTCATGAAACAGCAGCTTGAAATACAAAAACAACAGGCTGAATTACAAAGACAGAGGGAAGAAATGGAAAGACAGAAGAGAGAAATAGAAAAACAGAAGGTGCTAGACTTACAGGTATTGAATTAACAAAGATTAACAAAGAATAAGATTAACAGGCATGAAATTCGGATATCAAAGTAAAGCTGTAAACCACACATATTGAGTTGTAAATTTCTGTGAGGCAATATTCACATATATTATGTTTTGTTGCATATTTTCTTAAAAATTCTATTTTGAAATTAGCGAAAAGAGGAAGAGGCTAGAAGAAAACTGGAGGAAGAAATGAGAAGAAAAGAAGAAGAACAAAGAATACAGGAAGAAAGGAGGAAAAAGGAAGAGGAAGCAAAGAGGGAACAGGAAGAGCTCAGGTTTGTGCATATTATTTTATAATGGATTGATGCACAGATCGAACACCATATTTTGTGTACTTTTAAGTTTTTACCAATCAGTTAAAGAAATTAATGTATGTTTGTTATGCTCTCATAGATTTGCTTTTTAGCTCGCCGGGACAAAAAAGTCTGGAGAGCTAATGCCATACCCTCGGTGTCGTCGTCGTTGTCGTCGTCCGCAGACAAAACTTTAACCTGGGCGTTATCTCTTGAACTATAAGGGGTAGGGCTTTGATATTTCACATGTAGATACCTTGTGACGAGACCTTTCATTTGAGACCATGACCTTTGACCTAGTGACCTTGACCTTGGACTTTGACCTACTTTTCAAAAACTTTAACCTGGTTTCTGACAAAAACCTGTATAGGCGAGCTACGTAATCTTTGATTACCCTATGTTTGGAGTAACTGTGCCAGTGTGTTACCATGAACACTATACAGGTACATTGTATATATTCCCAAAGCAGCTCTATGAGAGCATTGTACACACACAGACAAGCATGAATAACTTCGAATACTTGTGTCACTTGATCTTGATAGACAATATTTTCTCACAGTCCCAGCGTGCTTAACCAATGCAGTTCTCAGAATTTACCAAGTGACGCACATGTACAAATGTGTGTATCATAATGAGACTTTTGACATATTTCTGATAATTGTGTACTAGACAAGTTGATTTCTATTTTCTGATAATGTTAGGAGGAGAGAGGAACTTCGAAAACAGGAAGAGAAAAGGCAACGAGACATGGAGAGGCAGCAAGAACAAAAACGACAAGAGGCCCAGAGGAGACAGGAGGAAGCTCAGAGGAGGCAAGAGGAGGCTCAGAGGCAGCAGGAGGAGGCCCAACATAGGCTGGAGGAGGCACAAAGGCATGAGGAAGCCAGGAAACAGGATGAGGAGAGGCAAAGGCTGGAACTGATGCAAAGACAGGTAATGTGAAGGCAAAGGGATGAAATATTTGCAATTTTCGAAAACCAGAGTTACTTCCCATTTGAGACAGTGTCTGATGTAGACTGATTATGACGTCATCAAATTCTATGGAAACAGTACTAAAAGTCTGGGAAATGATGGTATAGAATTGACATTAGCATACCATTTTTAGGCCACACCAAATTAATTTTTAGTTCTTCGTAATCTGAAAATAATTTTTAGGGGCGAGCGAGCGATGATGTAAATTTAAATATTTAAATTTCCGAAAGACCAAAACATGGAGCGAGCGAGCAAGCGAACAAGTTTTTTCACCTTTTTTTACCATTTGATGATAAAATCAGATTAATTTCCAGTTTCCAGTTTCACATATCAATTTTTTCAGAACCAAAAGATCACTTTACTGATCATTTATTATGAAAAATAAGATTTCTGTGTGTTTGTTAGCTATAAAAAGAAACCTAATGGCAGTAAAATGAAACATTACAAATGACTGAGACATGTAACTAAATCAAAACAAGACTCTGGGGAAGTACAGATTTTCTCAGTCAGCGTATCTACATGTATAGATTTGAATGCAGTGATTCTTTTTATGCCATTTTCAAAAACCACCCCTATCCTTTTGTTTGGGAAAATATGAGACATTTTCGGATAAAGAGGGAACTACTTCTTACATTTTTAAAACACTCAAAAACTTGTTGAAAATCATTCAATAAAATATTTGGGCATAGTAGAGGTAAAGCATTGAAACTATCACTGAATTCAATGTCAGAAGAAGATTGGTATTGCAAATAATTTATACTTCAAAACGAAAACTTTAGGAGTCTAAATCAATCATGAATCTAAAACTAATATTTTGGGAAAATGAAACCAAATTTTGAAAGGGGAAACCACTAATATTCGTTGGAAAATTGGTCAAAAAGGGTTTGAAGGGTTATGTTGGAAAATGACATATTTTAGCAACTAGGTCTTTCAAAATCACAGTTTTGTATCATGGAAGATAACATAACATTGATATCACTAGATAGAGACCTAGACCTCAGAAAGCAAGGCAGAAATTTGGTCAGACATCTAAACAAATCAAAGGGTGTCCAAATGACAAGAAATCCAAATCAGATATTTGCATTATCGGATTCTAGAACATATTTTGTGTGTTATTGCTATTTTTAACCGTGAATCGTAACTTTTTTCAGAGTTAATCATTCAATACAGATATTCCTTGCAATGTCTCATAAACTGTGCACAGGTAAAACGTTCACCTGAGTCGAGTTACTGGCCATTTGACAATGAATTATCTAGATCATAATCTGTGTTATACTTTACAAACCTTCTTTTATCACATGTCTAAATGCTCTGTTTCACGGAATTTGCCCCAAGACAATCACATTGAAGGCATAAAAGCCATCTAGGGAATAAAATTGAACCATTTCTTCCATGGGATTTCGCCGGTGTACTTTCGTTTTCGGCAGTTCAGCAGTTAAAATACGAAGAAAAACGGATATTTACGTTCCGAAATTTTCACGGAGCGGTCGCTGCCGTTTCAGGTGCGGGATTTAAATTTAAATATTTAAATTTGAAATCGGAAAAATCAGGAGCGCTAGGTAACGAAGAACTAAAAATTAAATTGGTGTGGCCTTATGATGTCATAATGGTTTTACGTCAGACACTGAAAAATGCAGTATTCTACAAAGACTCATTTTAGACTGCATGTCATGAATTTTTTTTTTTTGCAAGAGCAGCTAGATAGAAAGTGTTGCATTTAAGAAAAAAGAAAAGTTTACTGATATGCATGTACATTAGGTGTGAAATACAGGAGGCTGGTAGAACTGAAAAATGTAGTGGAATAAAAATGATCTGAAATAAACAATTTTGAATTAAGGGCGAATTACGAGTTAAATTTTCGGTAACTTAACATCTAAGATTTTGTTATTGATTTGTAATAAGGAGAAATCTTTAATTGAACAGCATTTGTTTATTTTATGTAGGAATTAATTAAACAACAGAGACAACAGCAGGAGGCACTGAGGAGGCTTCAACAAGAGCAGATGGCCAAAATACAGGTAAGAATTACATTGATAGTAGATCTTCTATATTAAACGCCCATTAGGCAACTAGAATTATACTCCAGTAATCTGGGTTGCCCATTGTGACATCATGTTCAAGTTTAGAAATTGGGAGAAATTAACGTTAAGATATTTTTTGAGCTGTCATATGTTACATGTATATCAGTGATGTTCATTCAAAAGGGGGTTTCTAATATTTAGTACGAAGGTAAATTTATGTAATGACTGTATGACTTTTGGTGATCAGGGATGTATATTTCTGTGGTGGCCTATTGGAAATAATCCCAGAATCATGTCATGATTCATAGAAATTGCACATGACCTACCAGGATTTTACTTCCATGAAAACTTAAAGTAACACAGGTATTTCTGCATTTCTGAAGTAACTGAGACTATAGCTGAATTCACATGTAAAAGACAAGTACATGTAACTAAGGCTACAGCTGAATTTACATGTAAAAGACATGTACATGTAGCTGAGACTACAGCCTACAGCTGAATTTACATGTAAAAGGCAAGTTCACATATAACAGACTACAGATGGATTTACATGTAAAAGACAAGTACAGGTAACTAAAACTACAGCTGAATATACTTGTAAGTAAGTAAAGCAAGTACATGTAACTGAGACTACAACTGAATTTACGTACAGGTAACTGAGACTACAGCTGGATTTACATGTAAAAGATATGTGCATAGAATTAAGACTACAGCTGGTTTTACATGTAAAAGACAAGTACATAAAATTGAGACTACAGCTGAATTTACATGTAAAAGACAAGTTCATGGAACTGAGATTACAGCTGAATTTACATGTTAAAGACAAGTTCATGTATCTGAGACTACAGCTGGATTTACATGTAAAATGCAAGTTCACATATAACAGAGACTACAGATGGATTTACATGTAAAAGACAAATTCAGGTTACTTAACCTTCACCTGGGTTTACATGTTAAAGGCAAGTATGTGTAAAAGATAAGTGCATGGAATTGAGACTACAGCTGGATTTACATGTTAAATACAAGTACATGTAACTGAGACTACTGCTTAATTTACATGTAAAAGACAAGTACAGGTAAATGAGACTACAGCTAGATTAACATTGAAAAGGCAAGTACATGGAACTGAGACTACAGCTGAATTCACATGTAAAAGACAAGTACAGGTAAATGAGACTACAGCTAGATTTACATTGAAAAGGAAAGTATACGGAACTGAGACTACAGCTGAATTTACATTTAAAAAAAAATTCAGGTAGCTGAGATAACAGCTGGATTTACATATGATAGACAAGTACACATATAACAGACTACATATGGATTTACATGTAAATGACAATTATAGGTGATTGAGACTACAGCTTAATTTTCATGTAAAAACAAGTACAGGAAACTGTGACTACAGCTGGATTTACATGTAAAAGGTATGTACATGGAACTGTGACTACAGCTGGATTTACTTGTAAAAGACAAGTACAGGTAACTGAGACTACAGTTGGATTTACATGTAAAAGACAAGTTTGAATTTACATGTAATCATAAAACTAGACATGGATATACATGTAACAACTTCTGTACATATTTATAATTATAAAATATTAGAATCCCTTATTAAAAAAGTTTGCTGTCTGCATGTTATCATAGTTCTATATTAAAATTCTGGTTTTATATGATGTGTGTTTTAACAATGTGTTTAAAGGCCGGGTGGGGACTATAAAAGAAGACAGGTAATCTTCCTGTCATTTCCTTGCTGACCGCTGTAGGGTTAACATCTCTAATCGCAATCTGATTGGTCCTATGTATCCTTTATAACCCTCTCAATTTTTGATTGACAGCTTAGGTAAAATTGTGGTATATCTAATTAGCATAATCAAGTATACCTGTCGGTGTGTCTTTGATGTCACACACCACTTGCGTCTCTAGGAATATCACTGGTCAGTAGACGCCGCGTTTATCACGCCTACCAAGCTTAGATCACTCGGGTGTGCATATTAATTACCACTCGGTAAAAAAGCCCAGCCTTTTTGAATGAACACATGAGATCTGCATTTAGAAAATTTTGTTTTATGAAGTGCTTTATGACTTACAATATTCATTAAGAGAGGTTGAAAATGGACTAACATTTTGCTGATAACAAATGATATTGCAGTTACCTTCCCATGCCCAGTGGGGGAGTAGTCCAGTCCAGGTGTCGCCACAGAAAACCAGCTCTCTACTGGAAATACAGCAACAAGAGGAGGCTCAGAGGAGACTTCAGGAGGAGGTAACTCTTCAGATATTTTTTGTAGGAGATAACTCTTTGTTGAAGGATGAGGTAACTCTGAATATTAATCTATGAGGAGGGTACATCATGGAAATTGTAGGAGGAGGTAACTCTGTACATAATTATTGTGAGGTCACTCTTTTGGAAAAATTTTTAAGAGAAGATAACTCTTTAACATTGGAGAGGAAATTAAATTTTGATTAATTCTCTATGGTTACAGGATTGAAAGCTTTCAATTTGATTTTTTATATGAATAAAAGAATATTCAGAGGAAGTTATTTCAACAAATTGCAATAAATAAGGTACACTCAGTGACACTTTTAGTTATACAGAATTAATTTCCAAAATCAAATTCAAGGAATTGTGGTCCCCTGCTATTTGGCTGTTTGTCTTTAAAAGAATAATATTACAGACCCCCCCCCCCCCTCTATTCTTAAGTCTCATGTATTATCAAAATTCAAAATATCAAAAGATTAAGCTCCTAGAAAAGGTGAAAAGGTCAGAATGTTGTTACCAAAGGAAAGGTCTTCTCACAAGGAATACACATGTGAAATATGAAAGTCCTATCACATACCATTCAAAAGTTTTGGTCATGGTTAAAGTTTTTGAAAAGTAGGCCAAGATCCAAGGTCAAGGCCGCAAGGTAAAAAATTTTGGTATCCATGGAAAGGTCTTGTCACAATGAATACACATGTAAAATATAGAAGCCCTATCACTTTCCATTCAAAAGTTATGGTCAAGGTAAACTTTTTGAAAAGTATGTAAAACTCCAAGATCAAGGTACATGTAAAAAGGTCAATTTTTTGGTATCCATGGAAAGGTCTTGTCACAATGAATACACATGTGAAATTTGAAAGCACTATCACTTTCCATTCCAAAGTTATGGTAAGGGTTAAAGATTCAGAAAACTAGGTCAAACTCAAAGGTCAAGGTCACAAGGTCAAAATTTTTGCTTTCCATGGAAAGGTCTTGTCACAAGGAATACACATGTGAGATATGAAAGCCCTATCACTTACCAGTCAAAAGTTATGGACAAGGTTGAAGTTTTTCTGACTGACGGATTTACCGACAGACAAGCGGGACGGTTTTAATGTCCCCATGCTTTTGCGAAAGCGGGGTACAAAAATGTAGCCAAACAATGGTTTAGAAGGGATGCTTCAGTAAGAAGTTGAAGTCATGATGATTTCAATGTTACATACCACAGTAAACATGGTAAATAGGAAAGAAATATGTCCCCTTCAGTAAGCCATTGGAAGACTTGACAACTTTGTTTTATGACCAGATTAATTAGGAAAGAATTATCTCCCCTTAAGCCAGCCATTAGAGTCTTAAGAATTTTGTACCATAGGAAGACAATGTATTTATTTTAAGGTTCAGAGGAAAGAAGCGGAGAGACAAGCCCTTCTCACCTTACAGCAGCAGCAACAGCAGCAGCAGAAATCATGGTCTAGTCAAATGTAAGTAGCCTTAAGGTACACCGTCAGGTCACAAAATAATTAAACTTTCTTGAAGATCACATTTTAATATAACAGTCTAGCAAGAGAGGTAACTCCAAGATTAAAACAAAAAGTAGTAGAAAAATGGAGCATGTAATGAGTTACCTTAAACATGTTAAAGAAGAGAGCAATTTATTAAGAGAAATGAATCCAAAATTAAAACAAAATGTAGTAGAAAAATGGAGAATGTAAGGAGTGACCTTAAAGAAGAGATTCCTACAGAAACCTCTATTGGAGATATGTTTTCCATGAATTTTCCATAACACTTATGTCGTCACTATTAGTGTACGTCAGATCTGTTTCAACGGAAAAGGACATGTTACTATGTAAATTTTTTCAAATGTATGTGTATAAAACTTCTAGGGAGTTTTACATCTGCTGTGTCAGAGAAAATGCTGTGCAACATATTTAAAAAACTTATACTGATTTTGAGGTTATTTATTTTTAAGTAACATCAATATTTAAAGCCATATCAATGTAAAAACAAGTATTATTTGCTATCTGTAGACACCTTGATTTTCACAGGTAGGTATAATCTGTCGTATTTCACCATCGGTATCGTTTGTAGACACGTGTAGACGAGTTATAAATAAACATTCCTCTTACATGTATTGTACCCACTGGTGATCAGATAATACTTGTCCTACCAATAAATCCTTTCATTTTTTATGTGGTAAATTTTTTTTAAAACTCAAGTTATTAGGGACTAATGATAAGTTGATCACTTAGTTTGGTTATTCTAGAATACTGAATATTGATGATACGAGATTCAAATTTTTTCATGCCTATAATGTGAAAGGGTTTTTAACAAATAAAAATTTACAGAAAGCTGAAACTGTAAATTGTTTAATTTTGAGAGGGAAAAAATATATAAATTTCAATCTATGTATTCAAGATGATTCATAGAGAAATCTTAGATGTTAAAGTCTTTTAAATTTCATGTTTTTGTTGTCTAGTTTGTTATGTGAAGTTGTACCCTGGAGATAAAATTGTCACATCTAATTGTTGGTTGTATAGGATTTGTAATGTTAGAAGCTACATACATGTATGTATGCACACATTTATTGTTTTGGAATTTATTTTTAAATATTCAAAGAAGAAAAAATAATTTTATTTATTTGATTTGAATGAACAATTTGAAGTAAGAATGAAAAAAAAGCAAGAACATGTGCATGAAGCTTAAAATAAGTCTTTTTGTGCCAAAGAAATTAGTATGATTTAGGGGAACAATTGACCCTTCTGATTGCGGGAAAAAAAGCAAAATTTTGTGACGTCACAATGCTTTTACCATGTGTTTACCTCGGACAAACAAGCTTCGAACCTTGGTCAAACATCGAAATTGCATTGTGATGTCATGGAATTGCTCAAATTTTTCCCGCGTTCGGACGGGTCAATTCATCACTGAATATTGTGATAAAAAAAAGATTAGGGTATAATCTGTACATGCCTAGGCGAGATACAAACTGTATCATGTGTATATTAAATTGTTTGTACACTACATGTATTTATCAGAGTATATCTGAATAGTTTTCTCAGTTCAGAAATTGAGTCTTTTTGAAGTAGAAGAAATTGGTATGGAAACGTTGATTTTGTACCGTTATTTTGCAGATCTTTAGGACGGTTTCGATTTAATTTGATGACATCACAATTATTCAACTTCAGATACAGTCCCGAATTAGAAGTTAGTCTGCTTATAGAAAATACTGAATAGCCTCTACCACTTTCAGTGTATTTGTATTTTTGTAAGAGTTTTCAAAATAATACAATGTGCTAGACAAACACTTATTTTACCTTACAGAATGCCGACAGCAACAGATATGAAGTCTTTGTTAGAAATACAGGAGGAACAAGCGAGACAACTTGAGAAAGATAAACAGCGTCAGTCACAACAACAAAAAACTAACCAGGCAAAGGTATGGTTAACAAAACTAACCAAGCAAAGGTATGGTTAATAAAACTAAACAATCAAAGGTACAGTTAACAAAATTAACCAAGCAAAGGTACGGTTAACTTAAGAATAACCAGGCAAAGGTATGGTTAACAAAACTAACCAAGCAAAGGTAGGGTTAACAAAACTAACCAAGCAAAGGTATGGTGAACAAAACTAACCAAGCAAAGGTACAGTTAACAAAAAACTAACCAGGCAAAGGTAGGGTTAACAAAAATTAACCAGGCAAAGGTATGGTTAACAAAAACTAACCAGGCAAAGGTATGGTTAACAAAACTAACCGAGCAAAGGTATGGTTAACAAAAACTAACCAAGCAAAGGTACGGTTAACAAAAAACTAACCAGGCAAAGGTACGGTTAACAAAAACTAACCAGGCAAAGGTACGGTTAACAAAAACTGACCAGGCAAAGGTAAGGTTAACAAAAACTACCCAGGCAAAGGTACGGTTAACAAAAACTACCCAGGCAAAGGTACGGTTTACAAAAAACTAACCAGGCAAAGGTATGGTTAACAAAACTAACAAAGCAAAGGTTCAGTTAACAAAAAACTAACCAGGCAAAGGTACATTTAAGAAAAACTAACAGGCAAAGGTTTGGTTAACAAAAACTAACCAGGCAAAGGTACGGTTAACAAAAACTAACCAGACAAAGGTATGGTTAACAAAAAACTAACCAGGCAAAGTTACGGTTAACAAAAACTAACCAGGCAAAGGTACGGTTAACAAAACCTAACCAGACAAAGGTACAGTTAACAAAAACTAACCAGGCAAAGGTACAGTTTACAAAAACTAACCAGACAGAGGCATGGTTAACAAAAAACTAACCAGGCAAAGGTACGGTTAACAAAAACTAACCAGGCAAAGGTATGGTTAACAAAAAACTAACCAGGCAAAGGTACGGTTAACAAAAAAATAACTTCAAATACAGTTTATTATTTATTTTTTTCTGTATAATCAACACATATTTCTGAAACCTCTTTTATGTTGTTCTACTATTTTCTATTATGTTGCTCTACTATTTTCTATTTTTAGCAAAATCTGCCATTAGGAGCCGCCAGTGCTTGGGGAGGAAACAATGTGACATCAGTATCAAACTGGGCGAGTGAGGGGGCGTGGGGAAACGCAACACGACAACAAACTAACAGCAACGCGGCTGGATCTCTGGGCTTTTGGGACGATGCCATCATATCATCAAAACGAGCAGCCCCGAAATCTAGGTCAGTATTTGACACAATTTTGATTTTTTCACAGGGTGTTTGACTCTTATTTAAATTACCAAATTAGATAAAAAATATGCGGTTTTGAAAATAAGATTTTGTAATGTAAAACCTGATATGGAAATATTTTATATGATGATAAATGATTATAAATTGTAATTTGTGTCTTATGATGTGAATTCCTATTACATGTAACAATATTCTTCATTATGATTTTGGGTGATGTTGACTACATAAAATGAAATATCAACTTTGAATATATGTCAACTAAAACTATTTAAAATTGATTCTTTCCCATTTTCTTAAAAATTTTATATCATAGAGATACATGTACATGCTGTACTTGTATATTACAGCAATCAGACAAGTAGTGGAGAGTTTCCTACCCTGGCCGGTACACAGCCTAAAATAGCCCCCATAATACAGCCCAACATGAAGAACAAACCATCAAAAACAAAACGGGAAGAGGTCAGTATCGAAATGACTCATGAAAGTAGCCTATTACTTATCTTACTGAATGCACTTCATACACGTAAACGTATATTCTGCTATAACAGTCAAGAAGCCCTTATTGCTGTATGAACATGACTGTATGTTTATCATTATGAAGATTTCTTATTGAAAGCACAGTAGATATGGCTGCTTTCAGGTAGAGATTTTCATGAACTAGTCTTTAAGGAAATTATAACTACATAGATTAATAATATCACACCCACCCCCTTCAAAACAATATCCAGATGGAAGTCCATGGTGAACATTTTTATAGCTTTTAACGATAAATAGAATTCTGTTGATATTACTATTAAACATAATTAAGGGAAAATTTTTATACATATATTGAAAGAAATGTGATTTTCTTCTGCCAAAATAATAACATTATATGACATGTATGATTTACATGTATGGTTTGTAGGAAGCCGTACAGAGACTGTTCCAGTCCAGTGTTCCGGTTGACGACTTTACTCAATGGTGCGAGAAAACTCTCAAAAGATTGAACACCAGCGTGGACAGTAAGTTTGATATTAGTGGTCTTATGTGAAGCTAAAAATAGATGAAGATACTGTTTCTTTAATGTACCTTGTGACAGAAACTTAAAACTTTGTTCCCGTAAAAAAAGTAACAAATCAGATAAAGTACATGCTGTATACATGTAGTTGGGCTGTTTTGGTTTATACATTTTCAAATTGGTTTCCATGTTAACTGCCAGTATTTTGAAGGTAATCCTTAGAGGCAAACTGGCGATAAATATTTCCAGTGTTGAGGAAAATAAGAAATTTGAGCTTTATTTATTTCTTAAGTTTAAACTATACATGTACATGTATCTTTCAGATGTTTAGTGAAATAAGATATTGAACTTTACATGTACTTATTAATGCTTTCTTACTTTCAGTACCAACTTTCATATCATTTCTCAAAGAAGTTGATTCACCATATGAGGTAAGGAAAGACTATGTCAGAAAAATTCTTAATATGAATAGTGTGACTGTGAAAAGAAATAATGTACATGTATATGGCAAGTACTGATGTCATAATAGTTATGCTTCTGGAATCAAAGAGGCTGTTTAGTCTGTTGTTCTTTCTGTCTATCTGTATGCACAAAAATCTTTGAAGTTACATGCAGCTTTGGCCGTAGCTCTTGAGTGGTATGTGATAGGGCTTTCATCTGTTTATTAAGCAGAAAAGGGGATGAGGGATTGATAGTTAATCCTTCTTTTGAATAGAAAAAAAATGCTGTTTTCTTGACTTGGTAAGCCTTGTCATGGACACAAACTCATTTACTTGTTGATTGTAAAAGGTGCCTAAAGATCCTAGAAATTTTAATTCCAAGACCAAATTTTCAATTTAAGACTATTTACAGATAGATAAAACTTATTTACAATACAGGTGCATGACTATGTGAGATCGTACTTGGGAGAGTCTAAGGAAACACAGGATTTCTCCAAACAGTTTCTGGAGAAGAGATCGCTGTCTCGTAGTAAAGCCAAACAACAACAGCAGCAACAGGATCTGGTAAGTACGCTTTTAAACGATTTCATGGCAATAGTAGAATTTTCACATTAGCGCCGTTGACTTGCATTTTACTTATCCTAAGACCCAACATCACAAGATTTGATGCAACTTTTAACTGTGTCGTCATAGCAGATTTATGACGTCACAGTTAGAAATAATGTCAAAAGTAATGATGCCGGGTCGTGGGGTGTCTAAAATGCAAGTCTAACGGTAATGTGAAGAAGGTCTGTCCACAGGAACTTATCATTCCGATTTCAGGGGATAAGTGCCATGTTTCAAAATGTCACAATTTCTAAATCTTGATAAGCAAGCTTTAAAACTTATTCAAACATCAAATTAAAAATGCATTATGATGTTTATTAATTTTTTAAGAAAAAATTTTTGATCATAAAGGTTATTTGTAGTCAGCAGGCTTATTTCAATACAGTGTGTCTTCAGAATATTTTTTATGAAGGTATTATACATGTATGTATATGTATGAAAGCATATGCTATAAGTACATTTTAATTCTGTATTTACAGGATAGTATCTGGGGGCCAGCTCCAGCACGGGATTTCAGACAGACAGGCAATCAACAGAGTGACGACTTTCAGAAAACCAAAGGCAAGAAAAAGAAGAATAAGATGCTGAAAGTGGACAGCAGCATTCTGGGATTCACGTGTGCCGCAGACCCTGATCGTATCAATGTTGGCGACATAGAAACCGACGCCATGAAGTGAGGTTGTCGGCATCAGCCTTTGGTTTTGGTTATTGTTGTAACATCGGAGAACGTTTTTGAGTTATTTATTGATCATTTCTGTTACATTTTGCCTGTTACCCCTGAGGTTTTGGATCCAAGACATTATCATGGTCACATGACTATCATATGACAGTCACATGACAATATGTTCAAGGTCACATGACTTGATCATGATCCTGACCGCCACTGGGTAAAGTGGACAGGTTCCAAATTTGTGGATGAAAGAAGAAAGACGTTTGGTTTGTTGCTGTGCCTTGCCAAAGAAGCTGCTATTTCATTTGTCAGTTCAAATTCAAATTGGCACTCCCAGTATCACAGTACAGCAGGCCATGAGCCTATGAGACGATGAAAAAAATTCTGTCCGAATGGATTTGGAAGATCCGTACAGAAAAATTAATATGGAAGAGTGCTCTATGATTGAAATCGTGATGCTTTAATGCCAAGTCAAATTGTGCCTTCATATCCAAATGGTACGAAAGATTAGTACTTTGTACCTTATCAAACTCTCATGTCAATTATACTTTCGCAATACAGTTGTAAACCTAAATCTTATTACGGAGATGGCAGACACTTTTCTTAAACTTGTCTGCCCGTCTGTCTGAATTCTGTTAGGTAGGGCTTCTTACTGGTAAAACTGGTAATTTTATGATTTTATTTTGGTGCCATGAAATTACGAACCAGGACATGCAACTGCAGTTTATCAGTAGATAATCCTCACCATTTGGACAGTACCTGACCTTTTGAACTCTATATTACCTGTAATCTCCCCTCAAACAAGTAAACAAGGTGCATAATTTACTTGTCATTTGGTCCAGCTTCGATCACCTGAAATGTTTGGTCTCTTGACCTTAAAATCCTTAAGTTTGGTGCAATTGATAAGGTCAGTAGGTCAAATAATTTATGCAGGTAAGAGGTCACTAAGTAAGCAATATCATGATGAGGTCAAATCATGTCATGCCTAGTTACCATTAAGCAACCTCATGCATTCACATCCTGTTTTTCGGTAACAATGCCGCCATCTTCTTTTGCGAAATGCATTTTACACGGCACTCGACCAATAATTGATTTTTTAAGCTTTTAAAGCGAAAATTTTACAAGACTCTTTTAAGTCTACAACTGTAATAACATAATTTATCATTTCTGAGTATATGACTTTCCATGACAAGATTTCTTAGGTTTAAGTTTTTTTTTCTGCCCTTTCATTGTATGAAAATGAAGAATTGTCTGTCTCAAAAGTTGTGGATTATGTTAGATAATTTTGAGACATAGTGTTGACTCAGATATTTAAAAAAAAATTGAACCTTCCAATGCTACATCATTGACCATTATTTTAAGGTATTAAACAATCATCTCTTGTATGTGACAAAATCTTTCCAGCAAATAAGAAAAAATGAGTTCTCACATTGTACTCCGAACCATGTTTTGTTCTACATCATATGGTAAATGGGTAGGGCATACAAAATTGTACATTTTCTTGCAATATTTCCAATATACATGTATGTAATGATTTTCTCCCATGAAAATGACAAAAGAAGCCCAGCCAAAACCTTAATAACATTCTAGATAATTTCTTAACATGTATCACTACTTTCGTCTCAAGGCAAGTGTATGTAATACCTTACTCCCCCTTGTCTGGCAGTAGGGAATAAGGTATTATGTATACTTGTCTGGAGAAGATGCATTACTCTGGAGTTCCGTCTAAACGCTCTGTTAATTTTGGACTCGACTTTCTACGGCTGTTTTTGGTCGCCAAAGACTATACAACAGTTCTTACCCCTATAACTTTGTTGAGTCAGATCACTTCTTGTAAACATAATGACATCCCATGGCATTCCTGTGCAATACTCTCATACTGTGTCTTAATATATCGTTATTTCACTTGTTTTATGTTCCATGGATCAACAGTTATTCCGCTCTTATCTCTTGGTAATTTGTTTTAAACATATAAGATATTCCTCCTGGTAGGCCTTGTTATATATCGAGCAAGATCTGGCAGAGTTATAGAACTTGATATTGAAATAATCGTCTACGTGATTAGGGCATTCATTTTTGTGAGCAATCAAAATTTTGATGCATGTTCATGTTTGATTCAGCAGTATTAATAATTCTATTTACGAGTAATTAGGGAACATAGATTTTTTGCAAATTTTATCTCGAAACGTAAGTTTTCTTAAAAAAATATTGTTGACATGTATTGAGTTTTATAAATTTTACATGCAAAAATTGTTGAATTATTGAATCATGTCGAAGGTGATTGAAACTTTTGACTGGACATTTGAAAGAAAAAAGTGAGAAAATGAAATTAAAAAATTTACAAGATAATTGAAAACTATGTGTTTCTTCTTCTTTCAAATGTGAATGTTGACTTTACCACATTTTTGTTTTGCCTGCAATGCAAGAGTGACATACAGGGATCACTCTGTCTGGCGTGTCTGTGCATCTGGTAGTCACACTTTCACATTAGTGACTATAACTTGATAGTTATGCATTATACTGCCTTCAAACTTGAAGGGAAGGTCACACATTAATAAGACTCAACACTCGATTAAGGTCAAGGTCATAATTTCTGTTTTGTTGACATTGCTCTGCCAGAGACAGAGATATCAAGCTGAGCGTTGTTACTCACACACCAAGTTTTAAAGTACTAGATCTACATGTACTCGTGGCTTAGTCGTTGATGATGATGATGAAAACCTTTTAAGGAAGGATTGCAAAGTCATTCTGGGCTATAGATCAGTGTACCTTATTACACTTAATTAATCACCATTAATACGTACCCACCTAACACTGTTCATTTTCCTAGTTAATTAATTATTTTTGTTTCATTGCTTTGAAAATCGGAAGCTGAATCTTTTAGCTATCATTTCAGGTGTAATTTATAGTCAAGCTTATGCGATCGCAGTCTGTCCATCTGTCCGTTAAACAATTCTTGTGGTCACAGTCCTCTGAAACCATTTGTGATGGAAAGTTTTCTTTTGCAACATTTTTTTTTGGTTGAGTCTCTGACCTTCAGAGTTTTCTACTAACTGTGCGATCTGTGGTCACCATTTCTCAGAAAGTATAAATGATGGAAAGACTATTCTTTTTACAATGCAAAAGATCTATTGTCTAGTTGTGCACCTGATATTCTGTTTGAGCCCCAGACTACAAGGCTTGTAGAAAATGGAACAAGGCTTGTAGAAAATGGATATGGACATTTTCTTCTATATGTAACTCTGTTATCTTTTGGTTGCCATTTCTAAGAACATATAAATAAATGGAAAGTTAGATCTTTTTGCAAATGAAAGGTATACAGAATTAAATTCAATCAAAATCGGACAGTATCCAGGAAGATGTTTATTGAGTATTCAGATATTTTGACAAGGCCAGAGCCGTCGTAGCATAAGTGTAAGAGTCGGAGGACCAGAACGGAAAGAAACCCTGAGGGGAGTTCACAGGGTTATAACCAGAGAAATCACGTGGTGTTGGCTTCCCAAAGTGAGGCTCCTCTATCATGGCGTCGTATGTTTCCTTGGCAACCATTCCCTGTAAGGCAATCATGAAGAGGCCATGTGGTAGAGTGTTGCCACGGTAATCAGTACCGTTTAGGTATTGTACTTTATTGGCTGGGTACCAGAATGGCATGCTCTGAAAATACATGGAAAATATTGAATATTAGCTGATAAAGAAGTTATGCTTCACAAAGCAGTTCCATTAATCTAAAATTCAGAGATACTTTGATGTTATCTTGGAATTACCTCTAGTCCTTTACCGGAACCTGAGAAAAATGCATTCCAAGGTTTGTATGTACCAGACACAACATTCGTACTCAGCCAATGTACTGTACCTTTCACCACCTGCCTTACGATGGCCGGAGTGTCTGCAATGATAATGAGTTAAAAACGATACTGACGATAATCTCAACAGCACTCGCAATAGAGCACATAATTGAGCATCGACGGACCCCTAGCAAGCTAGAGGTGGGACAATGTGCCAGGGAGGAGTAAGCATCCTCTGTTGGCAAGCCGCACCCGCCGTCGATGGCCATGCACAAAAATAAAAACAAAACAAAATACAGGCACTGTCTGAGGCTATTTCTGTATAGAAAGTGTTATGGCGACCATGTCGGGGAAAAATATTCAAAACACTTACTGTCAAACCCCTCGCGGGGAATTTTTTTTACGAGCTCTAAGTCTACTCTTATGGGCTGTATTTCATAGAATCTGATAAATGTTTCATGTAGTAAAATCCAACTCCGGGCCTACTTCCCCCCGTTTCCCCTTACCGAATCGCTCCATCCTTATATTACCTTTTATCCATATATTTTTCCGAGTAGTGATGTCATACGTAGTGTAAACATTCAGCAATGTGTTGAGAGCCATGCTGGTGGTAAAAATCCTGTCTTCAGGTCTCTTCTGTTGACGATATCAAGATTTTTAACAAATATAATGGTAAAAACGTAGTTTTCCCTACTATTAAATCAGGTAAATATCAATGAAAACCATAAAGAAATGTTCATCAAATCTCGGATTCATTTCGACTATTTTAATCGCGCTTTGTCATGGACACCATCAGGGAACATGTTACTATGTGAACCATAAAATTTAGTTTCCACCAGTAAAATGAAAAAAAAAGAAAATATTTTTAATCAAAAGGCAACATAAAAAGAAGAAAAATCTAGCTAACCTCGGATTCATTCCGACTGTTAAAATCACCGTTGCCAAGGAAGTCATCAAAGAATATGTTGCCATGGGAATCGTTGTTCGCACTAGATATGATGTCATCCGTCACGAATTCTGTAAAGGCTTTGTCCAATTTCAGCAACAAGTCAGACATGACCTATATAAATCAGTAGTATTCTTCATTCATTAATCTGAAAAGTGCATATAATTGTGAAAAATGCATTCGAAACATATCAACTCTGTACAAAATTAAGTATATGAATGTGGTCAGTCATTTTGAAAGGAATGATTTATTTCATTGTAGGGTGTATATGAAGTAATATATTTTTTTGCGATGATCCAAATTTTAACTGTTATTCAAGAAGGGAACGAGTTGCAACATTTCAATTTTCTTGTCTTGTTGACGTATGAGATTTCCTCACCTTGTATTTTAGAGTTGTTTTCTGAGAATGCCTTCTAAGTAAGACAAGTGTTCTTGAGTTAAACCAGTAACATTCAAACTTGGACGGATAGTAAGTTAAAGCCAGATCTCTCCTGGACGAGAAGTTGTGCGAGATTTCGTACGTAATCAGGTCTCCAGAGTGTTCGTATATTGCCTGTAAAAGAGTTGAGTGAATCGATGCTTTGTAGATCCTGATATACGAGTAAGTGTGAGGTATGTTTTACTTTTGCCTTGTTCTTGTTCTTGTTTTTTGGTTTTTTTAATGAACAAACCTGAACGTCTGCATCGAAGTGTGTGTCATTCACAAGGCCACTGAGTATACTAGCGCTAATTCCGTAAATAGTATTGGAGGCCACGGTGACGTCAACGTTGTTTACAAAGAATGGCATTGCCACACCCTTTGTGTTCATTATCATAGCCTCTTTGGTATCCTGAGCCTGTAAAGATATGACAATTATAAAGAGATGAAAATTATAAAGGGAATAAAGAGATGACAATTATAAAGAGATGACTATTATAAAGAATATAAAGAGTTGACAATTATAAAGAGATGACAATTATAAAGAGATGACAATTATAAAGAGAATAAAGAGATGACAATTATAAAGAGATGACAATTATAAAGAGATGACAATTATAAAGAAATGACAATTATAAAGAGATGACAATTATAAAGAAATGACAATTATAAAGAAATGACAATTATAAAGAGATGACAATTATTTACATTTTTAATGAAGAACCTGCATGCTAGTTACTTGAAGGAATGACGAATTAGAACGCGGTATCAGTAGCGCACTAGGGTGATGGATTTTTGCCAATCCAAATCATTGTGCGCAACACGAGTATGTAATTAATGGATGATCATTATTCTTTACTCCGATTTAAGAAAGTAACAAGGACGGAGAGACTATCAGAATGCCAAACAATGCAGATTATGACTTTAATTAATATTTCCCAGTCTTGCTGTTAAACCGCGTTTCAACTCAACTTTATACGTTCCTTCCATTAATTTCCTTTCTCAATACCTTCCCATATGAAGCATCAGGAGGTTTCTACACAAACCCTTGGTGCACCAAGATGACTGTTAAACAAAATAGCTGGCTACAACTGTTTAAAAATACTGGTTACTTACCCAAGTAGTGACAAATGCTGGTTGTGATGTGTTCTGCAGCCTTTGCTGGTAGAAGTCGTGCATGTAGTAGTATGTTCTTGGATCAATTGTATTGATAGCCTCGTTATCAGAACGAGGCCTATAAGCATATCTTCTCAGTGCGTCATAGGCAGACGACAGGTTGGTGTTGGCGCTTTGCCAAAGTTTGAATTCGTCAATGAAGTTCTCACCACTCTCAAGAAGAAGCGCACCAAGACCAATGTTTACAAAAGTGTCGTCAAAATCTGCCGGTAGTCGGAAAGCGCTTGCAAACATTTCCCTGCAAAAAAATAATTTAGTATTTAGCTCGACTTTATTGAATAATGGAAGTCCTTGTCATTGGCAAAAGACGTTCTCCAAATCTTCTGCCAGAGATGAGCAAACTTGACATGTTACGCATGTCATGGTTAATAAATTCTTATCAACGATACTTCAAGCTAAGATGATTAAAAGAAACAAAGTAATATTCCAGAGAAATGATTAATTCCGCTAAAATCATTTAGGGGCGATGCATATGCGTTTCCCTCCTATAATATGATGACAACTTAATGAAAATGTAATACATAGAGAAACTAGTAATGCTAACAGATACATACTTCTCTTTCACCAGATGCTCCATGACATCGGCTATTGATGACAGTCCGATCATGTGGAGTAATGACTCTACTGTTTTGAGCGGGAAATGATCCGTGAGATCGAACAGAGCTAGTAGATTTTCAGGTGTACTGATCCACATGCCGGTGGTCTTGTTCAAGGACTGGGGCCAGAACGTCATCAATGATGTGTTATGGGGGCTGTTGTGATCATGGAACTGGTCTGTAGAAAGGTATCGAATAAGAAAATCACATCATATTACAGAGTAAGTGAATTGATAAATCACAATAAAAAAGAGATTCCAAACGTGACTAATTTGCAATGATTAAAACAGAACACAAACACACAGAAGCATGAGACGAGAAAAAGTGAAACTGGCAGCACTCTAGACCACTATGTGAACAAAATTGACAGCACGCTAGACCTCTATGTGAACAAAATTGGTAGCACGCTAAACCACTATGGACAAGATTGGCAGCACGCTATGCCACTATGTGATCAAAATTGACTGCACATTAAACCATTGTGAATAAAATTGGCAACACTTAACCACTAACAAAATTGGCAACATGCTAAACCACTATGTGAACAAAATTGGCAGCACCTTAAACCACTCTGAACAAAATTGGCAGCATCCTAAACCACTGTGTGAGCAAAATTGGCAGTACCTTAAACCACTGTGAACAAAATTGGCAGCACCACTGTGAACAAAATTGGCAGCACGCTAAACCATTGTGTGAGCAAAATTGGCACCACGCTAAACCACTATGTGAACAAAACTTGCAGCACGCTTAACCACTATGTGAACAAAATTTGGCAGCACTCTAAACCCCAATGTGAACAAAATTGGCACCTTGCTAAACCACTATGTAAACAAAATTGGCAGCATGCTAAACCACTACGTTAACACAATTTACAGCATGTTATACCACTATGTGATCAAAATTTGGCAGCACTCTTAACCACTATGCGAACAAAATTGGCAGCACGCTATGTGAACAAAATTTTTCAATCATTTAAACGTTATTCTGACCGAGAATTATATCTGAAAGTTTGTCTTATTAACGGATATGTTGGCTATTGGTCGATAACGGATGCTGGACGACAAAATTTAAATGTTCATCTCAAACTAAACTTAAAATCGTTCACCTTAGTGTTTGAACCGAAATGCACACTGTCAGTTCACAACGTTCTTAACATTGATCCTTTGTTCAACATTTTCCTGCAGTTGCTTTGATTTTATCTGCTTTCTCTTTTAAGGTCTGTCATCCTTTCTCCGCCATCCTTTGTCAGTCATCCCGCTTTCGGAAAATGTAACAGGATATATCCGATTGGATATAAATACCCAATTTCTTGTATCTGAAATCAATCGGAATCGTGTCGATCAATCTAGATCCATTTATATTTATGTCTATACTTTTACTTACTGATAGCGGAAATTGCCAGCTGCAGATCCTCCTTATTTGGCATCAATCCCTCTCCATAAAGATGCGCTTCCAACAAACATGACGTCACCCAGGATGTGGCAAACATGTTGTTGTCAAATATCTCAAACTCGTCACGCATCAGTGCCATCTGCGGTGAACCGTGAAAGTTCAGCTTCACTCTACTATCATACAGACCTTTATCACGCTTCCATGACAACGGTGGATATTCGATGGTCTGTCGTTTAACCTGGCTTTGAGATATTTTGGCAGACAATTTGTCCAGAATGGAAGGAATGTTCGCGTTAGCATTGTCTGATACTACAAAATCGTAAGTCTGGTGCAATACCAAAACTAATAATATTAATCTATATGTACCGTCTTTCCATTCCATGCTTATCTAAAACAGTGTCCGATATATGGGATAAACGCTATACAATCTAATCTTCAGATGTTAATATTGTGAGAACTATGATTTGGCCTGTCCGAGATTTTTGAAGTTATGCGGAACGGAAAAGTTATGCAAAAGTTAGGCAAAACGTACGTGCATGTCTGGTCCATGCTGCAAATTCATCTGCTCTAAAATGATGCTTATGAATTTGAAGACGTTAAACATTTGATCATGGATGGAACTTGTTAAATAATTTTAATTTAGATATTTGCCAAGAAATTAAAGTAGACAAAATGATTTTCCAACTATGCGACAAGAGAGCTGCCCTTTAGACATGAACATATTAAATCGATCCACCATACGCGCACGTATCGATAATCTGATTGATTCTCATCAGTGGCTCTAGCCAACAAGGGATGCTTATTCCTTTCGGGTACCTGGTCCCCCCTCTAGTGGTCCGTTGATGCTCAATTTGGTGCTCTATTGTGATTGCTGTTGAGATTATCGTCAGGATCTTCTTTAACTCATTTGAAGCTAAAATTGTTCTAAGAAAAAGGATGGAGGGGATCTTTAACTGGGTGGTTGCAATTGTTAAATGTCTTCAAATTCAATAGCATCATTTAAGAACAGTAATTTGAAGTATGGACCAGACATGCACGTTTCGGGTTCTTAACCCTCGTCAGTGATCCTCAATCTAAACAATTTAATATGGCCAAAGAGTGTGAAAAATGTACCAAAAAGTCATGATGCTACAGGACTTGGCTTTTAGAAAGTTCAAGAAGTTTTGAAAACAGAAATAGAAAGGTATTGATAAATTAAATCTTGGTCAAATTTTGAATCACAAAACTGTCACAGAAAAATCCCACCATATTTCAAAAGAAAAGAAACTCCTTGTATTTCCTTTGGCTACACACCAACAGTAGCATCTAAAATTTACAATTACAAACGATTCTTGCAGTCTATTGATTTAAGTAATCTCTCACTACATCCACTTCCTTGCGAATGTTCTTCATCGGATTTCAACGACTCTCCTTGTGGACACCTTATTACTGGTGACCTTAGTATAGTCAAGAACGACAAATTGAGAGAAATGTTAAAAAAGGGTCCCAAATACAGAGACGGTATGTCCTTTACATGGAACCAAAATGTCAAAATTATCATGGACTCTTGTGAGGAATATGCAAGACGTTGGGCAAAGAAAGAGGATATGTACAGCTCGACACCCTTTCCGAATGGATAAAATCCATAAGAGGGTTACTTTTATCTAGAATTAACCGATTAAAATCAACTGTGAACACCAGATTCGAGTCTATATTTAAAGACCCTGATGTTATCACAGAGCTTACCTACCTCCAAGAACATTATGTCATCACACCAGCAGAAAAAGCATCAAATAATTACACGTTTTCTTGCAAAACGTACTATTTCGACAGTTTAGTTAAAGAGTTGGGTTTAAATTCGACACCTGGAAATCCCACTTACACTCAAATAAACCTTTCTGCCTCTGAAATAATAGATAATCACAAATCAGCTCTTGCTTCCTTTGGCTTCGACACTAACAATTTAGATTTAGATTTACCATACTTATACTGCATACCTAAAATGCATAAGAATCCGTACAAACAACGTTTCATCGCTGGTTCCTCAAAATGTTCTACCAAATCTGTATCGATCTTACTCACCAAAGTTTTAGCTGAAATCAAATCTGGGCTTCAAAAATATTGTTCGACAGTATATTCTCGCAGTGGTATCAACCAGATGTGGATTTTAAAGACTTTTAGAACATCTGAAATCCACTCATTTTAGTAGAGGCCATTCGATCAAAGCCTTTGATTTTTCGACACTTTACACTACAATTCCACATTCTAAATTGAAAGAAAGACTCGCAAAAATCATAAGTAATGCGTTTACAAGTAAGAACGGTAATCGCAAATACAAATTTATTGTTGTTAACTAAGATAAAACCTACTTCGTAAAAGAAAAGTCCGATTCTGAAAATAAGTACACTGAAACAGATATTGTTCAGATGTTAAACTTTCTGATTGACAACATTTTTGTGATGTTTGGAGGAAAGGTCTTCCAGCAAATTGTCGGAATTCCAATGGGGACCAATTGTGCCGCACTCCTTGCCGACATTTTCCTTTACCCGTACGAAGCTGAATTCATTCAATCTTTGGTCTCTGAAGGGAAAAGATACTTAGCTTCTGACTTCAACTTCACTTACAGATACATAGACGATGTGTTGTCCATCAATAATCCAAAATTCGCGAATTACCTAAGCAGTATCTATCCTTCGGAGCATGAAGTCAAAGAAACTACAGGGACAAGTAATTCACCATCCTATTTGGACAAAATGTTGTCCCACGAAATTGATGGTCACATGAACACCTCACTCTAAGACAAACATGACGACTTCAATTTCAGCACTACAAACTTTCCTTTTATGAGTAGCAACATCCCTTCATTGCCTGCTTATGGCGTGTTCATATCTCAGTTGATACGCTATGCCAGAGCAAGTACAAAATATACGGAATTTGTTCTGAGAGCTAGGCGTCTTCAGATAAGCTTCTCAGTCAGGGATATGTTTGTGACCGACTTACATCGTCACTGAGGAAGTTCTACGGTCGATATGGGGGACTTGTCATACACTATGATGTCCCACTCTCCAGAATGGTGGATGATATTCTGTCATAGACCATTTGAACCATCCGATCAAAGATTGTACCCAATGTCTTCCGAAAAGGAAGTAACCGGATGTGACAGTTCTACCGAATTGAAGCGGCGAGTGTTGCATGCAAGCAGGAGATGCTTACTCCTCCTGGGCACCTGGTCTCACTCCCATATCGGGAGTTCGCTTCTTTTCATATGGTGGAGGTTTTTGTTTGTTTGCTTTGGTTCCTGTTTATCCTGATTTTGTATGCCTTCGGTTTCTGATTTTCTGAATTATCGATTTTGTGCTGTATACAGGGATATGGTAATTATCCATATTTGTCATAACCCATATCGACACACTGAAACAGACAATTGCAAAAGCACAGGATGGGCAAGAACAAGGGACCAGGCAGACCAAACACCAAAGAAAGCATTAAAGCAATAAACACACAAACGACAACACATGTACCATGATAAATGTCGTGGCATCTGCTGTCGTGGCATCTGCATGTTTAACGTCTTCAAATTCATTAGCATCATTTTAGAGCAGATAATTTTACAGCATGGACCAGACATGCACGTTTCGGGTATTTAACCCTCGTAAGTGATCCTCAATCTAAACAATGTAATATGACCAAAATCTGTGAATTATGTCCTAAATATACCGAAATACGTAGCAAGATGGCTAGGAAATGATGCTACAGGACCCAGGTTTTAGAAATTTGAGAAACCATACGCCAGATTGATATTTTGAAATGGATATCGATGGGGAGTTTGCAAGGGTTGCTTGATATCTACAAATGGTCTTTAGGATAAAAATTCAAGAAGGAACATAAGTTTAAATCAATAACATTCATTCAATAAAATCAATATTTATAATTTCAAAATTCTGCTTTGATACTGAGATGCAGCTAAAGCGTCATGACTATAAACCACCCATTCTGTCATGAATTATCATCATGTCACTGAACGATTTGGTGATGCCTTATACATACTTTAGTTAATGCGTGGATGTATTTAGCTCATCTACGTCACATCCATTGTCGTAAATATTCAGTGTTTGTCGTAATACTTTTCATATGTTCGATTTCTGATCCACAAGGAGCTGTTAAGATAAGGCGTAAAATCAGCCCTGAAAGTGGAATTTTAAACATTGAAATTTCAAGAACCTTTTTTGGTAAAATGTATACCTATAC